>CAUYUJ010014418.1:347788-372788 GCA_963575745.1 Prorocentrum cordatum
GACAACGACGAGAAAGGAGTACAGGCAAAGGGGGGGGCATGAGGATCCCGTGGAAGGTGGACCCCGTGGAAGGCAAAGGAGGGAAGGCAAAGGGGGGGGCAGGAGGATGACCCTGGTGGGGGACCCCGTGGAATGCAAAGGAGGGCTGGCGACAACGACGAGGAAGGGCTCGGATCCAGAAAAGTGGTCCGCGCTGGGCCGAGAGTGTTATCCTGAACGACTGAAGCAGCGTGCCGATCCTAAGATGATGGCCCGCGCTGCAGCGGGTGCACCACTTCGAAGGACACAAACTACCCGATTGTAAGCGTAGTACTCCGACGGTATGGCCCCGCACGAGAATCTCATAAACTGATACGGAGGTTATCCTCATCGTCGTACTTGTGACTACGGAGGCTCTCTTCCTGGTCGTTGCCGTCGCTTGCAAGTTTGATTGGGGAGTGTCGCCTCGGATTTCAAACGACGCTCGACACGGAACGAGGCTCCCGCTCGAGAGTTTCTCAGGAGTCAGACTACCAGGTGTCAGCGAGCCTGTGCTTTCACATGGGATTCAGATGGCCGCTTCGGGTTAATGACATGAAGCGGGGGGGTCATAGGGAGGACTCCCGCTCGAGATTTCCTCGCGATTCGCGTGCTGGCGGGCGCCCGGGGCACCCCCTCAGTCTGCTCCAGCCCGAGGCTCCCGCTCGAGACGTCCTCGGAGTCCAGGCTACCAGCATCCCGGTGGCTGCCTCAGATTGCCGACGTGAGGCGGGGACCCCACACGGAAGGGTTCCCGCTCGAGATTTCCTCGCGTTCGCCCGCAGACGGGGCTCCCGTTCGAGATATCCTTTCACTTTGCTCCAGAAGGAGGCTCCATCTTCAGACTTCCTCGGGGTTCAGGCCCTCACGCGTCACCAAACCTATGTATTAAAGAATCGTTGTTCGATGGCCGCCTCGGATTCGAACATGGGGGTGGGGACCCCATACGGAGGTGCTTCCCTTCGAGACTTTCTTGCGATTCACTCACAGGCGAGTCCGTGCCATCTTCTCAGTTTGCTCGGGCACGAGGATCCCACTTGAGACTTCCTTGGGGTTCAGACTCCCAGGTGTCACCACACCTGTGTTTTTTGAATGGTTTTTTCCCCATGGCCGCCTCGGATTCGAACATGGAGGTGGGGAGCCCATATGGAGGAGTTCCCGCTAGAGACTTCCTGGCGATTCACTCACAGACGAGTCAGCGCCCGAAACATTGTTTCAGTCTGCTCAGGAACGAGGCTCCCGCTCGAGACAACCTCGGGGGTCAAGCTCCCAGGTGTCACCGCGATAGCTCGTTTTCTCTTGACACCCCGAGCGGGAGCTAGAACACACATCCACACACCCACACATCATCGTCATCATCATCATCATCATCATCATCATCATCATCACCATCATCATCATCATCACCATCATCACCATCGTCATAATCATCATCGTCAAAATTTCTATCATCCTGACCATCTTCATAATCATCATCATCATCATCACCATCATCAACATCACAATGACCATCATCCGCGCCACCAGCATCATCATCATTACCATCATAATCACCAGCATGACGCTCATCACCAGTATTATCATGATCATCATCAGCATGATCATCATCATCACCACCATCAGCTTGACTATTATCATTATTATCATTATCATCAGCATCGTCACCATCACCATCATCATCATTCGCTCACTCACTCGGCCCATCTGTCCCCCTCTCCTCCGTTTGCGTTCACCGTGGCTATCACCATCACCATACCCACCGTCCTTCATCTTCAGAATCACTCACGCACTCATACAGGCACTCTCAGCATCATTACCATCTCCATCATCATCCTCATCATCCTCTTCATTGATCCTCCTCGTCGTCATCACACGCATCATCTTCACCATCAGCATCAGTACCTTCGTCACCATGATCACCATCACCATGACCATCACCATCGCCACCAGCATCGCCAGCATCACCATCATCAACAACACCAGCATCATTATCATCATCACCACCATCATCATCATCAGTCTGATCTTCATCATCAGCATGGTCATCATCATCACCACCATCATGACCATCCTTATCATCATCATCATCATCATCATCATCATCATCATCATCATCATCATCATCATCATCATTATCATGATCATGATCATTATCATCATCATCATCACCATCATCATCATCATCATCATCATCGCCACCATCACCATCATCATCACTCAATTACCCAGCTCATCTGTCTCCCTCTCCTCCGTTCGCGCTCACCATCCACCATCACCATCACCATAACCATTGCCACGCATCTTCAGAATCACTCGCGCAGTCATGCAGCACCATTACCATCTCCATCATCATCCTTATCATCATCCTCATTAATCCTCCTCTTCATCGTCATCACCATCATCATCTCCACTATCAGCATCAGTATCTTCGTCACTATCATTTACATCATCGCCATTACCGTCCTCATCAGTACCACCATCACCACTCTCACACCAGCGCGGCCGTCATCAATCGTCATCTGTACCATCGTCGCAGTGCACACTCTTCCACACTCGCACACTCACCTTGAATCATGGGGCACCTCCATGTTCGGACCCGAGGCGGCCATCGGAAAACCGTGTAACAGCACAGGTGTGGGGACACCTGGGAGTTTTGAATCCCGCGGGTGTCTCGAGCGGGAGCCTCGTTCCTGAGCAAACCGAGAGGTCTCGAGCTCCCAAGCTCTCCCTCTCGCCTCTGACCGTTTTTGTGTATCTCTGTCTCTCTTTCTCTCTCTCTCTCTCTCATTCTCGCTCTCTTTGTTGTTTCTCTCTCTCTCTCTCTCTTTCTCTCTCTACTCCTCTCGCTCGCTCGCTCGTTCGCTCTCTCTCTCTCTCTCTGTTTTTTGTTTGTCTCTCTCTCTCTCTCTCTGACTTCCTCGCTCGCTCGCTCGCTCTCTCCCCCTCTCTCTCTCTCGCTCACTCCCTCCCTCTCTCTCTCTCTCTCCCTCGCTCTCTCTCTCTCTCTCTCTCTCTCTCTCTCTTTACTCCTCTCTCTCGCTCGCTCGCGCTCTCTCTTTCTCTCTCCCTCGGTTCTCCTTTCTAGTTTTCTTGCTCGCTCGCTCGCTTTCTCTCCCTCCCTCTCACCCTCCCTCTTTCTATCTCTCTCTCTCTCTCTGTCGCTCTTTCTATGTTTCCTCTCTCTGTCTCTCGCTCTCTCCTTATCTTTTCATCTCCACACCCATCTCCACATCCACCTCTCATTCTCTCTCTCTCTCTCTCTCGCTGTCTCTCTCTCTCTCTCTCTCTCTCTTTGCTTTCGTTTTCTTTTCTCCCTCCATCCCTTTCTCTCTTTTTTTTTCGCTGCAGCTCCCATCAAATAGTGGCTCCTTCCCTACCGTTCCGCTTCCAATCTCCATATCCACCTCTCTCTCTCTTTCTCGAGTCTCTGCCCGAGTCGCTGCAGGAGCAGAGCGTGGCCATGACACAAACCCTTCCGCGCCCCCCTAGCCCAGTGAGATTGTAACCGGGGACTTTACCCGGGACCGCACCGCGCGTGGTGACCTCGTCACGGCCCACTCCCTCAACTGCGAGACGAGCAAGATTCCGCAGGGTGGAAGCTGGCTTTCATGCAGTACGGCCACCTGCGCGACAGCCGCGTCCTGAGCAGCAAACTCTCATTGTTCATCGTGATGATTACGTTTTCCGCGTTCCCATCCCGGATGAACATGCCCTTCCTGCTCCACTTCACGCCCCTCCCACGACTTGGGGCGCCCTTCAAGATCCCCGAGACGACGTACAACGTCTTCGGGGTGCACTACACGAGGTACACGCTCCTGTGCATGCGAGAGGCCGCCGCGCCGCTACAGCGGCCAGCCGGACCCCGAGTATCAACGGCAGCCACCCGTTGCATTTGATTTTCCGCGTCCCACCGCTCTTCCACAAGGCCGCCTTCGGCATCCATGATGGCATCGGCAAGCTCTCCACGATCTTCGTGATCCTCGGCAGCCTGTTCTGCTCTACCCTCGGCATCCATGATGGCACGGCCTCGCTCTCAGCGGTCTTCCGGGCCCCGGGACTCGTCTCCCGGGTGCAAAGCTTCCCCTTGGCCGCCGCGCCACTTCGGTGGCCGGCTGGGCAGTCGTGTTCGTCGGCAGCACCCCCCGTGCTCATCGGGAGCGCCCTCGGAATTATTGACGGCGGGCCTTGCCCTCCCCTGTCGGGCCGCGCTCGCCCTGCACGCGGTCTTCGTCTAGTTCGCCGCGTTTTGCTTCTCTGGCGCGACCTCGCCCGCCACTGCAGGCCCTGCGAAAGTAATCCAGGACGAGCAACGCGCGCCGTCTGGCCGTGCGCTCATGGGCCACGGCCCTCACGTTGCCCACCGCCGTGCGCCCGCAGGTCAAGGGTCGGGGTCAGTGAGCACCGCCCTCACTGACGCCCCACCGACCACAATCCAGGTACGTCCGCGCCGCAAGCCGCTGCCCGGCCACCTGGGTCCCGCCTCCCGCTGCGGGCGCGGGGCACGCGCGCCAAGACGCGCCACGCACCGCCCTAAGGGGCTCCTGGGGCGACCCTCGAGGAGTCGGGGGGGAGTTGAGTCGAAGAGGGAGGAGGCGGGGGCGACTATCACGACCACCACGTCAACCATGCGCCTTGTGGCGACGCCGCTGGCGCACTGGTCGCAGTCGTGCGTCCAGCTGATGGGGCCACTGGCGACCACGCCTCCGAACACCAATCGCGGGTTGAGTTACGTAGAGCGCGTGCAGAACGGAAATGTTGCTTGAGTGATGCCCTTTTTGCAATTCATGTTTGCAGCGTCTTGCACAATTTCGTCACCACTCTCAGTGCCATCGCCGTCAGTGCCACCGGCGACCTTCGCACTACCACACATCACGGCGTCCACGCGCGTGTCAGCTGCACCGAATAACTCCGGCGGGCCTGGCCAGGAGCGGCGACGCGGAGCGCAGTGCAGGCACCGCGCTCCAGTGCCCTCCCCTCACCTCCTCCCTCTCCCCCCCGGCCGTCTTCCGATCCCAGTCGGCGGCAGAGGAGGAGGAGGAGGAGGAGGAGGAGGAGGAGGAGGAGGCGGAGGAGGAGGAGGAGAAGCAGGAGGTTGGAACTAGAGGATTCCGACGACGACGACGACGACGACGACAGGCGGACGCGCGGCTCCCAGACGGTCTCGGCCGACCCCGCCACCGCTGGGCTGACGCCCAAGCGCCGCCGCCCCCGCCGTCACCAGGCCACCGGCCCTGCCGAGGCCCCTGCAGCCAGCGACGGCCTTACCGAACCTTGCCCGGCTGTCGCGCCTGCCTCTCCTGTGCGCTGGCCGCGTACTTGTTTCGTTCCTTTGTCATAGCACGCCCTCCGGCTTGACCTGCGTCCCTGCTGGCCAAAGGGGTCGCCTTCGGCCAGGCCGACGTGCATATGACAGCCCACCGATGTATCGAGCTGCGACCACACGGTCTGCGATTCCCCACTTGCAGCACCCGCCTGACTATCGTTTTCAGCTCGTTCGTCCTCACTTTCTGCTTGGACGAGGCCCTCGGCTTCCCGCGCCGCGAGGTGACGGCCCTAGTTAAGCTTGCCTTCTCCAAACGTTTCCGCACCTACCCTCACTTCCTTTTATCGGTATAATCTGGTCGGACGCCCTCGGAGCACGACAGGGCTACCACATTAATTTGGAAGCTCCTTGATGATCCACACCTCGGAAGGCCCCGCTGCATCGGGCGCGTCGCTTCCTTGCCTCACCAGGGCGCTGCCCCCCCTGCGTGGGCCGCGCCGTAGCGGTGCTGACGCCTGACGCACTCTCCGCTGTTGAGGCCGCCCTGCAGCAGCCGCAACCTTTCAGCGGGGGTGCCGCTCACTGGCGCACCCTCACGCTCACTGGCACCAACATGTCCGCCACGCGTGTTTCACCTTCCATGGTTAAATAGTTTTATATTGCGCCCGCATAGGGCCTTCACCGCGGCCGAAGGCCTCACCTCTTGCCAGGCCGATTGCCCGCGCGGCCACGCGTCTTCGGGACCTGGCTGCGGCGGCGGGGGACGCCCCGTCGCTCGCAAGCCGCTCAGCGGTCAAGCCCGTGTCCCCCGGCCGCCAACCTGGGCTTCGCCGACCTGGGCCCTTTTCCTCCGTGGGGCGCCGAGAGACTTGGCGCATCGCCTGCTCAGCGCTCCGTCACTTGCTTCAGTCGCGTTGCGCCCGGGTGTGGTTGTTTCAAAACTCCCCGTACTTCCAGGTGTACACCACCGCCAAGAGTGCGATGGCGGCCTCGGCTACCTCAGTAGCTGGCTGTCGACGGGATTCCCGCTGTTTTTTTCCGATCTCTCTCTCTCTCTCTTTGTTTTGTCTTTCTCTCTCTCTCTCTCTGTCTTGCTTCCTTGCTGCTCTCTGCAGCGCCAAACAAAAACCGTGTTCCGACCCTTCCGCTTCCTATTCACATCCTCCTCCTCTTCCTCCTCGCTCTCCACCTCCACCTCCTCCGCTTCGCGTTCGCTCCGGGCTCTACCCTGCAGCCCGCTGTCACCGCCAACCCTCCCTTTCCTTCTCCCCCTTGCCCTCGATCTCCCCATTCTCCGTCGTTTCCAGCTGCCTCCTCCGCCTTCCTGCCCCCGCCCCGTCCCCCCCCTTTCATCCGTCCCCAGTCGCCTCCTTTCCACGTCCACCCGCCCCCCAGCTCTGTTGCTCCGCCCGCGGTCCGAGGTACACGCTCGGGCGCGCGGCGATGCTGGAAATCTTCAAGTCCTTCCCAGCGGAGAAGGCACGTGCCCTCTTCTTTTCCGCAGTAGATTCGACGAAGGACAAGCGGCATAAACATGCACTCCCGCAGGTCCGCGAGGATTTTTCGAATCGGCGCCCTTCTCCGATCCCAGAACATCCGCGCGGATCTCCTACAGTTTTCGTCAGTGATACGTGGCTCTGTCCAGCGTCCCCCCCTCTCCCGTACATCGATCCAATCCCAGGGCCGCGTTTTCGTCATCCGTGCCGACGTTTGACTGGGCATGTCGTCGCGGGCACGAGCGCCCATGGCTCTTTCCCGTGATCTCTTATACGAAGCGGCGCGCGCGCTACGACGCGCGCGCTCGTTGGCCAGGTCGCGCTGGGCCCGCGCCTCATCATCACAGCCAAGCCCCGCCCCACTTTTCCTTCCGTCCATGTGTTCATGTAGGGAAGCGATGGCGGGCGCTAGCGCGCGTGATGGTGTTTCCGTAGCTCAAACATATGAACAGGACCTGCGCTCGCGCTTGCCATTTTTGCCTTTAGATACCCGGGCACCCGGGCACCCGCCCCCCAACCGGTCACCCGGCAGGCACGGAGATCGCGCTGGGCGGGCGCGTGCGAGGCATTTGCGCGTACCCCCCGCAAGCAACCCAACCCGCAAGGCGCCCTTCATCACGTGAGCGACGGAAGAAAACGGGGCCATCTTTACCAGCGTTGGCGCCCAAGCTGCCGCGTGCGATGGCGCGGAAGCGCCCTCGCTTCCAATGTGGCGTGCCGCGCTGGCGGCCCGCGTAGGCCACCGCGCAAGGTCGCTATGTCTTCTCGCGTGAGGCCCGTTTCTCTTCGTCGCCCACGTGGGCATCACGCTGAGGCTGCCCGGCGGCCAGTGTGCCAGGGCCTTCCACACAGGGGCCCTGCCTTCGGCGCAGCCACCGCCTCCAGCGGGAAAGCAGAGCGGCGGAGGGTCCGCAGAGGGCGGCGCGGAAGCCGCAATGTCGCCACAGGAGGCATCCCCACCATGGCAACATGGCTGTTTCCGCAGCACGTGTCCTGAGGTTTTTCGCCGACGTCGAGCTCGTCAGAGAGCGGCTCGGGATGAAGAGCTGGTCGTTGAGCTGGTCGTTCCCCTCAGGGCCCGCCTCTTTGGTGCTCGGGAAGCAGCACAGTGTAGCGTCAGTTTGTTTTGGTGCAGGGTTTCCGGGATCGGGTGTCGTTCCGTCTTTCGCGTTCCTTGCTTGAGCAGCCCAGCTGCAGCCATAACCAGCGCCCGGGGGAGCGATCCGCAGGGACCTCGGCAGGCGGCGGACATGGATACGTGCGGGCCGAGGGGGGGGCAGACGTGCCCATGCCTATGTCTACTCTCCCTGAGGCTGTGGCTGTGGGCAAGTCCCCGCATCGCGCTCCAGGCTTCGGGCGAAGGACCTCGCGGCGTCGTCGCGGCTCCCTGGGCCCCCCCGATGGCCGAACGCGATGCGACATCAACGGCCTGCGCGCCCCGGGCCTGGCCTCCCCCCCTGCGCCCCCCGAGAGCCGCGCCCCCTTGCGCGTGGCGGAGCGAAGGACGCCGCGGCGTGCCAGAGCAGGCCCTCCTGCACGCAGACCCGCTGCGGCCTGCGCGCCCCCCGGCCCGCCCCGAGGCTGCAATTCCACCGGGCCTCTGGCCCGTAGCGGGCCGCCGCCACGGCGCCAGGCCCGGAACGGACCCTTCACCGGCTTGGCTCGTTCGTCCTCGCCCGGGAGCCTGGAGACGGGGGTCAATGCAAACATTGTTTCCATCGAACGAAATGTTACGGAAAGAATGGGTACGATGCTCAACAGCAGTCCTTGTTCATTTTGAACAGGACTCGCTGTCCGCGCCGCCGCGGCCTGTGTCCATTTGAAACAAAAGGCCAACTGCCCAACAGCAGCTGCTGTTGGTTCGGGCCAACAGTTGCTGTTGGTCATTGTACCCATATTTTCCCGTCCAAAATCAACAGGAGTCAGCCAGAGCGCCGGATCTTGCAGAGCCAGGGGTGCACTGACCCCGGCCTGCATGCAGGGTTTGGGATTCTGCAGGATCCTGCAGGGCCTGCCTGTCTGACCCGGGTGTGGATTGACCTGGGACAGTAGATCCTCCAAATCCCTTATTAGTCGACCCCCCCCCATAAAAACCGGACCCCCCTTCAAATGCGACCTGATATTCTGGAACCCCCTCTCCGACGGGGCGATTTGATAAACCGGACCCCTTAAGCTCCAATCCAAAGAAAGCGACCTAATAAACCAGACCCCCCCCCAGTTACGAAAAAGGTGCTTTAAAAAACCAGACCCGGGGGACGATTCATACGGGATCCGGAGCACTCGATTCGCCTCCTTCCTCCCTGGACCCCCTCGCGTCGTGACAGAACTCAGCGTGCAGCTTGTCTCCGTATGATGCCTCTGGGGGCGCTGGGCCCCGGGACCGTGTCCCCCCCTGGCAGGGGGATCTTGGGCGACGAAGTAGAACAAATCAGAAGATAGCCCCAACATGTTCAAACATAGGCAACAAAAATCCTCCCCAGACTATTTTTAAAACTGTTTTTGAATATTCCTCCTGTAGAGGGACGGGCCCGACTTAAACTCATAATGAAAAGCTGGTCTTGGGGAATGGGTCGAGACCTCCAGGCGTCCACGTTGGGGAAAGACGACGTCGGGGCTCCGAGTTTTTCTCCCTGTGCTCCTCGCCTCCCTCTCGTCCTCGGATTCACTGGTGGCCTGTGCCTGGACTGGACAACTCTACCAGGAGTCGGGCGCTGGGTAACGGGGGAGCCAGACATGGGGGCGGGGTGAAGAAAGGTGCACCTTTTGTGCCCTACAGGGGTCCAAAAGGGGCCGCCTGGGGCCCAAAAGGGGCACGAAAGGTGCACGCACGAGGAGCGTATGAGGCGGGCGCCGACGACGGCAACGACGGCCAGCGGCCATCACGACGGCGGCGGCGGCAGCCGCCGCCCCGAGGAGTGCCCGACGCGGGTGCCGACGACGGCGGCGGCGGCGGCGACAGCGACGGCGACGGCGGCGGCAACGGGATCAGTGGCTGGCGGCGCCGACGAGGAACGACGACGCTGACCACGGCGGCGACGGCGACGGTGGCGGCGGCGGCCGCGGCCGCGAGGAGCGCATGAGGCAGGCGCTGGAGGCCTGCCGCCAGGCCGCCCTGGCGCCGGAGGTGGGGCGGCAGGCCACCTCGGGCAGGCCCGGCGGGGGCCAGGACCCCGGGCGGGCGGGTCGGCGGGTCGGCCGGGGGCGTCGAAGGCCTCGGGCGCCCCCAGGCGGTGCGATGACCACAGCGTGCGGTGAGCCCGTGGGGCCTCGGGGAGGCCGCACGGTTCCGTGGGACCCGGGGTCTCTATAGGAGACTGTTTTTTCTTAGGGTCCGGCGATCACCCGGGTTATCGGGCTTGCCCCCACCGCCTCCCCCCACCCCCAGAAGAACCTGACCTTGCCGGTTGTGCAGGTCCAGGGTGGGGGGGCGCGGGCATATGCAGGGCTGCCCACAGCGCGAAGGTTAGGTTATCGGCCAGCCCCCTCCTCCCCCCCTGGATAACCCGGGTTATCGCCGATTCCAAAAACGGTCTCTAGGCCTCCCAGATGGAGTTCGAGAAGGTGGGGTCGGGTGATCGGGCCGCATCTCCGACGCGTCGGCGATGCGGCTCGATGTGGTGTCCGACTTTCGCCACGCCGGCGGCGGCGATGCATCACCGACGTCGCCGATGCATCGGCGACGCGGTGCGATCCTCCGACCCCATCTACTCGGACCCCATTTGGGAGGCCTCTAGGGTTGTTCTCCGAGGACGTCTTTGGCGACTGGGGTTTCTGAGGTCCCAGACCGTGCGGTGACGGACCATGCGGTGACTTCTTCTTTGGGGGTTCCGAGGTCACCGCCTGGTCTGTCACCGCACCGTGTCGGGACCCCCCAACGAAAGGGTAACGGCTAGGGGGGGAAGATTGTCGAGGGGGGGCCCTCCTGGGGGGAAGATTGCAGGTCAGCTTGTGCGGTGTCCCAGTTTGCCTTGCGAACGTTTGATTCGCGATGTGGCTGTGTCACCAGGGGATTGTGTTTCCTCTGGCCTGCGGCCGGCGCAGGGAGAATGGGGTCGTCACCTCTCACACGCTCGCTCTCTCTCTCAGGCCACGGTTCACCTAATGTGTTTGCTTACCGCAGGTCGGCTTGTGGGTTGCACCCGGTTCGCCTGGCGTTTCTTTGAGGGTCTCAGTCGTCCAGGCTCCGCAGGGGCGCGCAATTAGAGACGAGATTTCCGTGGAGCACATGCCGGCAGACCGACCTTTTATGTGATTCGCCCGGTGTGGCACCGAAGCTGTGTGCCGCGCGCTTGTTCTAATGCCGCCCTGGCTCGCAGCCCGGCAGCGGCGGGAGGCCCACTCGTGCCCACACTCACGTCGAGTTCGGCCCACTCGTACCCTGTGCCGTGTTGTGCATTCGGATGACGTGTGGTCTTGCTGACAGCCTCCGAAGGCAGCACTTGGCATGCTTCCACGGGCTCCTATGGATGAGGGTCTGTAGGGATTCCATACGGATCGCCTCGCCAGTGAACTCTTGCATCATGGAGGACATTTTAACACTCGAGCCTGAGCATCTTCATTGGTCGTTGCACGGAGGCAGGCCTGACTATGCAGCAGCTGCCTTGCCCAGGGCCGGCTTTGCATCCCGAGTCGTCTTTGTGACGGTCTGGACTCTAGCTGGCCCGCGCAGCTTCGCCTCGCCCGCGCCTGAGATTGGAAGCTTGAGAATGCTGTTGGTGACGGTTTGCGTTCGCAAGGGGCAAGATTTCGAGGCGCTCCTTCTGCGAAAAGGACCCTCCCCCCTCGCTCCTACTCCCCCTCTCCTCCCTCCTCCCCTCTCCGCTGCTTTGCCTCGCTGCAGCGGCAGGCTCTTCGAAGGAGACCTGCACATTGTTCATTTCCAATTCTTCCAAAGTTCTTCGATGTTTTGGGGGGCCAAGATCCTTTCATTTCTAAGTGTTCTATCCTGGGCCTCTTCCTGGCCACTAGGGGGCCGGGAACAATTTGAAACGAGCACAATGAGAAATGAGCACGATTAGAAATGAACGACGTATAAACAGCCTCGCGCAAACATACAGGCCGCTCAGCATCGACGCGGGATCCCTGAAACTGCCCTCTGGCGTGCGCCGCGCCCCATGGCCTCTGGGGCCCAGGCTCTCCCGACGCGGGGCTCCTGGGTGTCTCAGCCCCTCTCCCAGAGGATCAAGAGGATGCTGTACTCAAGAGGATCTACGCGCGGTTCCCAATCGATTCTCGGATCTCCGAGTGACAGCTTCTACCAGGCATCGCTAGCAGGGCAGCCATTCTACGTGGCTTGACGCTTCCGTTCCGCTATTGGGCAGGGCGTCTGAAGCTGCTCAGTGGCTTCAGAAGTGCGTCGCTGGGCTCGTCGTCGCGCTCTTGTGCTCGCTCTCACCCCTCCCTTGCAACATTGTTCTCGAACAAAACAAACGCGAGGCCATGATCATGATTCATTGCCAAGGCCTCCAAGGCTCCCCAGGATGTCCCGCATTCCCTGAGGTCCCGCACGGGCTGCAAAGCGAGGGCCGCCAGATACCCTTTGGAAGTCCTGGAACGCGTCCTGAGCCAAACGTTCCTCGCCCTGCTCTCGCAGGGCTAGGTCGGGCGTGTCCCCCTCGAGGTGGATTTTGGACGACAAATTACAAAAGTCAAACAGTACCCCCGAATACCTCAAAATAGTCAAGATCGTCCCCAGACTTTTTTGATTTGTTTTTGGATATTCCTCCTGTAAAGGGGCAGGCCCGACTTAATCGCAGGTCCAGCCTTCCCCCCCCGAGCCGCAGATCTCTGGCCCGCCAGGCCCGCCACGCACCCACGGGCCAAGTTGGGAGCGGCGCCAGGCCCGCCGCCTCTCGATGTGTGTTGGACGAGGCGCCGACCGCGGCGCGAGGAGGAGTCGCCAGGAAACAAGCAGTGGCGAAGCTTCCCAGCGTGCCTATAGGCCCACCAAACAATGTTCTCTAAGAACCTTGTTTGGTTTCTACGAGATGTTCTTAGAACATTTCTGGCTGGGGCTGTCTTGTCTTAACACATGGGGCTTATATTCTAAGAGCATTGTTTTTGTTCTTGGAACACTTCTGGGTTCCAAGAACATCCCGTGGTACTTCTATAGGAATGCCGGGACGGTCGGCCCCTGCTCTACAGCAGGAGCGGCGACAGGCCCGCGCCACTCGACGTTTTGGACGAGGCGCCGACCGCTTGCGCGAGGAGGAGTCACCGGGAAGCGGGCGGGTCCAGAGGGAATCGGGTCCCGACGCTTGCGGTTGTTTCAGTGGCTTCACGAATGCGTCGCCGAACGTGTCATCGTGTCGTGCCCGCTCCCAGCATAAGAAAAGAAGCTCCGTACGCGGCGGCGGGGGATCACAGAAGAGGATCGAGTCTCGGGTGACCGAAGAATAAAGGGCCATGACCATAGAGCGCGTCTGAGAATCATGCTCCACCTGGGGAACAT
Organism: Prorocentrum cordatum; assembly: GCA_963575745.1. Lineage (NCBI taxonomy): Eukaryota > Dinophyceae > Prorocentrales > Prorocentraceae > Prorocentrum > Prorocentrum cordatum. The sequence continues at coordinate 361,017 of CAUYUJ010014418.1, forward strand.
ACACAACGGCCACACTGCGGCAGCCGTGGGAGCCCAGGAGACCACCCACATGGCTTGCCATGACCCCTCAGCACCTTAGACCTGCAAGCATCAGCGACGACGGGCACCACCACTCCTGGGAGGGGCAGGCCAAAGCCTGGCCCGCGTGGCCGCCGAACGGCGAGGAGAGGGAGGACGAGGAGTAGGACGATCAAGACACGAGGATCGAAGCCTCGAGGATCGAGGATCCGAGAGGACCATCGAGGCCTCGAGAGGACCGAAGCCCCGAGGATCCAAGACCGAAGCCGCCCACAGGAGCCCGGCGAGCAGCCGGGCGGGCCGCGACACGCCACCGCCACCCCGGCGCCAGGCGGCGGGCACGAGGCGCGGACCCCACGGCTTGCGCGGGCCGCCGCCGCCGCCGCCGCACCGAAGCCCGATAGGCGGATGAGATTTTTTTTTTTCTCCCCGCCTCTAAAGAGGGTTGCTTGTTTTTCCTGGGCGCCCTCGCAGGAACAGGGAGGACCCCCACAATCATCATCATCATCATCATCATCATCATCATCATCATCATCATCATCATCATCATCATCAGCATCATCAGCATCAGCATCATCATCAGCATCATCAGCATCATCATCATCATCATCATCATCATCAGCATCATCAGCATCATCACCACCATTGTTATTATCATCAGCATCAGCATTATCATCACCATCACCGTCATCACCTCCATCCCCGTCATCTCAGCATCACAATCATCATCATTATTATCATCATCACCAGCATCATCGTCTTCATCATCGTCATCATTGTCAGCATCAGCATTGTCATCACAATCATGATCATTTTCATGGTTGCCATCATCATCACCATTGTCATTATCATCAGCATCACCGTCTTCACCACCACCAGCATCAGCATCGACATCACCACAATCCTCAGCTTCAGCATCAACTTCAGCAGCATCATCAACACCATTATCATCCCCATCATTATCACCACCACCATGTAACGTATCGTCATCACCTTCATCATCAACCTCTTCGTCATCATCATCATCAGCACCATCAGTGATACCAACATGATCATGTGCTCAGGATCGTCACCATGATCACCATCATCGTCGCCGTGATCATTGCCATCATCGTCATCATCCATAACATCACAATCATCATCAGCACCAGCATTACGAACATTACCAACTCCAATCTGATCATCATCATCAACAGCGTCACCCGCTTCATTATCACCGCCACGATTACCATCAACAGCCAAACCGTCATCATTCTATTCATCGTCATTGGCATCACCACCACCACCAGCATCATCAGCACAACCACCGTCCTCGACATCACCATCGTCGTCCTCGCCATCATCGGCCCCATCCGCTCGTCACCATCCGCACCACCATCCATCACATCAACATCAGCAATCTCAGCATCACGATCAGCATGGTCATCCTCACCATCACACGCACCATCAGCATAATTAGCATAAACATCATTACAGTTCAGCCCCCAACATTTTCACAACACCAACATCGTCACGATCACAATTGTCAGCGCCATCGTCACCAGCATCATCATTATACCAAAGGTAACCATCACCATCGTCAGCACCATCACCAATTACCGTCGGCAGCACAAGCACCATCATCTCCAGGATCAGCATCGCCAGCATCGCTGTCATCAGCAATATCGTCATCATCATCGTCATCTGTAACCTAATTATTCACAGCCGTTGTGGCTCAATCTGGCGCAGCAGCCAGCGACTGCGAGCCGTTCAGTGCCTCTTTAAGCACGATGCGTTGGGATTGAGCCCACATTCATTACGTATCTTTCGCGGCGCCACGGGCCACGGTCTGGCCATATCTCGCACTTAGCACCCGAGCGAGCCAGCATCCGGGAGTCCAGGCGACACCGCGGGCTTGACCATGTAATTGGGCGGCAGATGGGCGGAGGTGGTGAGGGGCAACAGTCCAATCATGGCGGCTGCCATAGCTGGGATTGCTCGAAGGGCGGTGCCTGGAGCCATTGGGGTAACAGAGGCACGGTCTGGGAATCTGGCGGATCATGCGGCGGGAAGGCGACGCCCCATGCATCGGGGAGTTCGCGGTGGAGTGGCGCGTCAAAGTTAGATGCCATAGAGCGGCTCGAGCTCAATCAGATACAGAGCGAAACCGGAAACGCTTGGAGGGCGAGAAGGACGCCACCAAGGCGACGTCAAAGGCGACGAGAACGGCGAGCAACATCACAAGAAGGATCACGTGTGACAGCTGGGGATGCTCCGCGCAGAGATCAAGTAGCTCGATGCTGGTCTTTGGAGCGGAGGAAATGCTCGGGCACCAGATGTCTGAGGCGAAGCATTTGGCTGCGCATATCGACCAGGAGCAGGCGATTCCTCACTCGAGACGAGACAGCGGACAAAGATGGCTACGTCGCAGGCGTTCTGCGCGCAGATCACGGGCCTGGTCCACGAGATCGTCGAGCAGGGGGGCATCCGCGAGGGCGTCGGGCAGAAATTGGAATCCGCGGTCGGGGTCAAGGGGGGGCCCAGCAGCTGCTGGATGACCTCATCGCCGAGAGGGCATGGGAAGACGCACGCCGAGAGGAGGGGGGCAGCATTTGGAGGAGCCTGCGAGGCAAGCGCGACTGCAGCGGGCGCGACTGCCCCCGCTTCAGCAGCTTCGCGCGGATCAGCGATCTCAATCCCAGCGGGGGGAGGACAGGCAGCAGCTGAAGGCGGACCAGGCGGACTGGCAGACCGAGCTGCCCACTTCGTCGAGGCGCTCGAGCAGGCTGCTGGCGCGCTGGAGCCGAAGTATTGCGAGGGCTGGGAGATGCCGGCGGGGCCCAGGCGGCGCGTGGCTGACGAGTTCGCCGCGGGGCGCGACGGCGGGGGCAGCGACGCGACCAAGTCTTTCTTCGGGGGGGACAAGCCGGATGCTTTTGGGGTTGAAGGCCATGGGAAAAGTAGCGCCGAGGGAAAGCGGAACCACCGAAGGTTGCGACAAGGCGGACGTAGCAGACGCTCGGGATCTGATGGCCATTCGGAAATCCCAGTTGCAGCGATTACCCGCCCCCCACAGTCAAGGGGAGAGGGGGGCGCGGGTAGCGCGTCCACCGCTGCGAGCATCAACGCTAGCGGCTGGGGGCCAGCGGCCGCCATCCTCGCGCCCCCCGCGCAAGGGCTGAACGAGGCGTTCAAAAGCACCAGGCGGGCGGTCACCTAGTCCAGGAGCGCCGCCCGGGCACCGAGCGAGTCTTGGAGTGGGAGCAGTGGCGCGGGCAAGTTGGGCCGCGCGCGGCCCCGAGCCCTGGGGCTATCGCTCGCGAAGGGGCGGGCCGTGGGGCAGCCGGCGGAGGCGCGGGCACGGCGGCGAAACGATGGTGTCATGCCACGTTGCAGCCAGCGGAGCGACTGTGGCGCGCGTGGACGGCCTCGGACCTGGAGGCTTCATGATCGGGTCAATCTGCGTGGGCAATGACACGGCGGGGGGCGGCGGCTTCTGGGCCCTGCTGGACATTTGGAACGCGCTCAGGAAGTCGGGCGAGCCCTGGGTCTCGGGCAGCGATTGAGGCGTCAGCCCCAGGGCGTTGCCCCTGAAAGCTGGCAGCTGGACCAGGGCGACCAAGGGCCAGCTCATCGACGCAGGCAAGAGCGCGCGCCAGGTTGCAGCGGACACGGGAGCGTCGGAGTTGGATTGGTTCATTGCGGATGTTGGCCTAGCGGTGATCGACGCGCAAGAGGTGGGCATTGCTGACCCGCGCAGGCCGCGCGCGGGAATGCGCCGCGCCCCCGCTGGGCAGGCGCAAGAGCCCATGGCGCTCTGTCACAGGGGGCGCGCGGCGCTTCCGAAGGCCGCGCCTCTCGACCCCTGCAGGAGGCGAACTTCCATTTCGCCGAGGGAAAGGATGAGATCCAGTCGGCGACGGGGGCGACCATGGGCGCGCCCCGGAGCGACTTGCGCGGGCGCGCCGAGAGCGAACTGCAGCGCGCGTACTGGGGTGGCGATCTAGATGCTGACAGGCGCCGGGGGCGCGGCAGGGCGCCGCAGTTTTCCCGGGGCGCGCCGGCCCAGGCGAAGCGCGCCGTGGGGCCGGGGGCGAGCTGCACGGGGGAAGTAACCCCTTACCGCGGATAATCAACACCCAGGGATAATAAAGTTCGGGGTTTTCGGGGAGATAATAAAAGTTGACCGCCAGAGCCAGCATGAAGAGATATCAAGAGGAAAAAGCAAAAGATATCTTGAGGATCCTTGGTCTTTGGTCTTCTATGAGACATCCTCAACAATGATTTGTCTCGGTTGAGACATCCTCAACGAATTGCTCGATGAGAGAGAGAGGGAGAGAGAGAGAGAGAGAGAGAGAGAGAGAGAGAGACAGACAGACAGACAGAGAGAGAGAGAGAGATCCTCGACATTTTTTTGCTTCGTTTGAGACATCCTCAAATACTTGCTGGTTCCGCTTGAGACATCCGTTTGGTTGTTGGCTGCCTCCCAAAATTATTGGTTTCGCTTGGGACATCATGAAACAAAAAAAACGTGTTCGCTTCGCTTGATGTTGTTATCTCAACATAAGAAGGAAGTAACCTCGATGGCGAACTTCCCCAGTGAGAATGCAGTTCGGCCTCCGCGCCCTCCGCCTATATTTGAAACCCTTCCAGGGCGACGATAAAACACTCTAACGACTTAAGGGGGGGGGGGGGGGGGGGGGGGGGTACTTTATTATCCGCGGCATGGGGTTAGCCGCGCGGGACTCAGATTTCATGGCGTGCGCCGGGGGTTTTGCGGCGCCTGCGAGGGCGCGGGCGCGGGGGGGGCCAGGAAGGGCGGGGGCAGCTTGGACGGGGGGCAATGTCTTTTGCGAGGCATGAGGTCCTTAGGGTGGCGGGCGTCGCTCTTGTGGATAGACTGGCGCACCCCGCGCGGTTCGTGCCCCCCCGTCGGGGGGGGGCCTGCGGCCGCGAGGGTCTGGTCGACAACTTCAACGCAAAGCTGCGCGCGGCGCGAGAAGCGCGCGATGCTGCGTGGAGACGAGGGTTGAGCAGGAGGAGCGAGACTCTGCGGACCCCCAACAAGCTGATGTGGGCACTGGGCCAGGGCGCGCGGGGGGGGAGATGCGCCGCGCACTGGGCAGCTACCTGGGGGGCGAGAGGTGGCTGGGCGAGAGGGCCCCGGCAAGGCGAGATAAAGTGGGCACGCGGGCATCGGGAAGTGCCTGAACCCAGGCGTCCTGATGCTGGCTGGGGGCAGGGGCGAGCGGCAGTTCAGCTCGTGGGCGACGCGCAACCTCGAGGCGGACCAGCAAGCAGTTTCGAGGGCTCGACAGGGGGGTCCCCCTCTGCACTCTTGCAGGTCTGGGCGGCGACAGTGACGCTGGCGATCAGAGAGCTCGCCGCGCGCGCGCGCGCGTTGGCACCCCGTGGAACGGCAGGGGGGCGAATTGGACATATTCATTGGATATGCGCGGAGGTGGATGCCGGGGCCCGACGGCGCCGGCGCGACGACCGCAGGGGGTCCTGGTCCGACGCGCGCACGCAGCGCCCCGTGCATTCCGCGCGCCTCCTGGAGGGGCGCAGTGCAGGAGGCATGGGAGCTGGGGCCGTTCAAAGGCGGCGGAAGTGGCGGTGGGGGGGGGGGGCGAGGGAGCTGCGCGCAGAAGTTTGGAATGGCGGCAGATCGGCCCGATCCCGATACCTCATGCTCATCAGAAACCTTCCGAAGTCGGGCGCCGAAGAATGGGGCGGGTGCATGGGGGCTCACTACGCGTGCCTGAGGGCCTTGAGGCGCCGCATTCAGGCCAACGCTTCAGCGCGGCCTGCCTCGCCAGACCCCGAGCCGCAGCCCGCCGACGGGGAGGGCCGCCGCGTGGGCAGGCGTGGCAGGAAACCCAGGGCACCTAAAAGGGCACTGGAGTTGCTCGGAAGCTAGTGGGCGGCGCGGGCGGAGCTTGCGCTGCAGCGCCACGCGCGGGCGCCGTTGGAGAAGTGGATCAACGAGGTGAAGGCGCCCGAAGCGGAGGCCGCGGCGCGCGCGGCCGCGACGGGCAAAAGCTCCGCGGAGTGGATCAGCAAGTCCGTCTCAGAAGTTGGAGGTGGGTCGCGTGACTTCAGGAAGGGGCTGCGCGAATCGGCCCCGGGCGACGCGGCGGAAGGAGCCCCAGCCGGCGGTCGGCATCGCGCCCAGGCATGCGCGGGGCACTGGCCCCAGGAGGCGCGGTGAGTCCGACTGGGCGCCGACGGGCCCAGGCTGGCAGCGGCGGACTCTTCTGCGGGGCGGCGCCCCCGATTCCGTCAGTCGCACGCGCAAGCGGGAAAGGCGGCGCGGGCCTTTGCGGGGCGCGCGGGCGCGGGCAGCGACCGCGCGAACCCGGGGCAAGCAGCTCCGCTCAGCGACTGGCTGCTGGAGGCGCGGGTCGACTACGGCATGCGGCGCGAGGACATTGGGAACTGGCCTGATCCGAATGCGGAGTCCCCGGTGGTCGTGCTTCCCAAGCCGCCTGGAGGCCCCAGACCTATTGGGGTCTCGGGTTGGCCCCCTCGCCTTTGGAATCGCACCCGGCAGTCGGCGGCGAGGCGGCGGGGCGAGAGCGTCGGCGAGCGCTTGGCAGGTTGTTTTGGGGGAGGCAGAGGGCGCACCGAATGCGAGCCAAAGCTGGCGGAGGCGGCGCGAAGAAGTGGCGGCCGCGCTCGTTGACTCGCGGAAGGCCCAAGAGCTGGCCAACGACGCAATGATCCTGCAGAGGGGCGGACTCGCGCAGCACCCGAGAGGGCAAATTACCTACGATGGCAATGTCCGTCCACTCGGGGGAAGGGCGCGTCGAATTTGTTGGCGGGTCTTGGGCCGCGTTGCTGGATCCGGCCTTGCAGGGCGATTGTCGAAGAGGGGCCTGCTGCCCGTGGCGGGCGAGCGCGTCGGAGAAATGCGAGTGCTGGAGCCGAGGGACGTCTTCGCAATTACGTTTGACGAATGCTGCGTGGCGCGCCCCAGGCCAGTGGCAGAGGTTGCAGCGCGCCTGGCAGGGCAACCAGGATGGCCATCATGGGCCCGGCCAGCCCCGGCCGCGTCATTTCCAAAGAGAAGAGCGACATGCTGGCGACTTCCTCGGCGGGGGCATCGCTCGCCGCTGAGTTCGCGGGGGCCCCGGCGGTCCCGAAGGCAGAGTGCGTTGACGACTCGGGCGTGAACTTCAGCCTGGGCTGGCAGACGCTCCGCCGCAGGAAGAAATGGCAAAGCGGCGGCTCAATTTGAATGGGCGCGCGCCGCGCGCAAGCAAGGCGCAGCGGCTGCTGGTTGCACGGTAGATGCTCGGCTCAGACCAACGACGTGGTGCGGGGCCGGCGCGATAGCATGGCCTTGACCATTGCTGGAGAGCTTGAGGAGCCACATCATCGCTGTTCGCCATATGCGTGCAGAAGGGAAAGGCTTGAGCCTCAGCCCCGCGATAGGATGGCCCCTGAAGAACGACCCATGTACGACCGCGCGCCGATGCCCATCGAGGCGTGGGCAGAGGCGCTGCAGCGCGCGCGATGGGGAAGATGCGGCGCCGGGCAGAAGATCCAGCCGCGCAGCGCAAAGGCTGCGGAGAGATGGACTTGAACCCTTGGCCAGCATGGGGCCGTCTCCTGCCGCGGCCATGACGTGCCAACGGGCAGGGGTGGAAGCCCGTCCCACTAGGCAAGATGCACAGCGGCATGGGCCAGAAGGTGGACCTCGTGTCGCTGGGGGCGTCTATTGTTTTCAACTCTGTGGAGACAAATACCTACTGCGAGGTGCCTGTGGATGGGGTGCTGGCAGATGGCAGGGCCTCGAGCATCTTCGGGGCGGCGGGGCCTTGGGCGGCGCCGCGGCGGTTCTGCGTCGCAAGGGGCATCGAAGCAGGCGGCGCAGGAGATCCGCTCGGCGAAGAACGCGCCCGCGGGGTTCTCCCGGCCGGCAGCGAGAAGGGCTCGGCGCCAGAGGCCCCTGGCGAAATCAGAGCGTTGCCCGAGAGGTCGCGGCGAGTTGCGTGCAGTCAGGCACTTGGCACGGCAATGCGAGGCCGCGGTGTGCGCGCGAAATGAGCGCATCTCGATGGGCGAGGCGGACGAGCGCAGGAACGCAGAGGGCGTGACGTTCGAGACCGTCGTCAGGCTGGCGAGCTGCAGGGCCGAGGGAGGGGGGTCGCCCTGTGGCCAAGGGCGCTCGCGCACGAGCGCCGCAGGCTGTTGCCACCTTCTGTCGTGACTGGAGCTTCCAGACGCGAGGGGTTCGATGCACTTCTGGGGCAGCCTCCCACGGGCTCGCGGACGGCAGCGTGGAGGCGCCACATCTATGCGCAGCAGGGGCAAGTTGGGCAGTTGTTTCGATTGCGAACGACGAGGAGCGCGTGGCCCAGTTCGGTCCAGTACCGTGGCCCTGCCCACAGGAGTCGGATGCGGTCTTGTAGTCGTGTCTTCCATCCGTGCGAATCTGCACAGGTTGCGAGTTGCTGGTCGATGGTTGCGAAGTTGGCAAGAAGTGGCGCGCGCCGTGGCGGATACCACATCGCGAGTTGCGGGTGCGGTTCCGGCAGGCGGTCGGAGGTGTCGGAGAGGAAGGCATCCAGATCACCAAAATCACAGCGCATGCCGCGATCGCGGAAACACGTGCGGAGGGGATCGAGGCCTAGCAGGGACGGGGCATCCACGTTGCAGACAAGAGGCCTCGTGACTGAGCAAGGATGCATCCTCATGGTGAGTTTTTGCAGCGCAGCCAGCAGCAGGGCATGTTGCTGGCCGAAAAGTTCAGGTTGATCGGCGCGGCCATGGAGGTAGGCAGCGCGGAGCTCGCGACAGAGGACGGGCGCGGAGGAGAAGGTCTTGCGGTGGTGCGTGTCAGCTTAGATGGAAGGCGCGGCGCCAGTTCGAGTCACGCGGCAGGCATGGCACGTATATTCACATTGGCGAGCTGACGGGGTGGTCGCGCAGCAGCCGCGCTGGATTGGACCGTTTCATTTGTCCCATTCCATCCGTCAGCGGGTGTGGGCTCCGCCATCTCGGCGGCAGCGGCCGTGCCAGCAGGTTAACAGCGAGGCGCGGCGAGCAGCAGCAGTGGTGCAGGCACTGGCGGCCAGGCGGATGCCTCCACGCTTCCGCCGCCAACGCCCCCGCGATGTAGTCTCAAGCGGGAACCCTTTTCCGTATGGGCGCCCAGGAAAACCGACATTCGCGCCCTGGGGAACGGGGCGGGGGAGGAGGTGGATGGGGGACGGGAAGCAGGATGACGAAGAGGAGTCAGAGAAGGGGGCGGGAAAAATGGCCCCCGCAAGGGCAAACCGGAGAAGGGCGATCAGGAAGCAGGAAGAGAGCATCTGCATTCACAAGGACGACGATGAGGATGATTTCCAGATTGGTCAAGGAGGTTTCCATGCGTGGTCTTAACGTCGAAGTGATTATTTTTATGGAATCTGGCGATGGCCCAAGTTATTTAACAGGATGCAGCAAGTATCCATACCGCTATCGTGTTTCCCTTGTTGGGCCTCGGAGGCCCTCGTCACCACGGCTGGGGTCGCCTCGAAACTTTGGTCACGACGCACCGCGGGCGAAGTCCGGGGAGTAGTTGTATTTGTGCCTTGTCTTTTCTCCATTCTAGGGCCCGCCCGCCCCCATCCCGATAACCTGACCTTGTCGCTTGCTCAGGTGGGGTACCCTGCGTTGGTGCGCGTGCGCGCGCACGCGGAAACCCAAGCCGAAAAAGGTATAGGCCGACACATGTTCAACATCAAAACACGATTTCGGCCCATACCATCAACATGGAAACCACATGTTTTTGAATTCGCCTGGCGAAACAAACAACCATATGCAGTTGTTAACACCGCAGATGTGGGGATCGTCTTCGGTGGAGCTCCCTATGGGACACGAAACGCTGTACTGGGTGGGGGGACGCATGCGAACATTGCCACTGGGGCCTTCGGTGGAGCTCCTCATGGACCACGAAAGGCTGTACGGGGTGGGGGAGACGCATGTGAACTTTGCCCCTGGGGCCTTCGTTGGAGCTCCCTATGGGGACACGAGGCGCTGTAGTGTGGGGGGGCACGCATGTGGACGATGCATCTGAGGCCCTCGGCTGAGCTCCCTATGAGGCCACGAAGTGGTGTATTGGGTGGGGGGGACGCATGCGGAAGGGTCCCTCGGGGCCTTCGGTGGAGCTTCCTATGTAGCCACGAAGCGTTGTCTTGAGTGGGGGGGACGCACGCGGACGGTGCCACTGGGGCCATCGGTGGAGCTCCCTATAGGGACACGAAACGTTGTACTGGGTAGGGGGACGCATGCGGGCAGAAGCACTGGGACCGTCGGTGGAGCTCCCTATGGGGCCTCGAGACGCTGTACTGGGTGGGGGGGACGCATGCGGGCGGTGGCACTGAACCTTCGGTCGATCTCCCTACAGGACCACGAAACGTGCGAGCGGTCTGGCGCCTTCGGAGTCCGTTCTGGTGGCTTTTCTTGACCCTTCTGGGGTTCTGAAGCGGTCTCTGCGCTGCTTGTCTGGTGCAACGTGCAAGCTCATCGGAAGAGAGGTAGTCGTGACACCGCAGCCAAGATGCAGGCCCCCGAAGCCCTCTTGCCCTGAAGCCCTCTTGGGGCCATCCTCGAGGCAGTGGACGGGGGGAGACTGCTGGAGTCAGGCTCCTTGGCTTCCGGAGCCCCAAGTCACATCCTGGATCACCTTTGGCATCTGTAGTGTTGTTCTCTGGGGCCTGTGGAACAGTCGTGGTCCATGATGAGATTTGTTGTTTAGCTTAGGCAGTCTTGAGCAGCGTGACAGTCCTGAGGCATGAGAGATCCATGAGATGGGCGAGAAGGCGAAAGTCGTTGAGCCACAAAGTCAGTGGTTCTTTCACTGGTCGGGAGCATTTTGGGGAGGTTCAGGGGCCACCTGCGAGCAAGGTTGACTCGCTCTTGCGTTTAAGAGCCTTGATGGACGCCACCTCTGCTGTCTTGAACCATATTGTGCCATCTTGGAGGCATTGTTGGGCTGTCTGGGACCACCGTGCAGACATGCAAGGCCATCGTGGGGTTCACTCTCCTCGCGGCCCCCTCAGTCCAGAACCCCCTGGGAAGACTTACCCTATTACAGCGAGCCGGCCCTTCCCAGCGACTCAAGTCGTGGAGCCAGTGTGGCTGCCATTCCGTCTTGAACCAGGCGAGCTCGGACGGGTAGGGAGCGGGCTAAGTCTCCCAAAGGGGCAGCTGGGGCTGTTTCTTGCAGGATCTTGCACCCTGAACCACCTACATCCACAGAGTCCGTGGGATTACGCCGCTGCCGTGGCTCTCGCTGTTTCAGGCATGACGCCCCGCTCTTCGCTTCCACGTTGCACCCCCGCTCTGCGGCCACGGCTCAGCCCCACGACGTCGGTCCTGCAAACCGACCCCCACGCCACAGCCCGCGCTGCAGCTCCTCCTTGGGGACCTGCGCTGCCGCCCTGACCTGCGGTCCGACCCTGCGCCCCCGCGCCGCAGTCCCGCTTCGAGCTCCTTCGCAGCAGTCCCGCACGCACTCGCCGTGGTGTGTCGCCCTGCCGCCCCGCGCCAGGACCCCTCGCTGCAGTTCCACGTTGCGGCGTTGCGCTGCGCTCCCTCGGCCACTCGGCAGCTCCTCGCCGACGCCCTCTGCTGCTCTGCCCCGAGCCATGCGCCCCCGCGCTCAGCTGCACCCCCCCTTGTGCTGCCTCCCGCTGCGGCCACCGAGCTGCGGCTTCACGCTGCAGTCCACCGCTGCAGTCCCGCGCTGCCGTCCCGTGCTGCAGCCGCGCGGTCCGCCCGGCA
>CAUYUJ010014418.1:377788-380716 GCA_963575745.1 Prorocentrum cordatum
ATCCGATGCTGACAAGCGACCAGACGGCACGGTGCCAAGCCGCTGCACCTGAGCATTGGAGGACCGATATTTTCCCGAGGGAGCCAGTCGTGTCATGTTAGATTGGTTGGCGGGCGTTGTGCGGGAGGTTCTTGCCGCATCGACGCGGCGGTGAGCCCGGTGCGTGCGGGCGTTCAATCGGCGGCGTGCCGAGGCGGGGGGTAAGACGAGCAGACCTTCTCAGAAGGCGGCGGGCTTCGGTTACACTGTAGAACTTGACATCTCTCGGACGTGTGCACTCTTCTCGACACTCTTCGGGCGCTTGCAGCCGGACCATCTCGGAGCCTCCTGGGGCCACCTCGAGGAGCAGACGCGCACGAAGCCAGGCAGTGCACGGGGAGTGGACGCCCGAGCGGTGGCAAGCAGAGTGCCCGAGCCTGCCGAGGATGCCCGCCCCCTTGGCCTCTCCCCCCCCCCCTTGGCGCGCCGCCGATTCCTAGCTGAACGCCGCCGGTCCCCGGGGCCCGGGACGGCCCTGGCCAAGGGTTCCGGGGAGGAAAAACCACCCGGAGCGGACAGCTGGCGTTTTTACGAAACGGCCCTAGACTCCAAATCCCTGATTCATCGTCCCCTGGGTCTGGTGTTTGGAGGCGCCCTTTTTGCAACTGGGGGGGTCTGGTTTATTGGGGCGTCTTCTTTGGATTGGAGCTTCGGGGGTCCGGTTTATCAATGCGCCCTGTCGAAGAGGGGGGTCCGGAACATTAGGTCGCATTTGGAGGGAGGTTCGGTTTTTCAGGGGGGGGTGATTAAGAAGGGATTTGGAGTAGTAGGCGTTTACTGAACAGCCCTGCCCTGTTTGATGCCTTCTCTGGGCGCGTTTACTGAGCGGCTTCGCGCGTCGGGGTGGTCATGCTGGGGGGTGGATCTTCTCGACTTCTGGGGGATGGCCGCTGGCGGAAGGCACATCTCCGTCCCGGGCCTCGCGGGCGGGCCCCTCGGGCCGCAGCTCCGCGGGTGCGGTCAGGTCGGGCGTGCCCCTCTGCAGGAGGAGGGTGCAGAAATGGTTAAGACATAGCCAAGGGATGACTTTTTGACTATCTTCGACCATTTTGGAGGCTTCGACTATGGTTAAAAATTGTCAAAACATGGCTTCGACTATCTTTGACCATTTTAGGGGCACTTTTTGACAGTTCTTCTTTTTCTTCCACAGTTCGCCTGTAGGAGGACACGCCCGACCTAGTGGTACGGGCCTCTTGTTCCCCTGACCTTCCAGAGTGCTGAGAAATAGCCCTCCAGACCCACACAGACCCATCTGCACCGCTCAAAGTCTCGACAGGAATGGAGACGCCAAGGTGCTGGTGCTGCTCCTTTTAGCCCTCGTGGAAGAGGAGGGTCGTGGACGCCCCGCGCGGGACGCACCCGCGCGACCTCGCGCATCCACGGGCCAGCCTCGCGCCCCGGAGCCCAGACCGCCAGGGCGTCGGCCCCCGTGGGCACGGGGCGTTTTCTCTGTCGCGGCTGCCCCGCGCGGAGCGTGCCCGTGCCACCTCTCGTGCCCACGGGCCGGCGTCGCGCCCTCCCACAGAGCCAGCGCACCGACGAGCTCAAGGCGGACGTTTTTCACAGGCGGCCTCTATATGGGGCCCTCGCCGGGCCCCAGGGCCGTCCAGAAGCAGCTCAGGATGCAAGACCGGTCCTCGGGAGTGGGTCGAGACTTCCAGGGAGCCCGCAGCGGCAAAAATCACGACATCGGGTCTCTGGGCTGGAGCCGCGGGTCATGGTTACGCTCGCCGCTCGTGCAGCTGCTGCTTCGGGTAGTACCCCCTGCCGCCGAAGGCGGACCACGCCGCGTCCGCCAGGGGCGCCCGGCCGATCAACGCCACGAGGCGGCCCGCTGCAGGGGCCATCTCGATCCGATCGGTCCGATTCGATATCGACGTTGGCCGTCTCGGTCCGATTCGATTTCGATTTCGATTTCGATGTTCCACCGATCCGATGCGGCCCGATGTCTGCATGGCGCTGTTGTGCATCCTGGCGCAACCGATCCGATTCCATTTCGACTCCGTGCCAATGCAGCCTGATTCGACCCACATTTTGATTCGATCCGACTTGCCGAATTTGATGCTTACTGATCCTGCATTGGGCTCCTGGCCTCGCAAATGGCTAGATGTTCGTTCGGGGGACCTTCCTGGGGCCCACCAAACAGATCTGTTCGACTCCAGTTCGACTCTGGTTCCACTCTAGCTCGACTCAAGTTCGACTCAATCTCGATTCAAGTTCGACCCAGTTTCGAAGCACGTTCGAATCAGGTCGACGGCCGTTCGACGCAGCATCGACGCATGAGTGGAGCGAGTGGCTCCAGGGAGGTCCCGCGAACAAGCATAAGAAAGTGGGGCCAGAGTGGATGTGGTCAGAGGATCGCGCAGCTTCGCAGATGCATCTTCAGATCTCCAACGACATGATCTTTCCAATCCATGCGGTTTTCCTCGACCTCGGCCTCTGGAGGCTTTTGTCGGCTCTTCAGCACCATCTAGAACGGACCCAGGACGAAGTCCTTCCCCTCAGGAAGGGGGTCGGGAGCCCCAAGGCTGCGCATTGGTAAGACCGCATGGTCGGACATCTGGGTCGAGGACTCGGCAAGACCCGGGGCCCGACGGTCCCCATACCGACATGGCAGGCGCACGGCCGCTGCATCGACGATGCGGTTCGATCCTCCGACCCCATGCTCTCCTGACCCATGCAGGGAGGCCTCCATGGGCGACGGGGAGGGGGGCTTTCGCTGGCATCCTCGGGGGCCTGCGTGTCGGGCGGGTAAGTAGCGGTCGCTCTTTTCGGGTGCGGCCAAGAGGGGGGTGATGACTATGGGGGGTGGATATCATGGCGCCTCTTCTTGTTTCAATACGTCCCTGGCCGCCCCCTGGGCCGCACACGTGCCGCCGGCCATGATTT
>CAUYUJ010014418.1:380816-407053 GCA_963575745.1 Prorocentrum cordatum
CCTCCCCCTCCTCCTCCCTCCTCCCTCCTCCTCCAGAATGCGTCTCAGAAGCCGAGAGGGCCTCTAAGAAGTCCCCGGGTTCAATTATTCGGAGCCCCCCCCCGCTTTCTCAGAAGGCCGCCCCCTTCGCGCCCCACCCTTCCCCTGTGCGCGCCGCCAAGAGTCACCAGCCTGAAGCAGATCCCCATCCCCATGTTTGGCATCGCCTTATCTCTGCGCCAATGTTAAGGACCTTCTCAGGTTCTGATGGCCCATCCCTGAGGCTTTCCTCGCCTTGGGCTGGGCAACCTCACGGATAAGGATACGCTCCAGGCTGGTTAACACAGCCTTTCTGAATATGCGGGCACAACAAATAACCACAACCACAGCTGAATTGATTTTTCTAAAGGGGCCCTCAGGGAAGAACCCACCGACTTCGACGTCAAAATGTTGGTTGTGGTTGTGGTCGATGTGGCCGTCCTGGGACGCCACATCGACCACGACTCGCACTAAGCAGGCGTCGGCGTTGTGACAGCTGTTGGCATGCACAGGACATCCTCAGGAGTGTGTCCTCGATGTGGTTGTGGTCGCTTGCCGCCCCCCTGAATTTGCAACATGGCCGAGGTTCGGGCGGCCCGACCGCCGAGTAGCCACGCGTGTGCGGACAAGCACACGCCGGGCCGCTGCGCCCCCCTGGGGGCCCTCCCTGCTCGATGATCCGCTGTGCCGTCTCAGGGTTCTCAGTCGTCGGGAATTTGGCGCATCCTCCCGTTTCCTTCTCCTTCTCCTGCTCCTCCTCCAGGTGGGGGCCTGGCACATATTCTCATGGTGTCAGCGCCACACACTCGTCGGGGCACACCGTCAGAGTCGGCTGCATTCGGCGATTACGATGTACTCAACCGGCTCGGGCCCTTCGGAACCAGCCACGTGGCACTTTGCCCGTGGCAGCGGCGCTAGCCACGCTCCGTGACCTGGGGATGGGTACCCGGCACGGGGGATTGCGCATTTGCTTGAGAGGCAGGGCTGTGTGGCCCGAAGTCCCATGGTGGCCTTGTGCCCGCCCACCCTGGGGAACAAACCTTGTTGCGCATGTTAGCTGATTGGGCAGGGGTTGATCGTCGGGAAGTGCCCCGCACTTACGAGGTGAACCGGCAGTCCCCCTGCGCACCACGCCCTCTCGGCTGGAGGCAAGTCGCTGGGCGACGAGGTAGCTGCCTGTCCCCGTTCGTCGTGCGCGCGCCTTCGGGCCCGCTTTTGCTCGTAACCGGAGGCCGCGGGTGCCTGTTGCCTGCCATTGCGGCCCGCTTGCGTGCGGTGTGCACCGCGCAGTTCTTGGATCCATTTTCCCATGACTCCATGACTCCGTGGTTCCTCCTCCTCCTCCTCCTCCTCCTCCTCCTCCTCCTCCTCCTCCTCTTGCCTCCTCCTCCTCTTCTTCCTCCTCCTCCCTTTTCCTCCTCCTCCTCTTCTTCCTCCCTCCTCCTCCTCCTCCTCCTCCTCCTCCTCCTCCTCCTCCTCCTCTCCCCCCCCTTTTCAGCCAGTAGCCCATCGCAGGCTGAGGGGTTCCAGTCTTCATCGTAGGCTGCGGGGCCCCAGTGGTCCTTCGCAGCGTGTTTCGCACTGGCACAGTTTGCTTTGAGGATGTTCGGGGTGGGCTGGGGAGATGTTTTGCCCGCTGCGCCGCCTCTCAGGACCGCCGCTGCATTCGTCTGTTCCTTTTGCGTTTACCAGCCTGCAGTGTTCGTTCGCCCGTGCGAGAAAGCCTCACCAAGGGTGCGGAATTCCGTTGCCCCTGGTCGAGTTTCGTCTCTTCTCGTTCGTGTTGTTGTCCGCATGCTTCTGTTGGCAGTGGCGTTCCTCCTCTCCCCTTTCCTCCTTCTCTTTTGCATGTAGCTCATCCGACGTCGTGTTCTTTTATGATTCCTCTCGCTTCGCGGGGTGCACGTCCGGAGCACGTACAGTCACGTCGTCGCGGGGCCTCTTGGGAGCCTCTTGGGGGCTCCTGGAGGCTTCCTGGGAGTTTCTTTTGGCCTCTTGGGGACTTATTTGGGGCCTTTCCCCCCCCCCCCCCCCTCTTCATACACCCTCCCCATCTTCCCTTCCAGCGCCGGCTCTAATCATGGGCGCCGCAGAGACAAACTTCCACCTGGCTGGCGCTGCGCCGCAGTTCGCCCAGAGGGGGGAAAATAACATTACACTCCAGTTGCTGTGTGGCCTTTGGGGGTGGGTGGGTTTTTTTTTTGGAGGCTTCTGGGGGGCTTCTTGGAGGCTTCTTGGGGGCCTCCTGGGGCCTCTTCGGGGCGTCTTGGACCGTCTTGGGGCGCTTTTGCGCCGTATCGCCCCCTCGGAGGCTGTCTTGGGGGCCTCTCGCGGCCGCATTGGAGCCCTCTTGGGGTCCTCGTGGGCCGTCTTCGCGGCCTCTTGGACCGTCTTGGGGGCCTCTTTGGGCCGTTTTGGGGCCCTCTTGGGCCGTCGTGGGGCCCTCTTGGGGGCTTTTTGGGCCGTTCTGGGGCGATTCTGGCAGCTGCTCGGGCCGTCATGGATTTTTGAGAGTCGAAAAAGGCGAGACGCTAAAACATGGCAAGAACCACAGGACAATCAATGATTTCGGCCTCTGGAGGCGCAGTTGTGGGCGCTCTTAGGGCCCTATTGGGCCGTCCTTGGGGCTTCGGGGGCCTTCTTGGGGCCGTTTTGGGGGCCTCATGCGCCCCCGTTGGGAATATCTTGGGCCGTCTTGGGGCCGTCTTGGGCCGCCGTGGGGCCATCTTGGGCCATGTTGAGGCCCTCGTGGAGCCCCAAGAGGCCCAAGAAGTCGAATTTGTTGATTTCCCGGTCGGTTTTGAATGATTTCAAGGCCCCAGAAGGGGGCGACCATTTTGGTACGGCGCTGCGGCGCGGCTCCCAAGGGGGGGTTTAGGGGGATACATAATAATGTAACACAATACAAGCTGTTGCAATTATGGAACCTTTGGATTCATTGGATACGTTGCATTAAGGCGTTCGCCGAAAAACGCTGCCGCTCAGCACGTCACCTCCGGACGTGGATTCCTCTCGCTTCGCGGGGGTGCACGTCCGGACCACGTACAGTCCAGTTGTTGCGGGGCCTCTTGGGAGCTTCTTTGTGGCATCTTGGAGGTGTCGTGGGTGGGGGCTTCCTGGGGCCTCTTGGGAGCGTTTTGGGGCGCTCTTGTGGCGTGTGGCCCATTCGGAGGCCGTCCTGGGGGTCCCTCGCGGCTGTTTTGAGGCTTTGTTGGGGTCCAGTTGAGTTGGGCCGTCTGAGGGCCCGCTTGGGCCGTCGTGGAGGCCTTTTCGAGGGCTTCTTATGCCGTCTTGGGGCCATTTTGGAGGCTGCTTGGGCCGTCATGGGTTTCTGAGAGGCGAAAAGGGCGAGAACGCTAAATTCTTTCAAAACCCTCATGGAGTATCGATGGTTTTGGCCTCCGGGGGCGCTCTTGGGGGTCCTCTTGAGGCCGTCTTGGGCCGTCTTGAGCGCTTCTTGGGTCCACTTGGGGCCATCTTGAGCCGTCATTGGGCCGTTTTGCTTTGTATTGAGGCCATCTTGAGCCGTCGTCACGGCCTCTGAGACAGAGGCCCAGGAGGCCCAACTCATTGATTTTCAATGTTTTTTCCCTACCCAGGCTCTGCCTAGAAAGGTTCTTATTCGCTTGGCGTAAAGGGCCGGGCAGTGTGAATCGCCCTGGGCGGTTCCCCCGGTCCCCTGGGAGTCAAGCGAAAGCAACAGCAAAGGTAAAAGCAAACGCGCGGTTCCCCCAGTTGCGCTCCCTGGGTGCCAAGCAAAAGCAAAAGCACAGGCAAAAGTGAAGGCAAAAACGAAGGCACAGCAAAAGCATAGCATAGCATAGCATAGCATAGCGCAGCATAGCATATCGAAGCATAGCATAGCATAGCCTAGCCCAGCATAGCATTGCGCAGCATAGCATAGCATAGCATAGCATAGCAGAGCATAACATAGCATAGCATAGCATAGCATAACAGAGCATAGATGTAGATGCAGGTGTGGATGTAGATGTAGATGTGAGTCTCGCTGTTGATGTAGATGTAGATGCCGGTGTAGATGTAGATGTAGGTCTAGATGAAGATCCAGATGTAGGTCTAGATGAAGATGTAGGTGTCGATGTAGATGTAGGTGTACATATAGATGTAGATGTAAAGAACTCCCCCGTGCCCCGCCCTCATCTCCGTGCCTGCTTGCTTTTGCTGCTGTTTCGGCGACTTGCTGCCTGCTTCTGCTGCTGCTTCACTTACGGCGTGGCGTCGGCGGTTCTGGCGCTACTACTACTACTACTACTACTACTACTACTACTACTACTACTACTACTACTACTACTACTACTACTACTACTACTACTACTACTACTACTACTACTACTACTACTACTACTACTACTACTACTACTACTACTACTACTACTACTACTACTACTACTACTACTACTACTACTACTACTACTACTACTACTACTACTACTACTACTACTACTACTACTACTACTACTACTACTACTACTACTACTACTACTACTACTACTACTACTACTACTACTACTACTACTACTACTACTACTACTACTACTACGACTACTACTACTACTACTACTACTACTACTACTACTACTACTACTACTACTACTACTACTACTACTACTACTACTACTACTACTACTACTACTACTACTACTACTACTACTACTACTACTACTACTACTACTACTACTACTACTACTACTACTACTACTACTACTACTGCTACTGCTACAACTACGACGATGAGGAGAAGGAGGAGGACGGCGTTTACCGCTCCTACTAATGTTGCTTTCCTAGAGGCTCCAACTCCTAGGTAGGGTCGCAGTGGGATAGTTTTACGTGGATGTGTCCAGCAGAGGTCTGCCACCCCTGGGTCGGTGGATGTGGGGTGGCCTCGGGGGGGTGAAGGGGGGAGACATAGGAATGTAACATAATACGATATGTAGCAATTATGCAGTCAGTGGGTGCATTGGATACGTTGCATTAGGGCTTCCGCTCCGCTGCCCGACCTGCCTCCGGGCAGGTTGGGGTTATCGAGGGTGATGAGGGAAGCGGCGGCCCCGTCTTCCCTCCCAGCGCCGGCTCTACTCATGGGCGCCGCCGCGCCGTGGTTCGCCCAGGAGAACAAGCAATAAAATCTAGACGGTGTGCGGCCTTTTGGGCGCCTCTGTGAGTCTTTTGGCAGGCTTCTTGGGGATTTCCTGGAGGCCTCTTGGGGACCTCTTGGGACCCCTAGAGGGGCCTCTTTTGGAGAAAAGAAGCAATACACTCCAGTCGTTGTGCGGCCTTTTGGACGCTTCTTTGAGGCCTTCGGGAGGCTTCTTGGGGATTTCCTGGAGGCCTCTTGGGGACTTCTTGGGGCCCTCTGGGGGCCTCTTTGGGGCCTCTTGGGGGCGGCTTGGGCCGTCTTGGGGCGCTCTTGCGCCGCGTCGCCCCTTCGGAGATCGTTTCGGGGGCCTCCCGCGGCCGCCGTGAGGCTCTCTCGGGGTTCTTCCGGGCTGTCTTAGGGGCCTCTTGGACCGTCTTGGGGGCCTCTTTGGGCCGTCTTGAGGCCCTCACGGGCCGTCTTGGCGCCCTTATGGGGGCTTCTAGGGCCTGTTTGGGGCCATTTTGGAAGCTGCTTGGGCCGTCATTGGCTTCTCAGAGTCGAGGAAGGCGAGAACGCCAAAATCTTCCCAAAACCATAGGAGCATCAATGATTCTGGCCTCTGAAGGCGCTCTTGGGGGTCGTCTTGGGGCCCTCTTGGGGCGTCTCGGGAGCTTTTTGGGCGCTCTTGGAGCCATCTTGGGTCGTCTTGGGGCCGTTTTGGGGCTCTCTTGGGACGCCCTAAGCCATCAGCAGCCTTCTTGACGCCCCTTGTGGGCTTCGAGGAGGGCCCAGAGTCCCAAATCAATGATTTTCATATTTTCTGGGCTTTCACAACGTACGCGGAAACGGGTCGGCGACTCGGCGGCGGCCCTGGGGGGGGATTCATGGGGATTGCTTTTCAACGTATGAGAATGCGATGTTTTGCAATTGGCCTTCCTTGACGTATCGTGGCTGGGCCCTGGCGTCACACACCCGTCCTGTCGGACTGCCAAGACGCTTCGCTGCAGTCCGGACGTGGATTCTTGGGCTTACGCCGCACCGCCGACCCCTTTGGGGGGCTCCTGGTATGTCTCTTGGGGGCCTCCTGGAAAGACTTTTGACGCCTTTGGGGGGCCGTTTTGGGGCCTCTTAGAGGCATCTTCTGGGCCTCTGGTGGGCCTCTTGGAGCCTCTTGGGGGCTTCTTGGGGGCCTCCTGGAGGCTTCATGGGCCCGAGGGCTCGAAATATCCGTTCTGGAGCCGTCTTGGGCCGTCTTGGAGCCTTCGTGGGGGTGTCCTGGGCCGTCCTGGGGCGATCTTGGAGGCCTTATGGGCCGTCTTGGACGTTGTGAAAGCCCAAAAGCGAATGTGCCGAAAGGGAATGGGACGATGTTTGCTGTTTGCTTCTGGGGGCCTT
The DNA here is from genome assembly GCA_963575745.1 of Prorocentrum cordatum. Lineage (NCBI taxonomy): Eukaryota > Dinophyceae > Prorocentrales > Prorocentraceae > Prorocentrum > Prorocentrum cordatum. The sequence continues at coordinate 387,325 of CAUYUJ010014418.1, forward strand.
TTTGGGACGCCTCTTGGGGCGTCTCGGAGACCTCTTGGGCCGTCCGGGGGCCATCTTAGGCGTTTTGGAATGATCCATCGGCGACTCGGGTCCCTCTTAGACCATCTTGTAGGCCTCTCGGGCCCTTCATGGCCCGTCGTGATGCCCGTGACGCGTTCAGCCGTGGCCAGCCGGACCCCCCCCCCGCTTCCAAACCGACCGGACCAGGCCCCGGGGGGAGGGGTTTGGGGAGGGGGAAGCATTTCACACGCCGATGACCCCAAGGGGTCGGCATCACAACGTGGTTGCCTGGACCCTTTCCCAGCGACTGGGGTTTCGTTCCGATCTGTCTTTCTTGACAGTCTCGGGACCCGGTAAAAAGGTTCCCGAGGCAGAAAGCTGCAAGCCACAGAACCAGACGCAGTGCTTGCTCGCGGCGGGTGGGGGTCAGGGCACCCTGCGGGGCGTGGCGCCTTGCCAGGTCGCGCTCACCGTGGGAGCAGCGCGCGCGTGGGGGAAGGGAGGCGCTGCCGTCTCGGGTGCGCGCCCTCCTTCCCGCCGTTGCGGCTCCCGAGGTTTGCACGCCCCCCCTTTGTGCCGATGGTCGCAGCCGATCTCGTGCCCCGAGCTTACGACAGACCAGGACGCCCAGAGAAGAGGGGGGATCTCCTAGGCGGGCTACTCGGGCGCACCCTGATCGAGTTGGGCCCCAGGTCTGGTCCAGTCGGAAGCCCCACACAAGTCCGGGGTGGGGTCGGGACGAAGACCATTTGGGACAGGAGTCGCTGTTGGTGCCGCCGCGGACGTTGTCCATTTGAGACAAAGCGTCGCCTGCCCAACAGCGGCCACTGCCGGTTCTCTGGCCCCGCAGCTTCTGCGTGACGTGGGCCTCCCTGGGGATCGTCGTGAACTTTGCCGCACCGTGGCTCCCCAGAGATCGTCAGATCTCTGGGGGGCCCCGCTGCGGCAGTTCTCGGCCGATCACGACGGACGGTTTTTTGGCAACTTTCGACCTCCAGAGACCCTTGCCGGGCCCTGGGATCGTCAGACACCGACCGAGGATGAAAATCCCGTCCCTGGGAGGGGATCCATGGACCCCTTGCCAGGGACCAGCGCTTTTCATCCAGATCCAGAGCAGTTTTTTTACGGCCGGGGCACCAAGATGAGTTCGGGATTTCTTGAAGTATGCAGAGGACCCTTCCTCGTCCTCCCCTGCCCCACTCCCTTCAGAGCCTGGTCCCGTGCCGAGCTCCGGCCAGAACGTCTTGCCAGGTCTGGCCGTGGCGACGAGAAGCATCCAGGAAGACCACGGACGGGTGAGGTCTCCGTAGAAAGGTCGACCCTCCTGCTCCACCTCCTCTCGCACCTTGAAGACTGCACCACGGCCTCCCAATGCCTGATCCTGATCCTGATCTCTCCTCCTCCTCCTCCTCCTCCTTCTTCTCCTCTCTTTTCCCTTTTCCTCCGCATCCTCCTTTCCGCCTTCTCCTGATCCCTGCTTCGTGCGCTCTCTTGCTGAACAGCGCCTCCCTGTCGCACCCCCCAGGCGTGTCGGCAGGGCGGCTGGGCGTTTGACGTGAGGCTCCCTCGCTAATGGTGGCACTGAAGCCTGAGATCTTCGGCAGCTCCAAGGATCGAGAGGGGTCCTTTTCACTCGATGTGGCTGTCGCCGTAGCGCCGCTCACCTTCGTTAAGACATCTTTCGGCAGTTTCCAGGATGGCGTAGGATTGCTTCAAGGTGTGGCTCCCGCCGTCGCGCGTCGCAGATTCCTTGACATACAACAAATTATTGAAGCAGCTGCAGGGATGGAGCACAAGCCGTTTTCGAAATGTGTCTCTCGCCTCAGCGCCGCTTACATTCGCCTTCAAAGCTGTAGCATTTGCAGGGCTCTAGAGGTGACCGTTTTTCAAAGTAGCACTCTCTCCGTAGCGCCGCGCACGGAGAATGTAAGGCGTTTCTTTTTCGCAATGGTGTTCCCGCCTTCGCGCCGCACGCATTCGCTTCAGCATATCGCAGCAGCTACCGGATTAAGCACAGGTCGTTCTCAAACTGGTGCTCTCGCTGCAGCGCCGCACACACTCGCTACTTCGACGCAGCACTCCCAATGATGGAGGATCGCTCTTCTTCAAAATGAGAGCCTCCCTCCAGCGTTCCCTCATTTGAACGACCCGGAACTTCTACACATGTAGCCTGCACGGATCCTGGGTAGTTTTCAAAATGGAGCTCTCGCTTGAGACTTCTTCGAAGCTCATGGGTACAAGCGTAAATTCTCCAAAGCTTGCCCTATAGGAGTTTTAATGCATTCTCTACTAATTGGTCCGTGCCCCCCCTGATTCCTATGTCCCCCCCCCCCCTAATTCACATGGCTATGCCTATGCCTATGCCTCCCCCCTAACTCCTATGCCTACGCCTATGCCTATACCTATGCCTATGCACCACCTCTGAGCGCTCCTATGCCTATGCCTATGCCTATTCCTATTCCTATGCCCTGGTTGCCCTTGCTTGCTTGCCCTTGCTTGCTCTTGCGTGTTCTTGCTTGCTTACTCTTGCGTGCTTGCTATCGCTTGCTTGCTCTTGCTTGTCCTTGCTTGCTTGCACTTGATCGCTGGCTCTTGCTTGCTTGTTATTGCTCGCTTGCGCTTGCTTGCTTGCGCTTGCTTGATGTTGCTCCTCCCGTCCTGCTCCCGTCCTCCTTTCGTCCTCCTCCCATTCTCCTCTCGTCCTCCTCCTGTCCCATCTATTTGGAGTCAACGCTGGCTGATATTTGTAAAACAATTACTTGCACATATTTGGGGTGGTCCCTCGAAAAGGGGGGTCACGCTGGACACCTCGTTGAATTGCATGATCCTGGTTTGGGCGTCCCTGGTCACACGTCATATGGACGAAAGACAGTCCGTTTCAAAGCGGGGGCCCGTCCGAAATGGCAGGCCCAACCGCGCTGGGCTTTCAAGGGGAGCGCATCTTGCAGCGATTAGAAGCTTGTAGAGACGCACGAAAAAGGGACTTGGGGACAGGTACGTGTATTGCAGGATCGCTGATGCATCCTGAGTCTGCTCTGGTCCCCCTCCTCCTGCGCCTCCTCCTTGCTCCACTCGTCGTCCTCCTCCTCCTGACCGCACCGCGCGAACTGCGGCGGGCTGCGAGAGGTCCACCAGGCACTGCACGACGCCAGCGGGCAGGCCGGGCAGGAGGAGCACCTGGATGATGGCGAGCGCCATGGCGGCCCTGGCGCCCTCGCCGCCGCAGGCGCCCAGCGAGGGCGGCATCGGGAAGAGGATCGCGCCGAATCGCCAATGCATCGGCGATGCGGGTCGGCGACGAAAGGAGAGGGGGTCTTACGCGAGATGGCAAAGCGACCTTGGGCTGCGGCTTACGTGGACCGCCAGCGCGGCACGCTACATTGGAAACGAGGGCGCTTACGCGCGACCTTACGCGGGCAGCTTGCGCGCCAATGTCGGCGCAGACGACCCCGTTTTTGCGTGTCGCTCATGTGGGCCCCGATGCTTTCCACGCCGACGGTGCCGATGCATCGCCGATGCGTCGGTGATGCGGCGCGATCCTCCGACCCCATCTAGCCGGGGCCCCCAAAAGGTGCGGCGACCACACCGTGTGGTGGGTCAGTAGGGCTTCGGGGTGACCGCGTGCTTTTGGGACTCTTCGAGGGTGTCTCGGGCGACTGGGGCCTCCGAGATCCCAGAACCGTGTTGTGACGGACCGTGTGGTGATGGTTTTCGGAAGTTCGAGGTCACCGCACGGTCTGTCACCGCATGGTTTCGGGATCCCCGAGGAAGGTTTTCAAGGAGAGGTTTTCGAGGTTCGAGGCTCGAACACTTGTGTTTTACAACCTTTTCGGGTTTCCTGGCGCTCTCTCGTCGCCATTCCCCTTGAGATTCTGTCCAGAACGTACTCTGGCATGGGTCTTGGGCAGGGGTCGATTTTCGCCCCGCACCTCGACATCCGGCGCCTTGGAAAACTGCAGGCGCCAGATCTGTTGTCGTTTTGCTGCATGCTGTCAGAAACAATTCACGAGAAAAGGGCGGGCGGGCCAGTTTCGGGCGGGGCTGTCAGAAAACACTTTACGATGAAAGGCGTCGTGAAACAACGCGACGGGTATTTTCGGCCTCTGCACTCACCAGGCCCTGGGGCAGTCCACAGACGATTAGAGATGCAAAGCTGGTCCCCAGGCAGGGGCCCGAACCTCCCTGGGGAGCCACGCCACGAGACAACGCGACGCCCAAAGTCCGTGTTTCTTATGTTTCTGCATCCCGAGGCCAGTTTCGTCGTCCTCCTCCTCCTCCTCCTCCGTCTCCTCCTCCTCCTCCTCCTCCTCCTCCTCTTCCGTCTCCTCCTCCTCCTCCTCCTCTTCCTCCTCCTCCCCCTCCTCCTCCTCATATTGTCCTGTTTAGCAGGCACACTGGCTGTGAGCGCTTGAATTCAGACTTTTCCCGCCTACGCGCCGGATGGCGTATGGCTTCGTGTTCGTGTTCGTGTTCCTGAGGCCAGTTTCGGACGGGGCCGTATCAAATCAGGACCAGGCATGAAACAAAACGGCCCGGGGCAAGGGGTCACGGCTACAAGGGGTCACCCTTTGGTAGCGCGCCGACGCTCGGCTACAGAGCGTTCTGCCCGCCCCGACTGATGGGCCTGTTTCCACCACCACCACCATGATAGGTTGGAGGGAGAGGGTGTCCTCCTCCTCTTCGTCGTCGTCGTCCTCCTCCTCCTCCTCCTCCTCCTCGTCCTCGTCCTCCTCGTCCTCCTCCTCGTCCTCCTCCAACTTATGGTGGTGGTGAGGCCCATCACCGACGCCTTGGCAGCCCAATCAGGTCGCGCTCCAGGGGCGACTTCAAGACGGACCTAACCGTTTGGGGGGAACGTTCATGGAGCTTCCTGGGTGCTTCCCTAGAAGAAGCCTCCGCAGCCCAAAAAGGGTACCCCTGAGCCAGAGTGACCCTGGTTACGCGGTTTTCTGGGGGCGCGGGGGGGCCAAATCTCAGCACGTGGGCAGCCGCACCGCACGCAGCGAGCGGCAAGCCGCTCACTTCGGGCCAGTCTTGACTACGGTCCCTATTGCGCGCAGCCGAGGGCCGAGATGTCCAGACGAAGCGCGGGATGTCTAGGGCTGCTAGCCTGTCTGCCCCTGCTGCCCCTCCCCCTCTCATCTCTCCCGCCTCTCTGCTGCCTCCCGCCGGAAAGGGGGCGGGGGCAGCAGGGAGGAGGGGGGAGCAGGGAGGAGGAGGGAGGAGCCAGGAGGGTGAGGAAAGCACGAGGATGAGGATGAGCGGCATGGTCAGGAGGAGGAAGAGGAGGAAGGCAAGACCAGGAGGAGAACGAGGAGGAGGACGAGGAGGAGGAGGAGGAGGACGAGGAGGAGGAGGGGGAGGAGGAGGAGGAGGAGGAGGAGGAAAAGAAACGAGGGGGAGAAGGAGGCAGGGGAGGAGATCACGGATGAGGAACGTGGGTGAGCGAGGAGGGGGGATGGAGCCGAGCATCCTCGAAAGCGCCCGATGGGAAAATAATGCGAATCCATTGTGCTCAGGGCCTTCCCCGCCGCGACGGCGGCCCGCGGCCTTGACCGCCCGGGCCCTCGCGACGAGGCCAACCCGTACAGCCAGACCTCGTGGTTTCAACGCAGCGCAGCCCCCCCGAGAGGTCTGGTTCCCTTCCTTCGGGTGCAACTCCTGGGAGGTCAAACTCTGATTTTGCCATGCTCCGAAGTCTGGCTTAATCCCGCTTAATCCGGTTTAATCCCGCTCAATCCCGCTTAATCCAGCTTAATCCGAGGCCCTGTCCGATGTAACAGCCCCCCCAAATGGGGCTTAATCTTCCCTAATCTTTCCGACGAAGACCTCCAGGCAGTTGCTTCCTAACCTTCCTCAGGATCAGCTTTTTGTCCCAAGTCGTGTTTTGACGGTCCGGGGGCCCTGTATGGGCCCCCAGGGGCCGAACATTGCCGTCGCGTCGTTTTTTTCACGACGCGAGGATGTCGGTGTAAGATCGGTCTTTCATCCCAGTGTTTTGACGGCCCCGCCCGAAACTGGCGTCCCGACCTGGTGGGTTCTACGCAGCGTGGTTCCCCAGAGGTCTGGACCCCCTCCCCGGGACCGGTTTTTCATCGCATCGCATCGCCAGCAGCACGAACGTTGTCCGAACTGTCATGGGGCGCCTTCACACCTCGTGGCAAGCGTCTGGGTGCCTGCTGTTTCAAGCTGTGGCCAACTAGGTCTGGTGCCACGACGGTCCGATCCGTGGGCCTACGCTCTTCCCGAGCCGTTCCTGTTCACGCTGCCAGGGCGCAGCGGGAGCCCCCGAAGGCCGCAAACTGCCAAAGACCTTGCGATCGCGACAGCTCTTTGCGGCGCGCGCGTCGGGCAGGAGGAGGGGCGAGGGCAGGCGAGCAGGCGCCGGGGTGGGGCGGGGGAGGGCGCGCCTTCCCGAGCACTCCCGGCTGCCTCGATACGCAAATGTGGCTGCGCAACACGTGCCGCGCTCAAGGCGTCCGTGTCGATACGCTGCGCGTTGGCTCAGCGTCTTCGCCAACGTCTTGGCGAACGCATCGCGTCAGGCCTACGTTTTCAGTCTGCGTGTGGAGTGTGGAGCTCCGCATCCATACGCTGCGTGTTACGTGCTGCGTATCGGGGCAGCTGAGCTCCCGGCGGACGGCGGCTGCGACCGCCCCGCGGCGCGGCCCTCACCGCAGGAGCCGGCGGCACCCCGCCGCGGCGCCGCCAGCGCCGCCAGCGACAGGGGCGCGGCGCTCGACACGCCGCGCTGCGGCACCGCGGGCACGGCGGGCACCGCAGACTCGGCGGAGCCGGCCCGCGCGCCGTCCCTCCTTTGATGGGCCTGTCTTCCACCACCACCATGAGTTGGAGGGGGAGGGGCTCCTCCTCCTCCTCCTCCTCCTCCTCCTCCTCCTCCTCCTCCTCCTCCTCCTCCTTCTCCCCTCCAACTTATGGTGGTGCCGGTGGAGCACAGGCCCATCACTCTGGGCGTTGCGCAAAAGGTGTCGGCGGGAGGGCGAAGGCCCTTCGAAGAAGGCGGGGGGCTCCTTAGAAGGCAGGGGCCCTCTTGGAGAAGGGCTCGAAAGCTTCCTGGAAGGTTTTTCAGAAGCCGGGAGGGCTTCTAAGAAGCCTTCTGCCTTCTTAGAAGCCTCCCCCCCCCGCCTTCTGAGAAGGCCGCCCCCCTCGCGCCACTCCCTTCTGGGCGCCACCAACCTCCACAGCATCGTGAAAGGATCACGACGGGAGGCTCCTGTTCCTCCGCCCTCGCTCTCTGCCGCTCTTCCTTCCGCTGCTGCTCCTTCTCTTCCCTTTCCATCCAGCTTCTTCCTCCTCCTCCTCCTCCTCCTCCTCCTCCCTCTCCTCCTCCCTCCTCTCCTCCTCCTCCTCCTCTCCCTCCTCCTCCTCCTCCTCCTCCTCATCCATCATCATCATCATCATCATCATCATCATCATCTGCTCCTCCTTCTCCTCTTCCTCCTCCTCCTCCTCCTCCTCCTCCTCCTCCTCCTCCTCCTCCTCTTCCTCCTCCATGAGCCGCCCAGGCACACTCCGCCCGTGAACTCCACTCCACGCTTGCACACAACACATTTCTGTGTGAAGGCTTCCTAGGGCAGAGCAGCGGGAACGGTGTCACTCGGGCGGTAGAAGCAGTTAGCACCCCCCCACACACACCACACATTCTGATTGATGGATATTGTACTCCATAACGCGCAGTGGGCAGATTTTTCCAGACTGGGGGAAATTTCGAATCAGATTGAGAGTGTTGACATCTACTGAGCCATTGGGATAGGTTGAAGTGCACGCGATGCTGATGTGATGAGATGCAGGCTCCCTAGCGATCAAGTTTTGCAGTTTGGATGGCGGAAGGCTCGAACAACGAACAGTTCATGCGGGCTGGTAGTATTATATGGAAAGAGATTGCGGGGGACACTAATACGAGTTGCGGCACCGCCCCCGCACTTCGGTATCACAGGGAGAGTGTCGATGACACAGCTTAACTTGGGAACCACAAGCCCGGCGGTCTTCCCATTGTACATACCGCCGAGGTATTTGCAGCGAACACGGTCGAAGCAGTAAACAGAAGAGTTCGTGATTGGACCGAGCAGGAGATTGACAAACTGGGGCGCTCGTGTCTGCCGTTGGTTGCTGGCGATCGAATTGTGGTTTTGGCTGGCATACGGACGTGACGGGGCGCAGGTTCAAAGCAGAGGCGCCGAATGTTGGAATCAGGGAACCCATGATTGAGCACAAGACGAGTGCCCAGGTGAGAAAGTCCCTGTATAACAATTACTTAGCCATGGCCGATACGTTTTGGACGAGTGGGCCCACCTATTACAAAAGGGCGCACAAAACAATATTGGTCGCATCGAATTACTAGATCAGCGAGCGAGACTACGAGTCGAGATCGGGCGCGTAGGGGCGAAGACCTTCGAGGGAAACAGCTCCACGCACACCGACCGAATCGAGCACGAACTAGACCGACTATCGCGGCGATTTCAGATAGTGCGTAGAAAACAGAATATGGAGAAAACGACCACGATAGTTGATTAACTAATCAGGGCCTGGGAGAAACGTTGATTAGCCGAAGTACACGGACATAGGGTCATGTTGTCGAACGCGGGGAGGGGTCTTAAAAACAGATACAGCTTCGCACCTCTGCAGGGCATGATACAAGAGCAGCGGAGGCAGGGACTAGCGCAGGAACCACAACACGGGTGTATTCAGTGTGAGCGCATCGACTGGGACGAATGGCCGGCATATCGAGCGTTTCTCCCCCCTTGTACAGCTCGCCCGACATTGTAGACGAGATCAAGCAGGACAGGGCGGCTCAGCTATGGTACCCCTGGAGGGCCCCCAAAAGTCGACCAGGGCACGCCTGGGGAGTGCTCGCAGAGGCCCTCTGCGCGTGCATCGGTTCGAAGCGATACAATAGCGATAACGATCAAAAGTTCGCGCCGAAAGTGTCCCTGAGAAGTTGCAACGACCTGCTCGCGCTCATCCGAATTTTTGGAACCATACCCTTGAGTAGCATACGCAGCCAGACCTTCTCGCATAGTGAGGACAGTCAGAACAGGGGAGCAAGGGCCAGCGCGCCCTCCACTGCTTTGACGCGTTCGGGATGGCATATTTCGGACACCACCAGAGGATTTCCAGGAGGCCAACACCGCCAGATGTCGCGCACGGTGGACAGAGGGATAAGGAGGGAATGATGCAGCTTGAGCTTAGCGGCAGCCAGCTGGAGGTGCAAACAAGCGAAGCTAAGCCGCGCGATGAGCAATAATGACGGCAGAAACGCCGTTCCGTGCATGCACAGAGACAGCCTCCTAGAACTACACAGCCAGCCACATAGATCAGAGAATGCATAACTGGCAGATCGAGCAGCACATCATGCAACCGTGCACGCAGAGGCGCTGGGCGGAGCAGCCGAAATTTCACAGGCAGAGAGGCACGACCATGGGCCACTCTCTTGCAGCAGGAGAATTTGTTGACGTGCGCTCTCCAGCTGTGCCAAGATGGAACGACAGCCTGTCGGATTGCGACGCGAGCTACAGATGGACCCGTGGCGCGTGCCCAGCTACTAAGACGAAGTTGGATGTTGGCACACGATTGTTCGTAAATGACGCATCGCGGCTACACGCGCAACCGCGCGCACCGCAGGCGCGCCGCATCGCGCAGCCGCTGGACCGCGCGACCCAGGGCCTCCATGGGCATATTCAGAAGAACGGGCCCATTCCCAACGCCGACGAGATAAACTACCTCATCCTGGCCACGTCTCAATTGAAGCGGCTCGGGACATCTCGAGGCCAAAAAAGGCGCCAGGTGAGATGTGCAAAGAAGTCAGAGTCCTGGGGCCCATCATGAGCTTCGACGGGGTTTTGATGCCAAAGCTCAAGCAGCGCATCAGAGGAGCCCGAGCAGCACGGACGTCGCTTGGCGAAGCTTTGCGCCAACCCCTCCACCAGCGATTGCAGCGCGCCCTTTTGCTGCGCTTTGTCTACAGCGCCGCCGCGATGACAGGTCTCGCGGCGTCCGCGCTCATGGTTCAGCGCTCGCCAGGATGGCGCGCTGCCTGATGCGCGGCAAAGCGAAGGGCGATTTTAGCGGAGTGGGGGGCGATGAGCACCTGCGACGTTTTTTTTTTTTTTTTTTTTTTTTTTTTTTTTTTTTTTTTTTTTTTTTTTTTTATATATATATATATATATATATATATATATATAATTTTTGGGATATCAATCGCACAGCAACCGAGCTCCGAGTCCAAAGAACCAGATGGCGGCAGCAGATAGCAAGATAACTTAGAAACCATCGGCAAATGATCGCGGCAATGTTTGGGGCGCTGGAGCTAGAAAGATTGCCGGGGGGCCCTCGCGTCGGCGCCGCAGGGCGACTCGCGCCTCACTCTACCCGGTGGGCAGTTCAACGCAGGGGCGACCTGCGAGCGCCAACGAATGCCGACCAGCGCTTCGACCAGATCTGAAGTGGCAGAGGAAACGCGCCGCAAGTGTTCCAGGGCCCCCAACTAGGCCCGAGGTTCTCCTGGATCCAGGTGGGCCCCAAGAAGGACTTCCTGATCGAGGGGGGGGGGGGGGGGCGAAGACTGTGGGGGAGCTATTGCAGAGGCTGGGTATATCGACGCTCGGAGGGACGCGCGCGAACATCACAGAGCACCAGAGAACCAGCGTGACGAGATTAGCAGCAACAGCAGCAGCAACATAGACGAGCACGCATGCACGCACGAGACGGACGACGAGGGCGGGGGCATAGGGCGCGGACTGTCGTTTATTACGAGAACGGCGCTCACAGCGCCCATACCGCACGCGCGCAACATGAGGGACCTACCGTCTATGATAGTGCGAACAAGCGCATGTCCTCGGGGCAGAACGCGGCTCGCAATCAGAGCCTCGCGTCTCAGGCGCGCGATCGCGCTGTCTCGCTCCCAACCCAACTGCTGCCCGACCGGAGCCATTCCTTCTGGTGTCAATCGGGGGCCTTGAGACGGGGGTCAGTGCAAACGGGGGTCAGCCAGGGCGCTGGGCCCTGCAGGATCCTGCGAAGACCCCCTCTGGCTGACCCAGGTTAGCGAGCCGCTCGCGGCCGCGAGGCGGCCGCGTATGTTGGCTGGCCCGGGTTTGCGAAGGCCTGCATTGCAGTTGTTTCCCTGCATTGCAGTTTTTGGTTTCCTGCTGACCCGGGTCTGGATTGACCCGGGTCAGAAGATCCCCGAGTCAAGCCAGGTGAACAGAGCTCGTGCGATTGCGGCGCGCGTGGCCGCGAGGACGCAGGGCTCGCTGAACATCTTTCGCGCGCGACCAGCCTCGCCCCTCGACCGACCGTAGATGGCATGGGGTGCAGGCGCCGCAGAAGGAGGAATGCCGCGCGGGCGACACTGGAGGCAGCATCGGAAGGCAAAGCACTGCAACGAAAACATCACCGCGGAGGCAGGAAGAAAGCGAATGGCAGCGCGCGTGGCTCCGCGGAGGGATCGACGGACGAAGAGACAGCACTCGCGCAGAAGCTCGCGCTGAACGCGGCGCAGATGATGCGCGTTGCGTCAGGCAGCTCGTGGGACTTCTTCTCGGCAGACAGCGAGCTCCCGCCAGCAGAGGGCGCGGCGCCAGGAGGCGAAACGTACGCAGTGGAGGTCAAGGCGAAAAGCAGCAAGGCGATGGGCTCACCTCATCTGCGGGACATGCTGACATGCCCCCGAGTGAAGAAAGGGCGCAGCAAGCCTGGCCACCCGAACACATGGATTCTACACATCACGCTCACTGGGGGCCGCGCCGTGGACCAAGAAGCGGGAAGACGAGATAAATGCCGCAAGACAGGGAAGCGCGGAGGAGCCGATCAAGCCAGGCAGGCACGCGGCGCAGGAACCGAGGATCGCAACGCGCCGGGCGCTCGAGCAACTCGACGCGGAGCAGATAAGCGGAGCACCACCGCCCTCGGCGCTGGAGAGGCAGCTGCAGGCAGCATTGTGAGCGAGACAGGCAATACGAACATCAAAATATCTGGATTGCAGGAAATGGCTCGGCGCGGGAGCGAGCGGGCCCGCGAGTTGATTGCCAGAGTGAGACAGCCCAATATCGACACGGACCACCAGGCTTGGAGTCCTGCTATGGAGAGAGGCTCGCGCCATGGGAATTCCCCACCGCCCTCGTCGCATCCCCTGCTGGCTCTCCCACGGGGCCGTTGCATGTGGCGAGGCAGTGGCGAGAGCCCTTCTGCTCGGTAATTGTTGTATTCGAATCGTGGATTGGGAAGAGTGGCGGAGGTGTGGGGGCGTGGGGAGCGGGGGGGTGGGAGCGATCGCTAGTTTCACGCGGTGGTGGCGCCATAAGCCTCTACCGTTCCAAAACGTTTTTTGTTTAAAAAGGGGTCGGCACCGAACTGCAACGGGCCCATAGGGTTTAACCAAGCAAAGGGGGCCCGTGGGCTGACCCCTGCTATGCCGATAGCGCCGCCAGCAGCTACCGAGCTCGCAAGACAAGCGAGACGAGCCCCCGCATTCCCGAGCAAGGGACCCACCAGTTGCCCAGGCTTCTGACTCCCCCTCCTCCTCCTTCTCCTCTTGCTCCTTCTCCTCCTCCTCCTCCTCCTCCTACTTCTCCTCCTCTCCTGTCTTTTTGCTTCTCCTCCGCATCCTCGTCTTCTCCGTTTCCTTCCCGCGCGCTGGGCTCCTGCTCCTCCTCCTCCTCCTCGTCCTCCTCCTTCTCCTACGGCTCCTCACCCTCCTCGTCCTCCTCCTCCTCATCTTCCTCCTCCTCCTTGTCCCTTTCCTCCTCCTCCTCCTCCTCCTCCTCCTCCTCCTGCTCCTCCTCTTGTCGTCCTTCCCGTCCTGAGCCCACAGTCTCCCCTCTCCACGCAGAAGGCAGGGTCCACCAGAAGCTCTTAGAGCAGCTGCTGGACAACGCGCCTACGACCGAGCCGTGCGCGCCAGAATCGAAGAGACACGATGCTGTACCCAGGCCGCGCCAACATGCACCATGGCACACCGCCACGAGCCGCTATGGGGACACCTATGATTGAATGGCGGGAGCTCACCCGCCATCTGGATGAGAGCCTAACGCGCAGAGGCCGCGGCGGGGAAGGGACAGAAGAAACGTCCGATGCAGCTCAGTGCTGCCAGGCACCCCTCGTCGTCGGTCGACGGGGCTCCCGCCCGACGGCTCTGCGGGGCCTCAGGGGGTTCCGGGCCCCCTGAGCGGGGATTCTGGTAGACCAGCGCATTCGCGCGCTAGAGAAAATTGCGGCAGTGGGTCGACGCATTCTTAAGCATTCGTTCTCTCAAGATGGAATTTTCAAAATCCTGGTCAGCAGCGTCTTGGTTCAGAGGGTCCTGAGGGGTGGAACCATCCAGGCCCTCCGGGACATGACAGGATCCCCCCCCTTTGGGGCGCATGGGCCCCATTGGCGGCCCAGGCGCCGCCGTCGCTCTACTCAGGTGGATGGGCTTGCGAGGGCCGCTTTCCCTGTTCTGCTCCTCAGGGAATGGGGCTGCGAGGGTGCCAGTGCAGCCGTGACACCTTGATACCCAGGCGTTGCATTTTTTACACTGGGCGTTTTCGCCGAGTTTCAGGCCCCAGGACCATCAACTGCACGTCGATTCGGCTCGACAACTGCAGCAGAACGATTGGGCCGGTTGCCCTGGTGGTAATTTGTTGCGTAGGTGTTGCGCTGCTCACGTAACGTTGGCTGTAGGCTGCCCACGACTGCGCGAAAACTCGATCGCGTCCTGGGGAGGTTGGTCCCGGCGCCTGTCCCGCGGGAGGCAGCGCGGGGACGAGGATAGCCGCGCCTCGCGCCGAGCGACGCCTCGCCTTGAAGAAAAGACAAGGCCGGCCTGCAGGCGTCGACAGGCAAGGCTGGCCTGCCGACGGCACCAGCCAACCACAGTGGCCCTTCTCTCTCTTTTTCCTTCTGTGCACAGTGCACACGGTGCACCGGCCTTGGGCGAGACGGCGTTCTGCGTCGCAGGGGACGAGCCGTCACGTTGGAGGGAGGAAACACTCGGGTAAAGCCAGGACCCGAGGTAAGGAGACCCAGTTAGTGGCAGGGCCCCGGAGCCCCGAAATGGGCCAGAATCACTAAACCTGGTCTGCCGTAGCCAGTGCTTTGTTCGGGTGACGGCAGTTCTGGTCAGTGGAACAGGGCGGGGGGGGGGGGCGTCCCCCAGTACACATCACCAGACCAGGTCCCACGAAACCCCCAACGCCCGAACACGCACTCTGCGGCAGGGCAGCGCCACAGCACGCCCACCTGCTGCAGAGGCGGCGCCGCGGCGCCCGCCTGCTTTCGCGCGGCCCCCGACCGCACCCCCTCGCCTGCTGCAACTCCTGGCCCGCCGCCCCGCGGCACGGGGCAGCGCGGGCGGGCAGCGGCCCCCCCGGGCGGCCCGCCGCGTGCCGCTGGGGGAGGAGGAGGAGGAGGAGGAGGAGGAGGAGGAGGAGGAGGAGGAGGAGGAGGAGGAGGAGGAGGAGGTCCGTAGCCATTTTGGCTCAAGGTTGGGGACGGGCCCCAGGTTGAGTGCGGCAGCCTCTCGTGAGGAAGCGATCCCGAGGTCAGACTCAGGCGGGCCCCCTTCCTTTTCACTGATACCGCTCCCTGCTTCTCGCCAGCTTCCGCAGTTCCCGAACCGCTGGGCGAGGGATGACAGGCAATGGTGGATGGAGTCAGGTTGAGGACGAACCCCCGACCTTTCCCACGCAAAAGAGGGAGACGATCATTCGCGGGCCTGGGGAGACCCAGTCGCCCGACCGAGGTGCAGGAAAACGGCCGCCGAGAGTGGCCAAGGAGAACGGCCCGCCGGTGATGATCCTATGGCTGCTATTGGGGAGCTTCGTGGATACGTGGGGTCTACCAGAACCGAGCTGCTCGGAGCTGTCGCGAAGCTGCAAGAACAGGCTTCGCTTTTCGGAACCAATGCTGCCTCATCATGCGACTCCCTGGCCAACGACGTGGAGTTGCGGGACGGCGCTCTCACGAAGCGGATCGACTCCACCGACGCGCGGGTCAACGCACTGGAAGCTCAAGTCGGACGATTGTCCGAATTTCTTCACAGCATCAAGCAGGAGGAGCCCTCCGCCGCGCTGGTGGACATGGCATTCGATAGGAACGTCGACCCATGCATTGTCATCGCGCGCTGCAAAGCTGTGGTCACCAAGCAGAGCCTCCATGATGGACTTCGAGACTGGCTACAGTCTGCGCAGATTGGAAATGATGACTTTCAAATGGAAGGAGATCCAGCTGGGCGCAGATTTGTTTTACGGCTCCGAGGAAAAGCCACCTACGCGACCAGGGAGGTGGCTCAGACGCTCGGGTACCTCAAGAAGGCGAACGGCCAGTGGAACAAGCTTGGAGCGAAGGACGTCGATGGCGCACTCCAAGAGGTGTTTGCCAGTGCAGACAAAAGCCCTGCCCAAGTGCGACGGGAGCTTGGACTCAAGCATTTACGACGTGTGCTGGGGCAGGCTGGCCCCAACAACCGCCACTTTTCGGACGAGACCAAGGGTGAGATTTCATGCCAGTGGAAGGCGCTGGCCAAGGTCACGCCCAAGCCTGGTGACGGGCCTCCTGTCGTTCACTGGCGCGTGGAGAACCTCCACGCCCATGGTTTGGATAAGGAGAGGCTGGCTGAGGCACTCCCCCGCGCGGGGCAGCCCGCAGCCGCTCCAACGCGGTCTCTTTGGTCCACTCTTCCGCGCGCGGCGCGGCGAGAGAGCTGCAAAGTGGCCTCTTGTTCTGTCGACATGGAACGCGCGTGCTCTCCTCCACCCTTCCCTTCCCCTTCGAAGACAGAAAGCCCGGCTTCTTCGAATACTTCTCTCCCCCGGGTTCCATCGTCGCTGCGCAAGAAAGTCATGGTAGTCTGCTTGAGGTGGGAGATCTATTTTGCCAAGCTAACCTGCAGTATAATGCGTGCTGCTCTTTCTGTTCAAGCTCGCAGGCTGGAGGGGCGATTGCCTTCCACCCGCAGTTCTGCCATCTTGGATCCGAGGGGCCCAGAGATATTCACGAAACGCTGGTCCAAGGGCGGGCCATCGTTGCATCCCTGGACCCCGGCGGAGCCCACTTGATCCACTATGACAGTCACAGCTACAAGTTGAGCCAAACCGACAGGCATAATATAGCAGACCGAATTCGCAGGGACCTGGAGTTTGCTGGAGCAGGTCCTACCTCCAGGATTGTTGCTGTGGCAGGCGGCTTTAACTTCGCCTGCTTGCCGCCGAAGAAAGAACCACATGCCGAGCTCGATGATGCTGCGCATCGATCGCTTCGAGAGCGGCGTGCACAACAAGACCCGACTCTGATGGGAGTTATTGGGGCAATGGTTGAATTGGAGAACCCTGAGCCGACCCGCCACTATGCCCTGAACCGGATGTTCAGTTTTATTGACCGCCCGTTTGTTTCGATTCCCGGGCGGATGCGCGCGCAACTCTCGATTGCTGGCAGTGTGCTGGAGTTCCCGAAGTCCTGAACAAGAAGGGGATATCGGACCACTCGCCGTTCCAAGTCGCGCTCTCCCCAGGCCGACCTATCCCGAAGAACGAGCGCCCTGTGCACCCTGAGATTTGCGAGAATCCCGCCTGCGTTCGGCTTTTGGAAAAGATCGAGGAAGAGCGTGACCAGAGCGAACTGACGCCGCCCTTGAAGCTGGCCTTCCAGACCGAGATGATGCGAGAAGCCGCCCAAAACGCTCGGGACCACATGATCCAGAGGAACCCTGAGGACCTGCCCTCCAAGTTTTTGATGCTGAAATTCGTGGGGAGGGCCGTGTTGCGACAAGACGTTCGACTGGCACAGCAGATTTGGCGATCGCATCCTCTTGGGCAGTTATTTTTAGGGATCGACCCGCTGCAGGGGGCAGCGGAGTTGCTCGAGCCGCCTGAGTTCCCCAGGCGCCCCCCCGATGTGAACGGGCCGTTCGCATTGGAGAAAGAAGCTTGACTCCGAAAAGAAATCTCGAACGCAAATAACGAACGCCCCTGGGCGAAAAGCAGAAGGGAACGCAGGGGCGCCATTCGGGGGGGCCGCCTGCGGCCACCCTTTGAAAAAAGGCTGACACTGCAAGGGGTGCGCCGAGGGCCTGGGAAGGGACATCCAGACCGAGCCTGGCGAAGTGCTGCACGCTCTTGGCGAGCGCTGGCGGTCTGTCTTTGCTCCGAACAGATCGACGTCGCCGCCGCTGCTGACTACTTTCGGGAAAACGCCGGTGGGACTGATCTTTCCGGCCTACCACCACCTACCATCGATAAGTTGCGTCGACGCATGGACCGACTGGAAGATGGCGCCCCTGGGCGCGGCGGGCCCCCCTATCGGGCTTGGGGGGGCATCCCTATGCTATTTCCCTGCTGGACAGTGTTGTTTGATGGATGTTTAATGGGTTCAATCTGTTGCCTGCCTTCAATCAGGTTCGGGGAGCGTTCCTTGCGGAAGGAAATGAGGAGGAATATGAATATCAGGCCCATCGAGATGCCGCGCGAACTCGACCGTTAGGGTTGAAGCAACCGTCCAACAAAATTGTCACAGGCGTGATATGTGAAAGCTTGGGTTGGGAACTCGATCGGGCCATCCATCACTCGCAAAGGGGGTTCGTTGGAGGGAGAGCTTGTGGAACGAATCTTTTCGAACTCGACGCCGGAGCCAGGGTCGTTTCCATGTTGCCCGACGCAGGTACTCGGCTCGCAGTATGAGTGAGCTTCGATTATGGTCAAGCCTTTTCTTCAGTGGCACATCAATAGATCATGATGTCGCTGGAAGCTTTCGGCGTTCCTGCGCCGCTGCTGGTCTTCGTGGAATCCCTCTGCACTAACGTGAAGTGCCATGGCACATGTGCCAGAGTATGCGTTTCCCTCTTGATATTTGTTCTGACCTTGCTCAAGGGCGCCCCGGGGGCATTGCTTGCCATGCGCAGCCATCGTTTCCTAGTGGAATTCGCCCATCGCCTTGGTGAAGACAGCGCGCGCGCAATTTCCTGCCCGACTTCTCCGTCGGCAACTCCCGGTACGCCGGCCGGTGCCAGTGGATTTGCTGGGCGCGCGCCAAAGGCCCAGAGTGCGGCTCCTGGGAGCCCATCCACCGCGAGTGCTTCAAGGCCGCGGGGGCCGGGAGCACGGGCAGCTAGTCCTAGGAGAACGGGCACCTCGAGCACGCCATCATCACGCTCCATTCGGACCCAGAGGGCGGCCACACGGACATCAGGACCATCCTTGCCGGGAGAACTGCTCGGTCGACCGAATGCCGGAGAAACCCCTCGAGCGCTGAATATCGCGCGAGCGTGTGCAGATGATGTCGGGGCGGCGCTGGAAGAGATAGGCAAGCTGCTCCACTTGGCAGACGTCTTCGGTAGGAGTGAAGCCTCGGCCTGCCTTGCCCCCAAGCACTCGACATGTTTTCTGATTCCTCTTGCGGGGCCTTTTACCCCAACTCTCGCCGCCAAGTGCGGGCGCTGGCCGAAAAAACAAGCTTCCCAACTGGAGCGCTTTCCAGATCGTTCCGCATCTCAAGTATTTGGGGATGACTTCAGGACCGGATGCAACGACGGAGAGCCGGCACCTCCCCTTGGCCAAGTGGCCCTCGAGAGCCACCGCGATTGCTGCTGCAGGCAGCCCCGCAGCGGTCACTGAATACATGTACTCCAGCCGCGCGATCTCGACATTTTCCTACGTTGCTCAATTTGCCATGTTGCCCACCATCTGTCCTGCTCTTTCTGGTCCCGTTGCTCGGGTCGAACACGCTGCCCTCGCCTCCCTCTTTCGCGTTCCCCATTGTGCCCTGGCCCGAACAAACTGGTTCTGCCTCCGCCGGTGGGGTGGGCCACAGATTGCAAGTATCACTGCGACGTCGGCGGCCACATTAATCCGTGCTGCCATTGTGACATTTCCCGAGCACGAGAGTTTGAGGAGCGAGCTTAGTGAATGTGCCGAGAGATCCTTACCACAAGTGGAAGTGCGCCAGGGACAGCTCTCTCCGTCGTTCTGGCCCTCCCCCCCCGCATTCGCTGAACACCTCGCGGCCGCTGCGGGTGGATTTAGAAATCGCCCGTCTTTTTCTCGTGCTGGATCGATCACGCTTGATGTTGCGACCGAGCTTTTGGGTCAGAGTGACCCGTCTCGACCCCGACTGAAACGCATTACAATTCAAGGTCGCATGTTGAAGGCTCTGCAGGCTTCTCTGTTCCCTGACAACCTTTCGGGGGTGTCTCGGGGGCGTTGGGAGCGTTGGTTTCCTGAGTGTGTGGAGGTCTTGGATGTCGTGGACTGGGAACATATTTGCAGTGCGGTTTCAAAGCTACCGCTTCCGATTGCCAGCGTTCTTTGGAAAACGTGTTCAGGAAGCTGGGTCACCAGCTTCAGAATGCACGATCGCCAGTTGCTTAGATGCATACTGGGCTGCGGCGGTCCAGGCAGCTTCCCCCCACTACTGGTGCTGTCACCGTTTCCATGCCGTTCTCTCTCTTGTTAGCCCTGTCCATTATGATCCTGTCTGCCGCTTCGGAGTTCCCGTCCGAGTCTGCCCTGTTCAGTCCTGCCTTTGCGTTCTTTCTTTTCTCTAATCTTCGTTCGCTCCATCGGCCGCCAGAGCCGCTGAGCGAGGAGCGGCTCCAAACTGCGATCCCGCTCACCAAGGTGCAGGTCGAGCGAGCTCGCGCCGGTCGGGCGCGGGGCGGATAGACGGTGCGGCGCGCATCGGCGACGTGCGAGGAGGAGGGGGAAGAGGAGGAGGAGGAGGAGGAGGAGGAGGAGGA
>CAUYUJ010014419.1:0-12500 GCA_963575745.1 Prorocentrum cordatum
AATAAAGTGGTCGGGGCGGAGGGGGCGCTGGGCGGGCGCTGGAGCCGCGGGAGGGCGCTGAGACGGAGGGGCGCATGATGATGATGATGTGGATGATGATGCTGATGATGATGATGGTGATTATGATGGGGGGGGGGGGGGGTGCGGTGCCGAAATAAAGTGGTCGGAGCTCTAGACACCCTGTGCAAGAGAATAATAGTGTCAGTAGTAGTAAAGCAGTGCGAGTGATCGCAGTAATTGTAGTTGTAATACTGGTATGATTAATAGCATTAGTAGTTGTAGTAGTAGCATTATCAGTAGCAGCGTTAGTAGAAGTAGTAGTAGTAGTAGTAGTAGTAGTAGTAGTAGTAATAGTAGTAGTAGTAGTACTACTACTACTACTAGTAGTAGTAATAATAGTAGTAGTAGTAGTAGTAGTAGTAGTAGTAGTCGTAGTAGTAGTAGTAACAGTAGCCGTCGTAGTAGTAGTAGTATTAGTAGTAGTAGTAGTAGTAGTAGTAGTAGTAGTAGTAGCAGTAGTAGTAGTAGTAGTAGTAGTCGCAGTCGGGGTTTAGCAGAAGCAGTAGTAGTAGTTGTAGTAGTAGTAGTAGTAGTAGTAGTCATGTGTAGCAGTAGTAGTAGTAGTAGTAGTAGTAGTCGTAGTAGTAGTAGTAGTCGTAGTACTACTAGTAGTAGTAGTAGTAGTAGCAGTAGTAGTAGTAGTAGTATTGGATTAGTTGTGGTAGTAGTAGTAGTAGTAGTAGTAGTAGTATTAGTAGTAGTAGTAGTAGTAGTAGTAGTAGTAGTAGTAGTGGTAGTAGTGGCAACAGCAGTAGTACTAGTAGTGGTAGTCGACGTAGTAGTAATAGTAGCAGTATAGTAGTATAGTAGTAGTAGAGTAGTAGTAGTAGTAGTAGTAGTAGTAGTAGTAGTAGTAGTAGTAGTCGTTGCAACAGTGGCAGTAGTAGTAGTAGTAGTATAGTAGTAGGTAGTAGTAGTAGTAGTAGTTAGTAGTAGTAGTATTAGTAGTAGTGTAGTAGTAGTAGTAGTAGTAGTAGTGTAAGTAGTAGTAGTAGTAGTAGTAGTAGTCGTCGTCGTCGTCGTCCGTCGTCGTCGTCGTGGTAGTCGTCGTAGTAGTCGTAGTAGTTTAGTAGTAGTAGTAGTAGTAGTAGTAGTAGTAGTAGTAGTTAGTAGTAGTAGTCGTAGTTTAGTAGTAGTAGTGTAGTAGGTTAGTATAGTAGTAGTAGTCGTAGTAGTGTCGTAGTAGTTTAGTACTAACTCTACTACTACTACTATAGTAGTCGTAGTAGTAGTAGTAGTAGTAGTAGTAGGAGGAGTAGCTGGAGTAGGAGTAGTAGTAGTTAGTAGTAGTAGTAGGTAGTAGTAGTGTAGTAGTAGGGGAGTAGCAGTAGGGAGTAGTAGGCAGTAGTGTAGTAGAGTAGTAGTAGTAGTCGTAGTAGTAGTAGTAGTAGTGTAGTTAGTAGTAGTAGTAGTAGTAGTCGTAGTAGTAGTAGTAGTAGTAGTAGTAGTAGTGGTAGAGGAGTAGTAGTAGGAGTAGTAGTAGTAGCAGTTGTAGTCGTAGTCGTAGTAGTAGTAGTAGTAGTAGTAGTAGTAGTAGTAGTAGTAGTAGTAGTAGTAGTAGTAGTAGTAGTAACCGTAGTAATAGTAGTAGTAGTAGTAGTAGTAGTAGTAGTAGTAGTAGTAGTAGTAGTAGTAGTAGTAGTAGTAGTGGTGGTAGTAGTAGTAGTAGTAGTAGTAGTAGTAGTAGTAGTAGTAGTGGCAGTCGTGGCAGCAGCAGGAGTAGTAGAAGTAGTCGTAGTCGGAGTAGTGGAAGTAGTGTTTGTCGTAGTCGTAGTCGTCGTCTTAGTCGTACTCGTAGTCGTAGTCCGAGTCGTAGTAGCAGCCCTTGTGGTGGTCGCAATCGCGACGGAAGATAGCCAAGCATGCAGGCTTGGTGGAGCAAGGGACGAACAGGAGAATCGGGACCGCCACGAACACCAGTTCTATCTAAATATACAAGGTCGTGGGTTTGCAGACCTCATGTTCAAACTAAGGCGGTTGGTGTGCACCGGATTCAATTTGGAAGTCCGTTGGGTTTGTGCATGTTTTCGCTTCAGAGAGGGCTCCTTGGATATGAAAAAGGGACGACATTCAATTCAACAGGTTTGGAGCAGGACCAGGAATCAGAAGATCTCAGTTGGATCCGGATACGCTTCTAGCAGGAAATCAAGATACCTGACTCCATGCTCGCAGGATTGTAATAGGGTCCGAATGAATCGTTCAGAATCATGGAAGAGGAATGGGGCAGGTTCCTGGAGCAGAGGATTTCCATTGAATTCGCAGGGGGACCCAGCTGGAATCCAATTGGGATGGAGCAGTAACAAGTTTGAGGACGCTTCACTTGGATTTGAGTTGGGGCCCGATCGGAGTTCGAGAGGGATGGAACATATCCACATTGGCATGATTGGTATTGGTTTTGAAGAAGAATATTATTAGAAATCAATCGGAACTGCGAGAAGCTCATCATATTTCAGTTGGGTTTAGGGTAGGGGTTCACAGAAACTCAATACCATTGGAGCAGACCCGGGGTTCAGAGGACTTCGACAAAGTTTGATTGGAATGTGTAGAGCCTTATCAGGAAGCCTTAAAAACATAAGCCTGTAAAGCATCACTTCGACAGAGAAATTGTCATCATGAAAGAGGACACGTCGTTAAATGGATACACGCGTCCCTTCCACGGGGGTCATGGGGAGGGGGGGGGAGAGGGGGGGAGGCACTGTGCGGCAAGAGGCAAATAACAAGTGGAGGGTTCGGGGGAGGCCCCGCTGAGGCGAGGCCTCCGCTGCGTTCCAGCGAGGGCATGCGCGGGCGTCGGCAACGCCAGCTCCTGCCGTTTTGCTGGCGCGAGGGTTCCAGTCCTCCTGCATTTGTTTTGTATGGCTCGCGCCGACGGAAAAAATTAGACGGCCACCATCGCGTGCGCACCGCTTAGGTCTCCGGCGTTGGGGGGGGGGCGACTGGGGAAGATAAGAAGGAGGCGCAACGGACGTATGATATATGCGTGGGCCTGACATGGTACACATGTATCAATAATGAAGAGATGAAGCGGCCTTCTCCGCATGCGGACGTGTTTAACTGCCACTTGTAAGGGGTGCTGGCGTCATTCCTAGCAGCTCTTCAAACAACACCCTGCGGCGCCATCTAGGGGGTGGGGAGGCCAGAAGTGTGTACGTGCAAGGGGCCATCATGCATCTACCAGGCCACGCGTAACATGTTTCTGCGAGATTTCGCGGGATCGCGGGACGCTGTGGAGCAGTCTTGGGGTGCGATGGTTCTGCCGAGCCTCCCCGAAGAGACACTGTGGAACAGTGTGGGGCCGTCTGGAAGAGGCCGGGTGCTTCCAGCGGTGTCCCTGGCCCAAGGTAGACATCCACGGGGGCCCCCCCTTCCCACGGTCTCCAGGGCACCCTCCACGAGGCCCAGGGGCCCCCAGGCGCTCCAGCATGGCACGAAACGGCGGGGCCCCAAACACCTCGCCGGCAACTCCCGGCATTGGTCCCTGCCAGAGGCGGAGGAGGAGGAGGAGGAGGAGGAGGAGGAGGAGGAGGAGGAGGAGGAGGAGGAAGAGGAGGAGGAGGAGGAGGAGGAGGAGGAGGTTGTCGCTTCTAACTGCAGGGGTGCCGTGGTCGGCGTGCCTCGGGGAGCGATGGGCGGCGCGCCGGGTTCGGCCGGGCCTGGGGCCCGGCGGGGGGGGCTTAGGAGCATTCGGAGGCAGCTGCCGTTCTCTGGCAGATGCAGGGGTGCCGTGGGCGGTCCCCAGACCCCCTCGAGATATGAAAAAATCACGACGGGAGGTTTTTCATTATTTGTTGGCCTTTGGGGGCCCTTACCGGCCCTCGGGACCGTCAAAAAACGACTCAGGACGAAGAACCGGTCCCGGGGAAAGGGTCCAGACCGCTGGGGGTCGACGTCATGAAAAATTCATAACGTCGGGGGTCTGGGTCTGGGGAGCGCCCCCCCAGACGACCGGCCCTCCTCGTCCCCCTCTTTGTCCTCCTCCCGCTCCTCGGACCCAGTTTTGCCATGTCGATCGGGCCTTTCCGCTCGGTGCCTTCTGTGGCTCTCGCCTCGCTCGTTTTCGGGCCCTCGTTCAGTCCCCCTCCACGCGCTCTGCGACTGTAGAGTTTCAGCGGAGCTGATCAGGGCTTGACGCTAATCCACGTCCACACGTCGCCGCTACGTTTGTTTCGACGCGCGGCCCTACGTCTTGAGGAGGGCGCCGCGGGCACCAGGGCAAACTCCGCCCTCGGCGCGGTGGGCTTGCCGTGGGGTTTGCTGTGGTGCCGGCGTCGTCTCTTTGAGGCGCCGGGCGCAGGGTCTGCCGCGAGTTTGCCGTGGTGTCGGCGCCGTCCACGTGGGCGCGTCGAGGGCAGACGGCGCGGCGACACATTGAAGCCCTCCCTGCCCTCCTCCTCGCTCCCCTCGCCCTCTCCTCCTGCTCCTCATCCTGCTCGTCCTCGCCGCCTCTGGCCTCCCGCCTCTGGCCCCCTGCCGCCGTCCGCCCCTGGCCGTGGAGCACCCGCACGCCGCTCCTTCGCGTGCGGCCGGGCCTCTCTTCTGGCGGCCCAGTGCTCGAGCGGGACGAGACGCCGCCTCTCCTCGGATGGATGGGGAGGCCTCCGGCTGCGTCTGATCCTGCTCGTCCTCGCCCTCCCCCCCTGTGGGCGAGCAGTGGCGAAGCGTCCTGGCGTGCCTATGGCCCTACCAAACAATGTTATTA
Organism: Prorocentrum cordatum; assembly: GCA_963575745.1. Lineage (NCBI taxonomy): Eukaryota > Dinophyceae > Prorocentrales > Prorocentraceae > Prorocentrum > Prorocentrum cordatum. The sequence continues at coordinate 4,760 of CAUYUJ010014419.1, forward strand.
GAACCTTGTGTGGTTTCCAGGAAATGTTGTTCGAACATCTCTGGCTGTGACTGTGCTGTTGTAACACATCGGGAACACGTTCTGAGAACAGTGTTTTTGTTCTTAGAACATCTTTGGGGTTCTAAGAACATGTCGTGGTAGGACTATAGGAATGCCGGGACGGTCGGTCCTTGCTCAATTTCGGGGGAGCGTAAGACCCGGGTCTGCCAGGACTCGGGTTCGCCATCGTTTTTTGACGACCGCGCCTCGGATCTTGACGAGGAGGAGCTTCGTGGGATGTCTGCAGCGGGAGGCCTCGTCAAAATGCAGGCTCGGCCTCGCCATTTTTTTGACGACCTCGTCGGGGATTTCCGAGTCCCCCGTACCTCAGGAGCGAAAGAAGGACGTACATGTACATGAATCCACGCTGGTTTCGAGAGCACGCATTGGACAAATGTTCGTATAACGCGGCCGGTCTCGCGAATCGAGGGGCCGTGTTCATGTACATAGCTGGGCGCGTACGTCCTTCGTGGGTCCTGAGGAGGCCGCGGCTTAAACTGACCCCCCCCTTCGCATAATTCCGTCCAAGAAAAGCCGAAATGTAGCCGTGCCCTGTGGGCGAGCAGCTTTCCTGCGAGCGTGGCTTTTTTCATTGAGCGAGCAGCTTTTCTGCGTGCGCGAGTAGCTAGAGCTTCGGCGCGTTTGAGTGTCGGGCGCGCCGGTCTGCTCTAGCGCAGCCCGTGCGAGCTTCAACCCGATTCGACTGCGGATCTGTGCGTGCGCCATCGCTCCATGATGCGTTCTGCGAGCTTCAGGACATGGCGTGTTTTTTGTTGTCGCTGTGATGATGCGCGCGCCCCGCACGGGCGCCTTCGTCTGCCCTGGCCGATTGGGTGGGCACTGCAAGATCTTGCAAGGTTTAGGGGTCTCTCGCGCTTTTCGTCGGTCCGGGTCTCTTCGCGGTTTTCGCGCTCACGGGCGTCCAGCGGGATCGCCCGTAAGATGCAGGTGGCGCGCGCCTTTCCCCCGTTCGTTTGTTGCTATTTTGGTTGTGCGGGAAAATGACAGTCCGTTTTATTGCAATACAAGCACATAGAAATCATCAGCAAAAAACCTTCCCGCTCATCCCGCGCCCTTGGACTCCCTCCCACGGCAATCACCCCCCACAAGACCAGCCCCAATATGCACTTTGATGGCGGGGGCTTATGTGACCCCGACGTCGGGTTCACTCATTCGTTTGTTTGTCATGGCTCCTCCACCCTTCATCCCTCCTTGGTCCTCCCTCCTCCCTTCTCGTCCCTCCCTCCTCGTTCCTCCCTCATCCTCCCTCCTCCCTCCCTCCTCGCTCCTCCCTCCTCCCTCTTCCCTCCTTCGCCCCCCTCCTACCTCCTTCGCTCCCTTCCTCGTCATCCGAACCATGGATAATCTTCAATGCCAGACAACTCGATTGAAGGCCATTCCCAGTGCTCCCATAGAATTTTGGCCTCATGTTTGCCTCGCCTGCGCCTCGGCTGTCCCGCGGCTGTCCCGCGGCTGTCCCGCGGATGTCCCGCGGCTGTCCCGCGGCTGTCCCGCGGCTGCCCCGCGGCGGGCCGCGGCTTTACTGGCCCGGGCCGCAGCTTTATTGCCCGACGGCCCGCTTTGCTTCGGCTGTCCCGCGGCTGTCCCGCGGCTGTCCCGCGGCTGTCCCGCGGCTGTCCCGTGGCTGTCCCGCGGCTGTCCCGTGGCTGTCCCGCGGCTGTCCCGGCGCAGTCTGGCGCTGTCATATTACACTTGAACATGTGTTTTCGGTCGCCAATACCTGCGGCACGCGGCACTCCGTCCGGCCCCACACAGTCGGTATCATCATTATAGTTGCATTGCTGCCTGCGGACACTGCTCGGAACAACGAGAAGGCGACACCAACTTGTTCATACTATTGTCATTCAAGGAGTTGGGCTTCCCGGGGGCCTCCTGGGGGAGCGCCGTGGCCACTTGGAGCCGCCTTGGGGCGGCCGCGGGGCATCTCGGAGGCAAATTGGAAGGTATCTTGAACGACGTTGGGTGTTCATGAGTCATATTTGAGGTCATCATGGGCTTTCTGGGGCCGTCGCGGAGCCATTTGGGGCCATCTTAGGCGCTCTAGCCCATCGCGGGGGAAGAGCTTCAGACCCATGGTTTTAGGAAGAGGGCGACGCATGGGGGGGCAAAACGATTCCCTGAGTCCATTCACGCCGATCGCTTCCAGTGAAAGTTCATGCGCGCGCCATTGTATTCACGCACGCGTTCTCGCGTGTGCGTGTTCAGTTGCGCGCGTTTTCTCGCGCGCGCATGCGTTTCCACACTGCCCTCCAATTATTGGCCATGTGTGTCTCGCCGTTTCGACCTACCGACGCCTGTTCTTACTGATGTTTGTAAGAGATCACATGCCCCGGAATTTCCTACACCTGTTCAACAACCAGGGCATGCATTCAATTGCACATGCACCTGCCGTTTCACACCGAGTTATATATGCCCGGACTTGCGTGTGCATATTGTGCCGTCTCGGCGCTCTCTTGTCGTTCGCCCTCCACGTTGCTTTCCTTTTCTGTGTCCGCCAGGTCCGTGACCGTGTCTGCTCCTGTCAAGGATGTAGTTCCTATGGATATCCCCTTCGTGGAAGATCGTCCCTGTGTCGCCGACATGCTACCGCGTCGCTGTGCTACAGCAGTGCTGCAGCTGCGCAGCCGTCCTCAGTCGTGCTGCTGCGGCTATGTCGCGGCGTCCCGCGGCGATGCCGCCCAAGAGCCCGCTTTGCTTCGGCTGCCCCGCGGCTGTCCCGCGCGCCCTTTTCAGCGCAGGGCGGGGTCGCCTCGACGAACGCAAGCCGCGGCCTCCTCAGTGGGTCCCCTAGTACCCGGGTCTTACGTCTCCCCGACAATTGTGGGCGAGCAAGCGGGCTGCGGCCAGCCCCGGGGCCCCACCGAGGCTCCCCGCCTGCGCCCTTCCCGGGGGGGCCGCCGCCGGCCTCGGGCGCCGACCGCGGTGCATCTCCCGGCGGGCACCCTCCGTGCGAGCCGGCGACTTCGCCGGGCGCGGCATCACGAGGAGGAGGAGGAGGAGGAGGACGGAGGAGGAGGAGGACGGAGGACGGAGGAGGACGGAGGAGGAGGAGGAGGAGGAGGAGGAGGAGGAGGAGGACGGAGGAGGAGGACGGAGGAGGAGGACGGAGGAGGACGGAGGAGGACGGAGGAGGAGGAGGAGGAGGAGGAGGAGGAGGAGGAGGAGGAGATGGCAACGCCGACCCCGGTAGACACGGTGGTGGTAGTAGCGATGCTGGTGACGGTGAGGAGAACGACGACGGCAAGGCCAGCGACGGCGCCAACGCTTATCGCGCCGGAGACTATGGCGGCGTCCTCGCGTCGGTGGTGGAGGTTTTGGAAGGAGTTCGACATGTTCGACATGCGCGCGCGGCCGACGCGCGAGAGTGGCCCGCATGATATTATTTGACACGGATCGTCCCCCCCCCCCAGCGCGCGCGCAAGAGCGTTCGAATGATGACGACGTGCGGCGCGAGAGGCACGTTTGGCAGAATTTGATGACACGGTTGAAACAATTGAGGGTTTTCTAATGCATTCGTCGCGAGAGCGCGCGCTCGTTTTTTTTTTCGAGAATCGATGTTGCAAAACCATGTGTTGTACCTAAGGTTTTTGAAATAGTCTGGCATGCGAGCGCGACGACTGGCGCGCGCGCACTTCGTCCCAATTTGTTGCAAATGATCATTGCGACAGCACGCGCGCAAGGGCGTTCGAACGATTTCGACACGCGCGCGCAAGAGGCTCGTTTGGTAGCAGATTATGAACATGTTGAAAAACTTATGGTTTCCTTGAGAACCTGCAAGAGCGCGAACGCAGGTTGTTGATGAACATCCTTGATGCGAAAACGCATGTTTGAAACAATGGTTCGTGACACTTGACTTTGACATCCTTACTCAGCCTACGGTTGTTAAAGGATTTCGGCATGCGTGCGCGCGCAACGACGCGCGCGTGAGCATTGCGTCCCAGTTTCGTAACGCGTTTTTGAAAACTGAGAATGTGTGAGAAACGAGTGCCGCATAGCATCTGTTGCAGAGGATCTAGGGTGAAACCTCTTGCCCACAGGGCCTTTTTGCGAACGGGTAGGTTTCGGCGCGCAGACCACACCAGAGGATGTACTCTAGACGCTTCGCCCAGGCAAGTTGCCTTGATCAGGGATGTGGAGGAGCATGCAGTGAAATAAAAGGCTGGGGAAGCCGGGATACCCCAAAAGGGGGAGGAGGGAGGAGAGACGAGCGAGAAAGAGGAGGAATAGGCGGAGGAGGAAGAGAAGGAGGGCGACCAGCAAGGCCAGATGCCTTTTGGAGGCTTCTTGGGGCGGTTTGGGGGTCTCTTGGCGGTCCTGGGGGCCTCTGCGGGCGTCCTGGGTGCTTCTGGGGGGCCTTTGGGGGCCTTCTTTTGGGGCCACGACTTCGGAACATCTACGAGGATATTGACGAAAGAGGGGGGGGTCTTCAATTCACCACGCCCCGCTGGAGCCCCCAAAGTCGCTGATTGGGGTCCTCTCGGAGCGCTCTTGGGGCGCTCTTGGGCGCTCGTGAGGCCGTCTTGGGGTCCTTCTGGGCACGCTTTGGAGCCATCTTGGGTCCTCGGGAGCCCATCGGAAGCGAGATGGCCAGAATGGCACAATCATCTATTGTCCTTGGGTTCTGGACGGATTTGGGCCCCGTGGGGGCCTCATTTTCAGTCTCCGCGCCCACTTGGAACCGTCATGGGGCCTCTTCGAGGCGTCTTGGAGGCCATGCTGAGCCAGCTTCGACCGTCTTGCGTCATCTTGGCCACCTTGAAGCATCCGGGGCCATCTCGGAGCCCCCTTAGGCCAAGGCCTCCCAAACATGCCCCCGAAAAGCTGCAATCCTTCAAACCCGGTTGTTTTTCGATGTCTGTGTTGTTCCCAGGGGGGGGGGTATTCAATTGGTGCCGCCCCTCTAGAGCCCCCAAGGACGCCTGTTGCGGCCCTCCCTGGGTCGCTCGTGGGCGCTCCTGGGGCTGTCTTGAGGCCCTCCCGGGCCATTCTTGGGGCCCTTCCGGGCCCTCTCGGAGCCGTCGTGATGCTTCGGAGAGCCCCCGAGAGCGAAAGGGCGGGGGGCTAACATCAGTCAGGTGCCTGGGCTTCTGACGGACTCTGGTCTCTTGGGAGCGTCCTGGGGAGGTCCGTCGCCCACCTGGACCCCCGACTTTGAGGAATACTGGGGCCTCTTGGAACATCTTGGAAGCCATCTTGCGCTACCTTGCATTATCTTGGATGCCACCTTAGACTCTCCGACGCCCTCTTTGAGCCATCTTCAGCCATATTGGGTGCTATAACAGCCCGCGACTCCCCCCGTCCAGGTCCATGTGTAGGGGGTAGGGGAGGGGGGTAGACCCCTTCCAGAAGTGGAAGAACGTGGTCGGAAGAGGAAACCCTCTATACAACTCACGCCCTCTGCAGGGCTGGTGGAATTTGTTTATTTCTCGTTGGGGTGATGGCACGGCGATCATTTCAGACATATGGGTTCTCTTCGGCGAATTCTTGCGCTGGGAAGAACAATTGCGTACGCGCTAGACGCAATGTCCGACCCCCCCTTCGCGAACACGTGTGAAGAGTGCGTCGCCGCTAGGTTCCATACCATTCCCGGCACGTAAACGTTCGAAATACGTGTCACATCTGCACTCGTGCCAGACCCATGTTTGCTACCCCCGTCGCGCACATATCTATTTTTGAAGACCTGTAAAGTATCAAGTCCGACGTCTGCTGCTCGCTGCTCGACACCCCTATGGTCTATGGCCATAGGCCCGACGGACAACCAGAACCTCGGGCTGAAGCCCTCTCTAGCAGAAGGATGTGGCAAATTCTACGTACTCACGTGCTGGACGCATGTTCGATACCCCCCGTGACGCGCATCCCTTTTTCGTGTGAAGAATCTAGTGCCCCCATGTTCCCCCCCCTCCCTTGGCGCCTACAAACTTGAAAACACGTGCCAGATGCGTATGCGCGAGACGCACGTTCGAGGCCCATCCGCTCTGCGCACGAGCCTAACGCATGAAGAATCCGACGCCCCCTGCTTTGCAGCCTTCTGGTCTAGGGCCAACAGGCCCGACGGACACAGGGAACCCAAGGCGGGAGCCCTGACAAGGCAACACGTCAACAAAACGATGAGATATTCTTCAAGAAAGCGGCAACAGAAACAGCAACAAAACCAAGGAGAAGCGGCAACACAAACGAGGATATTCTTCTTCGTCCTCAAGATGCCAAGGGGGTGAGATGTCCCGCCAGAGGCCTCCAGCGGTCTTCTGGAGCATCGCGGAGGCTCGAAAAGGAGACGGGGGCCCATGAAACTGGGAGTCAGTCAGAGAACTGGATCTTGCAGGATCCTACATGACCAGGGGGTCACGGTCGCATTGGCCCTGGGTTGTGTGCCGGATTTTGCTGGATCTTGCAGGAGTTTGCTGGGTCCTGCAAAAAGCCCGACCAGCCCGTGTCTGGATTGACACAGGTCAGTAGCTCCTCAGAACACCGTGCAAAAGAAAGCGTCATCTCTTCCGGGGTCGGCAAAGAGGGGGGTGGTGACTAGGGGGGGGGGAATATCATGGCGGGGGCCATGATATTTCCCCAGATTTCATGACGCCTCTTCTTACTTCATTACGTCCCTGGTCCCCCTGCTGGGCCGCGCACATGCCGCCGGTCATGATTTGCACCCCCCCCTCATGGACACCCCCCTCTTGGCCGCTCCCGGCTGGAGTTTCGTTCCTCGAGCACGTTGCCTCGACGCCGGGTTTCTCGAAGCAGGCGGAGGAGGAGGAGGAGGAGGAGGAGGAGGAGGTGCCGGTGCGTTCCTCGGCGTGGGGTCCTGCGGCCTCGGTGCTTCCCGCAGGCGGGGCACCAGGAGGACTTCATCGTCCCCCAGCTGCCCAGCCACGTTGCCATCAACCCGACCATCACGCTCTTCCAGGCCGCGAGGGCAATGAGAAGGAGGGTGGCAGGAAGAGGAGAAGCCTGTAGAGGAGTAGAGAAGGAAGAAGCGAAGCAACACACACAGATGTAGATGTATTTACATATATAGGAGGAGGTAGAGAGAGAGAGAGAGAGAGAGAGAGATTGTCGGACGTGTCTTTGACCTGATGGGACTGGGGTGACCGGAAACCTCCAGTGAGATTTTCTCTCTGGAGGAGGAAGAGGGGGAGGAGGAGGAGGAGGAGGAGGAGGAGGAGGAGAAGAAGAAGGGAGGAGTGAGGAGCGAAGAGCGAGGATGACGGGGAGACCACAGTGTAAACCTGGATGCACCAGCGATGCTGCCACACAAACACACACACACACCCTCCCGTCCCAGGTCTCCCATCCAGAGTCCTCGCAAGCACGTGTACAGTGGAAGCCCATGCCAAGAGGTTTCTTGGGTTTCAATGCTTTTGTGTTGGAGAGCGCGGCGTTCCCACACCAAAAATCGATGGACGTCCTGGGGTCTCAGGGTTGGGTTTCTTGAGGAAGGTTTCTTGTGGACTGGCCTCCATTGTATTCACTAATGATGGGATGCGCCCATTTGGCAGACGAACACTTTCCATGGGCCTGGCATGGCCTGCCAGGGAGGGGGAGAGCCCTGTCTTGACAAGGAACCGCCCTGCATCGGGCAATGCTCCTCCTCCTCTTCCTCCTCCTCTTCTCCTCCTCCCCCTCCTCCCCCTCCTCCTTCTCCTCCTCCTCCTCCTCCTCCTCCTCCTACTCCTCCTACTCC
>CAUYUJ010014419.1:15000-47500 GCA_963575745.1 Prorocentrum cordatum
GAGGAGGAGAGGAGGAGGAGGAGGAGGAGGAAGGAGGAGGAGGAAGAGGAGGAGGATGAGGAGGAGGAGGAGGAGGAGGAGGAGGGGCATGAGGAGGAGGAGGAGGAGGAGGAGGAGGAGGAGGAGGAGGAGGAGGAGGAGGAGGAGGAGGAGGAGGAGGAGGAGGAGGAGAGGGAGAACCAAAAGGACGAGGAGCAGCACCCCGTCGGGCGACGAAATCTACACACACATCCACTGCTCCCTGGCCGGGCCCTTTTCCTGGGCCCAGGAGATGTGCACACGGCCTCGTGGCCACGCCAGGACGGCGTGGCGCAATTACACCGCCGCCAGGCTCAGGAAAAGGCCTGGCCAGAGAGCCGTGGAACATTCAAAAAGTGAGAACCCCCCAAAATGTCAGGGGACGATCTTCTTCTGTTTTATTCTTGAATGCTTTCCAGCATTTGCTGGACTATTTTCAGTTTTTCGTCCAAAGCCCCATGTTGGAGGACATGCCCGAGCTGACCCTACCCCAGGGGAACGGTGGGGAACGTCCGGCGCGAGCTGTGCACGCCGCCAGAGGCCAGTGCCTCGGGCCTGTCCCGCCCGCTGCCCCCGCAGACGCACCCGCAGCTGCGCGCCGTGGTCCCTCTGGCGGTCGACAGGGCCATCAAGGAGGTCATCTCCGCGGTGGTGGAGCGATCGGCCAGCCCCTCCCGCGCGCCCGCCCGCTTGCAGCGTGCAGGAGGACCGGGTCTCGGGAAGGCCTGGATCTATCGCTCCTTGGCGTCCCAGAGCGCGCTGAGAGAGAGCGTTCCGGATCGCTCTCAGACGGCCGCGGTGCCCGACGCATCTTCCAGACCCCGCCAGCTCTCAGAGATTCCTGGCGGATCTTCGTCGTCATTCGTGGTCCTGTGGCCTTCGTCTTCTCTGGCAGCGGGGGCGGGAACGCGCGGCACCGAGCGCGGAGTCTGGAGCTGTCAGCCGGCCCTCAGTTTCTGTGGCCACATGTGAACCCCACCCCCATCCTTCACGAATCCGAAGGGTCACTTCGTTCGGGAGCTTTCGAGCGGAGTGAACCCCCACCCCTCCGTTGAAATCGTGGGGGATGGGAGTGTACGGCGTACGGTTTACATGTGGCCACCTATAGTCTTAAGTCGGGTCTGTCCCTCTACAGGAGGAGAATTCAAAGATAGTCAAACAAAATATCAGGGCGAAGGACCCAACCATATGCAGTTGTGGGTACCGCAATTGTGAATATCTTCTTCGGTGAAGCTCCCTATGGGGCCACGAAGTGCTGCATTGGGTGGGGGAGGCGCATGCGGGCGGCAGCACCGGGGCCGTCGGTGGAGCTCCCTATGGGGCCACAAAACGTTGTACTGGGTGGGCGAAAATGCCAAATTCGGTTTTCGGGACGCAAGCGGACGGTCTCACTGGGGGCTTCGGTGGAGCTTCCCATGGGGCCACGAAACGTTGTCGTTGTACTGGGTGGGTGAACATGCCACATTTGGCGTGCCCACTGGGGGCTTCGGTGCAGTGGAGCTCCCTATGGGGCCACGAAACGTTCTACTGGGTGGGCGATAATGTCCGATTAGGTTTTCGGAGCCCATGCGGACGGTCCCACTCGGGGCTTCAGTGGAGCTCCTTATAGGGGCCACGAAGCGCTATACTGGGTAAGTGAAAGTGCCAAGTTGGGCGTGTGGGACGCATGCGGGCGGTCCCAGTGGGGGCTTCGGTGGAGCTCCCTGTGGGGTCACAAAACGTTGTACTGGGTGGGTGAAAATGCCATTTTGGGTTTTCAGGACGCATGCGGACGGTGGCACTGGGGCCTTCGGTGGAGCTCCTAATGGGGCCACGAAACGCTGTACTCGGTGCATGCAACGCAGGGAGGATGGCGGAGGGAGCCACGAAACGCTGTACTGGGTGTGCGGGACGCATGCGGGCGGTTCCACTGGGACCTTCGGTGGGGCTCCCTATGGGGCCACGAAACGCTGTACTGCCGGGGGGGGGGGGTGAAGCGCAGGGAGAAGGCAGGAGGGGGCCACGCAACATTGTGCTGGGTGTGCGGGACGCATGCGGGCGGTCCCACTGGGACCCTCGGTGGGGCTCCGTATGGGGCCACGAAGCTTCGTTCTGTGAGGGTGAAAAGGCAGGGAGGAGGGAGGAGGGGGCAACAAAACGCTGTACTGGGTGTGCGGGACGCATGCGGGCGGTCCCACTGGGACCCTCGGTGGGGCTCCCTCCCTATGGGGCCACAAAGCGCTGCAGCGGGTGGGTGAAGCGCAGGGAGGAGGGAGGAGGGGGCCACGAAACGCTGTACTGGGTGTGCGGGACGCATGCGGGCGGTCCCACTGGGACCTTCGGTGGGGGCTCCCTATGGGGCCACGAAGCGCTGCAGTGCGTGGGCGAAGCGCAGGGAGGAGGGGGAGGAGGGGAAGGGAGGTGGGAGGAGAGGAGAGGAGAGGAGAGGAGAGGAGAGGAGAGGAGAGAGGAGAGGAGAGGAGAGGAGAGGAGAGGAGAGGAGAGGAACGCGGGGCACCGTCTCTTCAAAACGGGGACCCAACACCACAGGATGGTTGGGAATAGAAATATGGGGACGAGTTTTGTAGCACTCTTTGGCTAGTGTTGAATATGTGTTTGGGGTATTTCTGGATGTTCGTCCAAACATCCGCCTGCAGGGGGGGGCATGCCCGGCCTGAAGCTATATGCGCAGGCGGCCGGCAGAGCTGCTGTCGGCCTCGAGGGGCTCCGCCTGGGCGCCGCCGCAGAGCACCCGCGCGCCGCTCGCGGCCGCCCCGCCCTCGGAGGACCGCCCTCGGCATATCCTCGGGACGCGAGTCGATACTCCTCGGGACGCGTGTTGGCCCAAGTGACCTGTGTGTCCCCTCCCTCCTCCCACCCCTTGCTCCCCTCCTCCCCTCCCCTCCTCCCGCCCTCCCCCTTTCCCTCCTCTCCTCCTCCTCCTCCTCCTCCTCCTCCTCCTCCTCCTCCTCCTCCTCCTCCTCCTCCAGCAACGTTTTTTGTTTGTTTTGTTTGTATGTGTGTGTGTGTGTGTGTGTGTGCTTACCTCGCTCAGTTCCGTCGATGGGGCGCAGACCGTGGTAGCCTTCATGACCTACGCCTCCGGCGTCGCATTTGGGGGCTTCGGACAAACACGCGTTGGCGCTAGCACACGCTCGAAGCGGGGCTTAAACACCTCAGCTCGTGGCAGAGCGGAGCCTGGAGAATGGTGGAGCATCGCCCCGTGTTCAAAAGCGGGGGTGATGGCGACCTGCCTCGATGTTGAGGTGCTTATTACGGAGCGCCTTGCGATGCTACGCCTCTCGATCGCATTCGCAGGAGGATGAGGAGGAGGAGGACCAGGAGCAGAATGAGTTGGAGTACCCATCTGGGGAACCCGCATCATGGCGTCTTCGCGCCAATGTTGGCACGCCCCTCACGCGGATCGTTCCCCACAGGGAAACGCTGCTACGGCTCCAGGGGTGAGGCTCGCAGTGCGTCGCCGAGCCCATTTTGGCACAGTCTTCCGCGTATCATCCTCCCAGGGAGCTCCAGCTGCAGACCCAGTGGGAGAGCTCGCATCGCGTCGTCGCGCCCATTTCGACAAAGAGCCCCAATTGCTTCCCTCTTGCGCTGCGCTGTAAATTGAGAGGGCCATCTCTTGCGCGGCTCGCAGCTGCACAGGGGCAGGTCCTTCGCGGGGTCCTCATCATCTTGCGTCCCACCCAGTGATAACGTCGACTCGTGGCCTGGCTCGTGGGGGGCTGACTTTCCCGATTTAGTCGAGGAGCTTCGTGATCCATGTCTGGTTTCAGTGCCCCCCGCGCTCTTCTCACTTCCTCGAGGATGCTTCTTCATGCCAAAACAAATCACACCCGTTCACGCGTAGAATTTCGTAGCATGGTGTTAGCAGGTAAACGATTTGCATGTCATACCACGGCGCACATCATATTGTCCAGTATACCATTATGATATGGAATGGCATTGAACTGTCTAGCATGGCCCAGGGGTTCTACAGTATACGACGTGGTGTCACGACATGGCAGCATGACCGAGCACATCGTATCTCGTTCAGAAAGGATGGCGCATATGCGATGTACGCCTTCAACTATTACATCAGCCTTTCCATGCATGACGCTGGAAGGGCAACACGCGGCACGCTTTCACCCCTGGGCCCAGAGCAGAGGCTGGCATGTGACAGTTCAGCTTGCCTCAAGCTCCTCCTCCTCCTCCTCCTCCTCCTCCAGGCAGAAAGCCTGCCCCGACTCACGCTTGCGCATTTGTGGCCAGAGCCGCACCGCTCAAACAGGGCATTACGATTCGTAGTATGAGTATTATCCTGAGTAGTATGAATATGATTTTTATTTTTCGTGTTATGAGTATCCGTAGACTCATTCTTATTGTTAGTATTTCGTGTTTGCCTGCTCTCTGCCCGCGGCCGAGCGGACGCTGGCTCTGGCACCAGCGCTGCGCCCCCGGCCGGCCCCTCCCCAGATCCCTGGCCTCCACCCGGGGCCTTCGGCCCACCCGGCCCGCCCCCCCACCCTGGAGGGCTTCTCCGAAGGGCTTAGGCGACCCGTCCTCCTCCTCCTCCTCCTCCTCCTCCTCCTCCTCCTTCTCCTCGGGTCGCCTACGGCCCCGGGGGAAACTGTGCCCCCCCCCGTCACCCACGACGTTGTGCGGTTTTCCATGGTGGCCGTTCGGGTCATGCGAATTCCGCGCAAAACGTTTTGGTTTGTTGTCTTGGTCCCCTGCCTCCTTTCTGCTCCTCCCCGAGTGTCGTTTTCCTCGCTTGCCAGTGGCACCTTGAGGCACAGTCTTGCTGTGGTGATCTGCAGCGCTCACACATCGAGGTAGTATCGTCGCCTGTGCGAGAGAACAACAAAAACACCCCCGTCACCCACGACGCCGCAGGCCCCCCTTTTGGCCAACGGAGAGAGGGGGACGAGGGACACAACGAGGGAAGCAGTACCGCCCTCGAGGGCCTCGGTGTTCGGACGCGTGCCTTCGATCCAGGACGGGGGGAGCCTCGTCGCGGCCCAGGCTCGCCGCTTGGCAATGGGGAGGCTGTCCGTTCCAGACGTGTTGCGGCGTCCCCGGTGGCACCACGGTGACTGTGTGCTCCCAGGGGACGGCAGACACGCGTCCGACAAGAACAGCATCGTGCGAGTGGACCCCCCGACTCCAACTCGGGGCGAGCGCGCGCCGGATTGCCAGGAGAACTGCGGCCATCAGACACTCCCCAAGTGCAGCACAGGATACGTCGGGCTTGTCCCACTATCGTCGCTGGTATTGTCAGCATCATCCCCACCACACCGCCACTCCTCACCACCATCCGTATCCATTTGGGCTTGCGCGGCTGGTGAGAAGAGTATTGGTCAATGAACGGCGAATGCTCCGTCACACAAGCGAGGCTTAAAACCCAAAGCCGTTCGCTTCGTCCGCTCGCGGAAGGATTCATAGCGACCAGCGCCAGCATTCGCACGCGTGCTGGCGAGGTCGGACCCATGTCTTCAAGGTCTCGCCTCCATCGCCTGCTCACTGCCGCGTGGGTCGCGACTGTGGCCTCTGGCGCGAAGGCGCCGCAGCTTCGTGTGCGACAGGCGGGCACAGCAGCCGTCAGGCCCAGCAGCCTGGCCGGAAGTTCCGCGACGGCGGCGGCATCGGACGTTGCGTGATGGGGGAGCGAGGTAATCGTGGGGGGGGGGTGGCGGCAGAGGGTGCGCCTCCCGTGCCCAGACCGGGCCCCCCGTGGCCCAAGAGGGGCACGTAAGGCCAGGGTCGCTCCCCCTCCCCCAGCTTATCGCCCCCCCCGTTGAGCAACGCCCGACGGCAGCGGGCTGTGCGTCGGCGGCGCGCCTGCCCCAGGCGGAGGTGTTCAACAGGACGCTGCTGTGGCGGGAGGAAGGTCTCGCCCCGGTTCTCCGGGAGTACAGCGTGTACATCCCCGAGAGCTACAGGCCCGGGGCGCCCAGCGGCCTCGTCCTGGTGTTCCACGGCTGGGGCGACCCCTCCAAAGGGGTGCAGGTGTCGAAGAAGAGAAAGGCGGCATGACGACAAACTCCCGGAGTTCTGCGCGGATCTCCTGGATCGGCGCCGGGAACCCCCTGGCGGTGCCTCTGGCGCCGCCCCTGGTGCGCTCCTCGCGCCAGGGAGGGGGGTTCGGCGCCGATCCCAGAAATCCGCGCGGAGCTTCAAGCATTTATCTTTATGCACTTTTTTGTTCTTCTGAGATGGGCATGGGGCCCTGGCCCAGTTATTACCACTCCTTCTACGACTACCGCAGGGCTGCAGAGAGCAGCGGGTTCATCACGGTGTACCCGGTAGGGCTCTCCGACTGCCGGGGCAAGGAGTGTTTCGATACGCAGAACAAGAGGGGGTATGAGTCTTGGAACGCAACAGGGTCAACGTCGTCTAGAGATGGTGGCAATGCCACATGCGACTTGAGCGTCAAGGAAGGCAACACCTGTTACCGTAGCACAGCTATCAGAAAAGGAGGGTGCCACAAATGTGATTGGACAACTGGGTACAACGATGTCGGATTCGTTCAGCAGTTAGTTGACGAGTTGAAGTCTACACTGTGTGTTGACCCCAAGCGCATTTTTGCCACGGGTTGCTCCAACGGCGGCATGTTCGTTCACGATTTGGCGAAGCATATGTCAGGGACGTTTGCGGCTGTGGCTGCCAATTGTGCTGGGAAGCCACACAAAGGTTTCGAGACATTGCCAGAAGGTCTTCCTATCTCAATGATGCTCGTCACAGGCAAGCAGGATCATACTATCCGCGGGCTCGGTATCTCCGTGGGCCAGGCCTGGTGGGACGGCTTTAAGTATGCGAGCAGAGCGGATGTTTTCGAAGCTTATCGTGTGCGCAACCGGTGCCCACGCGACATGGCAAAGAGAAGCTACATTTCGATGCGGGCAGTACGCAGGCCGAGCACGAGGATGAGGGGCGGCTTGGCTGGCGGCGGCACCGTCCTCACGCAGAACGGATCCGACGTGACGAGTGAGAATGCGGGTTACCATGAGCACTCGATGTCTTGCTACCAGCTCTACTACGGGTGCGCTGGCAATTCAAGCCTTGTGTCTTGTGAGTGGGATGGTGGGCACGACATCATGCAGGGCGAGCCGTCCGCTACGTATGGCTTCTTCGCCCAGCACCCGCGTAGTTGAGCCGACCATTGCGCGTGGCACTGTTGTTGTTGGGGTTGACGGCCAGACCTATGGGCCCCCCAACCGCCACCTCCGGCACAAGAAGCCGTAGGGTGGAAGCAATAGACAAAGACCGAGCGCCTACCGAGACCACAGGAAGGATGTGGCATGGCGGCCAACAAGAAAACAAGCCCACATGCAGACGAGGGACGAAGGGTGTACTCATCGGTGCACAGGGGCCAAGACCCTCACCCTCTGGCCCGTAATAATTCTAGCGGGTGTAGAAATCAAACAGCATGGACCCCCAAGAAGGGCGGCCGGCCTGAACGGCCATCATTTCGCCATGGAAGCCGTGGCAGCGTAGGCCGGCCCAGCCTCTGCACGCAGGCTTCGGCCTTGTGGGCACGATGACCAAACAGACCTGGAATAACATCCGTGGGCACAATCGCCCCCAAGGTCTCATGGATAAGACGCGTGTAGATAAACGCAGCTTAGAGCCCACTGAAGCCAAGGAAAACAAGCCCGATAAAAGAACGCCCCCGCCCAGGAGGGGGGAGTGAACCGTTGCGAGGCAGGCCTGGGGACCCCGTGCCACGGGGGGGGGCAGGAAAGATGAGGGAGGGAGGAGGAGGAGGAGGAGGAGGAGGAGGAGGAGGAGGAGGAGGAGGAGGGGCACGGGGGGAGCCCAGACCCCTGCCACGCTACGGCTAACACCCCCCAGGGAAAGGACTCCATGGAGAGGAGTGGGCTCCTAGAGTGTTGACCTGGATTATCCGGGCAACCCCTACGATACGCCATGGAGAGTGGCGGCCACGAAGGATCATGAAGCCAGGAAGCGAGATTAGTGCGGAGCCCAAGAAGAGGTCGCGCGGTGATCAGGCGCAACAACCTCCTGCCCCCGGAGCCCAAAGAGGGAGGAAGGATCCCAAAGGAATCCCAACGGCCTCCCCTGGAACTCCGGGGTGTTGCACGTTCTGGCCCCGCCAGGAAGGAGCCAGGAAAAAAACAGGAAGAAGGGCCCCCCTGAAGGGGGAATGGGTTTGCCACCCCATGTTGAGAGCATAAGAAAATCCATGATAGAGAAACCGAGCAGGCAGAGAGAGCCATTAGAACAAGTACGCTCCTAGGGTGTTGTCTGGGATCACGCGGAGGACTACGTGCGCGTGGCACCATTGCAGTTCCTCAGTAGTCAATGTGCGTAGGAGCGAGGGCTGTGTTCGACGCGCTTCATGTGGCCGCTGGCCGAAACATCTTTCGATCTCCACCTCGTTGGAGATGCCGCGGTCGACGTCTCGGGGGAGCGCGCCGCATTCGGCAAGATCTGGGGCCTCGGATGGGTCTGAAGCGATCGCGTGCCCCGCTTCTGTCCCCCGAACGGCACCAACGTCGAGCTTTTGATCCCGCGCGCATGTGCGTTCGCGACGACGCACAGCGTTCTCATCGTCACCACCGTCCCTCGGGGCAGAACAGGCACACACCCGAGACGTCGGGGGACTGGGTGCGGTCGGAGAACACAGGTGGGCGGGGGAGTTCGGGAGCGTCCATCTTATCTGCGAGTTCGTTGGTTAGGCGAACGCCCCCCGTAGGCGAAGCCTTCTCCGGGAGCATCAGGGGGCATGTTCTTCCTTCATGCCAAGTCACTACATTCACACAGTGGTGGCACAGCCCAGAAGAATCTAAGAAGCCAGCCCTATCGCCGCCGTCATCGTCCTTACTGTCGTCGTCGTCGTCGTCGTCGTCGTCGGCGGCCGTTCGCCAGCCTTGCCTGCTGCATCCTAGTTGGGGGCCTCCCAAGATGGTGCTGCTGTTGCGGTGCAATGGCCATGCTTCGAGGCACAGTTCTGTTTGCCGAGTCGACTTTTCGCCCTACTTGAAGATGCTGCGCCTACTTATGGCAACCACCACCTGGTGGTGCCTACCTGTTGGCAGAAGCGCTATAACTACGACGTCCCGTAACTACGCGGCAATGGCGATACTGAGGAGCGGGCCTCTGAGCGCGCAGCAGAGCACTCGCTCCTGGCCCACGCCTCCTCTCTCTGCGATCATAACCATCGGCCACCCGCGGCCCCCCCATCGGACAAGAAGCACGTAACATTACCGATATCTTGGAGTCGGCTGGGGGTCTGAGGTGGCTCAGCGCTGGTTCTGGCGAGCGAGGTTCTGGGCTCGGGAAGGTTTTTCGCCTTACTCAGCTTCCGGGACCCTCAAAAACAGGTCCAGGGTGAAAAAGTGCACCGGATGGACTCCGGGAGGGGTCTGGAGATCCACTTTGAGCGGCTTTGCCCTCATCCCCCCTTCCTGACCTGACTTTCTCGGGGCCCATCCAATCAGAGCCCCTGATCCCCGGGTCGCCTCCAACCGACACCCTGCCCTCGCTTTCGAGTGCAGCTCTGCCGTCGTCGCCACGGCTGGATGTGCTTCGGAATCCTGGCCGTAACCCGCTACGGGCGAGGCGCAGCAAGGCGCGCCGGCATCTCTTGCACCTCCAGTGGCCGTGGGCCGCCGGTGGCCCCTCCCCGGCCGCGGGGGGCGCCGTTCCCTTCCTCGGTCGGCGGCGAGCGGGGGGGGGGGGGAAGGGACAAGGAGAAGGCACTCTCAGAAGGCTCGGAAGTTCCAGGGCCTTCCGCGACATGTTCTGAGCTTGCCCCGAAGACGCACAAAAAACTTCTCAGAATCACCGAGCGCGTTCCACGAATTGCTCGCAAAAGTGCCTGCTCGCAAGCGCCAGAGAAAAACACACACGTCTGCTCCGACGTACTTCATCGTAGATCCCCCGCGTCGGATCCCGGCCGTTTGCGAGCAGTGACTCTGCAGGTAGTGGGACGCGCTTGCCTACAGAAGTCAGGAGGGGAAGAAACACACAGACACAATTAATCCTCGACTCCCAGGAAAATATAGGAAAATATGGGAAGTGGGGGGGAAGACAAAAACCCAGAAAATATGGGGGATAGTTTTATTTGTGTGTATTTATTTGTGTGTCCCAGAACCCCTTCATTCTCGCTTCCCCCCCTCCCCGTCGCTCGCCGCCGAGACTCGCTCCCGTGCGTCGGGGAAGGACCGCCGACCTCGGCGGTTCGGGGAAGGAGCCGGGGCCGTTCTCGCTTCGTCTCCCGAGGTTTTGGATCTCGAGAGTAGGAGCTCCTCCTCCCTCCCTCCCTCCCTCCCTCCCTCCCTCCCTCCCTCCGTCCCTCCTCCTCCTCCTCCTCCTCCTCCTCCTCCTCCTTTTCCTCCTCCACCCGCGGGAGCGGGCGGTGGAAAGAAAGGGTCGCCGGAGTTGGGAAGGCGCGGCTCTGGGACGGAAGCCGGAGATGGCACGGGGGCGCTACAAGGCGACGGAGCTGGAAGCGAAAACGGCACAGGAACCGGAACACAACCGGCAGAACGAAATCAGGCCCCCAGAGACCAGGACACAGACAAACCAGGACACGGAAAACCAAGGCAACGACATCCTTTCCTGCAAAGTCACGTTTTTCAGCACCCGTGCATGTTTTGTTTGTTGCACTGCAGGATTCGGGTTTGTGTCCGGGTTTAGGAGGGTCTTGCAGGCTTTTGTGGCCTGTGTCCGGGTTTATTCTGGAAATGATGCAGTGCAGTATCTTGGTCGTGCCGCCGTTTGGAAAAATTGATTTCGAGGGATGTTGGGTGTCCGTGTCTAGCGTGTCCGGGTCTACGTGGCCT
Organism: Prorocentrum cordatum; assembly: GCA_963575745.1. NCBI lineage: Eukaryota > Dinophyceae > Prorocentrales > Prorocentraceae > Prorocentrum > Prorocentrum cordatum. Next base: position 25,806 of record CAUYUJ010014419.1, read on the forward strand.
TGACGAAAAAGATACGTGATCGTTCGTTTTCTTATTCATTGTTTTGCTCATCGGCGCGGGCCTTCGCCCCCCCCCCCCCCCTCCCCTCTCCGCCCCCCCCCCCTCCATGGAGTAGATCTTGGTTGGTTTTGGCGCCCGTTTCGAGCAGGTGGAGTCTCCCCCATAGGGCGCACTGCTGCAAACAGTCGCGTTAAGCAGAGGTCTGGAGCCAGACCCCAACGCCGAATAAAAAGATATTCACAAACAACAAAACGGAAACCATATCATCTCGGGCTTCAGGATCTCCAGGGGTGGTCCAGCTCCAGAAATATCACACACACACACACGCACACTCGGCCACGCGCAGAGGGGGTAGGGGATGGGGGAAGGCTTCTTAGAAGCACTCCTGCTTCTTAGAAGGCGCGGGCCTTCTCTATACATGTAAGGCCGGCGTTTTCTAAGAAGCAGCCCCCTTCTGAGAAGCCTTCCCCCCTCCCCCTCACCCCCTCTGCGCGCCGCCAAAACACACACATGGGTTGATTATCTCGGTGTCGGTGTGTTTTCTTACACATGGGGTCGGATCAAAATATAGCTTTCCTCACACGTTCCGAAGCTTAACGGACAACCCGGGCTTCTATTAGGGGAGTGGCGGCGTTGCTCCTTCCGAGAGGTTCCCTGTGTCGAGACATTGCCTGCACGGACAATTGCAGCGGCGCTCTCCCTTCATTATTCTCGTTGTGCCCCCTCCTCCTGATCTTCGTCCTCCTTTTCTCTTTCTCGTAGACTCTCCTGTTGCCCGTGGTTGCCCATGCTCGCTACGTCTGGCCTGGACCGTAGTTATGGCCAATCCCATGCGCGGGATGGCGAAGTGAGGACGAGGATGGGGATGGGGATGATGAGGAGGGTGAGAACTCTGTCGCCGTTTGTGCTCGCGAAGTGCAATCCATATTCTCTTCCCCGGTCCCGGGACACTTACTTACACCCCACAACTTATTCACACTTCTCTTACTTACAGCCACTTGGGTGGCTATACGTATCCAATTGCGCTGCCGCGCATGCCCGCTGCCGTTCTGAAGGAAGGAAGTACAGTAGCACGCATGTAGTGTTGCATGTGGTAGTGTTTGGCGCACGTATGACAATAATCGCAAGTCCTTGCATTAGGCTGCGTGTGGCTGGTTCGGAGGTTATGTTTATTTGTTGTAATGTTATTCCTACTCTTGCCATATTTGGTTTGACCATCTGTGTGCAGATGATGGGTCTCTGGGTCTCTGCTTAACAGCTCTGCATCAAACCGTAGCCGCTCTTGAGAATAATGTGACTGTTGTACCGAGTGATGGCCCTCTCAAGGACATCTTGGGGGTTCTTTTCCGGTGTGGACTCTTGGGGCGCCCTTGGGGCCCTCTCGGGCCCTTCTTAGGGCATTTGGGGGGTCCTCTCTGGCCAACTCGAGTGTTACAAAGGCGCACCAGAATCCGAAGCGATAATGTTCGCCTTTCAGGGGCGTGAATTGGTGCTCGATATCCACCCTAGAGCCATCTTGGACTTTAGTGAGAACCTTGTGGAGCCATGTACGACGCCATGTATGGCCGCCTTCGCGGATACACGCAGGGCCAAGGCGGAAATTCCAGCCAACCGCGCCTTGGTTGCCCAGATCCCCCAAGAGGGGCACCCTCAGTGTACAGGGGTGCTGACCACTCCGAGCACCAGAAATCTTGCCACCAGAGCGCCCGTGGTTCCGTCTTAGATCTGGCGAACGCAAGGCGCAGCAGAGGCCATAAGAATGCCCCCCCAAATGTTTCCGAGGGGTGTCCCTGGATCCTCTTCCGAGCGGGCACCGTCACCGAACAGAGAAACGTCCCTGCTTGCATGATGCTGTCCTTTGGGCTTCTTCTGCCTTCGGACCAACTCTTGAGCCCTGATTGAAGGCAGCACCGAGTGTGCCCGACAGTCCAGGCCTCCAGGATTGGGCTCCGAGCAGATGGGGCCACGGGATCGCGCCGCATCGCCGACGCACGTCGGCGATGCGGCTCGATGTGGAGCCCGTGCCTCCCCACGCCGGCGTCGCCGATGCATCGCCGACGTCGCCGAGGCATGGCGCTGCGGCGCGAGCCTCCGACCGGACCCCGTCCGGGAGGCCTCCGGCAAGGGGGGCCCCCGGAGAGCTCCACAAGCGGGCCCCCCCACGGAGCCGCCCCGTGGCTCTCGACGTCCCGCGGGGCTGCCGCGGCCGCGCGGAAGCCCCTCCCGCTCTTCGCGGCCCTGCGGCCGCCTCGTCCGCGCACGGCCCCGGGGGGGGAGGAGGAGGAGGAGGAGGAGGAGGAGGAGGAGGAGGAGGAGGAGGAGGAGGAGGAGGAGGAGGACGAGGACGAGGACGAGGACGAGGACGAGGACGAGGACGAGGAGGACGAGAGAAGGCGGAAGAGGAGGCGGGCAGTTTTCCTCTACCAGGGAAATCTGCAGGAATGGTTTAGAGACAGTCTGGGGACGATGTGTCGTGTTCTTCTGGCTATGTTGGACGATGTTTTTCACGATCTCTGGTGCTTCTTTTCCACGTCCGCCTGCAGGAGGACGCGCCCGACCCAAGGCCAGCCCTTTCCAGATCGAGGCAGGGACAGGGGGCTCGGTAGCAAATCATGGGAGCCGTGCGTGCCGTCGCAAGTCCGTCTTCGGCGTGCATCGGCGTCGGTTCGCGTCGAGGGATCGATGATACGGACCCGATGTGATCGCCGATCAGCGTCGGCCAGGATGGGTTGGCGTGGACTTAGCGTCGACTGGCGTCGATTAGCGTCGACCACAGTCGATTCGCAAGGCCGGGGCAGGAATCAGGAGAGGAAAAGATACAGACGCAACTAATCGCCGATTTCTGAGAACAGGTGGGAACATATGGGAAGTCGGGGAGAATGTGAAAAATCTAGAAAATATGAATACATATGGGGAATCCAGGGTTTTGTGTTGATCTATTTGGGTGCCCCTGGGCCCCTTCAAGGAGGTGGGGCTCGACTCCCTGCCTCCTCCGCTGCGGGAGCGCGGCGGCGGATCAGCGCTCGTCAGGCGAGGAGCAGCTCGGACGTCATGGCCACCTTGCCGATCTTCCAGGCTGCGGACACTATCTACAGACATATCTCACGTTGCATCCTTGGGGGACCTCGCCTGTCCCCAAAATTCAGCGTCGTTTATCCGATCCCCATCCCCATGCCCATCCCCTTCGAGACCCCCACCAAATTACCACCCCAGTTGGGGATACACCCCTCGAAACCCGAAGGGAACGGCCTATATCCCCAGCTAGGGGGGTAAATCGGCCAGTGGGGCCCAGGCCACGCCCCGGGGGATGGGGGTCGGATAAACGATTCTCACAACTCAGGGCTCATGTCGATCCATGCCGCCGATTCGATTCGACTCGATTTCGATGGGTTCCGATCCCGATTCGATTCGATTTCAGATTCCGCTTCGCGATCCGATTTCTGTTTGGAGGCCTACTAGCCTGCCGATGTCTGCCGATTCGACGTTTCTCGACTCGGCTGCCGACGCCCGTCGATCCGATCCATGTCGATCGCCGATCCGACTTGTCGATTCGATTTCAGGTTCTCCTGCAAAAAATGGTGTCTTTTCTCGTCCCCGACGCGGGCTCGATGCGGATTCGACGCGGGTTTGGCGTGGATTCGACGCTGATTCGACACGGAGTCGGCACGGGTCCGACGAGTCCAACATGGAGTCGGCACGGACTCGACACGGGTAGGGCCGCGACGGGAGAGCCAAGGTCCCCCGAGGATGCAACATCACGTATCCACTGCGACTTCGATTCTCTGGGAAAAGGGCGCCATATGGCCGAGGCGCAGCGGACATGGACAGCCATGCAGCCTCTACCCTACATCCAGGCCAGATGTTGATCCATCTCCAATGCGCCTCTGGCTTCTGGGGAAGGGAAGCCGGAACTCCTGGACGCAGTGGATCTTGAAGCAACTCTCGCCCTAAGACAGATGGAAGACCATTGCACGAGCACAACTTTTCGACGGTCCGCGCGGATGTCCTGGGTCTGCGGCGTTGGAGCTCTCTGGCGGCGCCTCCAGCGCCGCCCCTGAGGCGCTCCGCGCGCCAGGGAGGGGGTTCCAGCGCAGATCCACAAAGTCCGCGCGGGCCAACGGACGTCTATGCTGAAGTCGGCCGTGTCCCTCTACAGGAGGAATATTCAGAGATGGTCCAAAACAGTATGGGGGCGAGTTTGGATGTGTGTTGGATTACTTTTGGGGTATGTTCTGAGTCTGTTTGTTATTACAATTTTGCCGACCCGAGCTCGCCTGTCGGGGGACAGGCCTGACCTGAGCCTATGTTCGCTCAGTTTTTCCTTTGCTGCTTTCTCCTCCTCCTCCTCCTCCTCCTCCTCCTCCTCCTCCTCCTCCAAGGCGGGCAGGCTGCAGGTCACCGTGAGGAACACCTTCGTCGACGTGGCGGGCCCGCGCAGCCCCTGCGCCGCGCGGAGCTCCTCGACGCCGCCCTCGCTCCACCCGGGCCCCGCCGAGCGCGGCGCCGCCGAGGCCGGGCTCCCCGCCGCCGGCGGCGACGGGGCGGCGACGGAGCACTCGGAGGCCCTCGGCTGCGGGGAGCTCGAGGCCGCGCGTCCCAGACCCCCTCGAGTTCTGAAAAAATCACGACGGGAGGTTTTTCAGTATTTGGGGCCTTTGGGGGCCCTTACCGGCCCTCGGGACCGGCAAAGAACGACGCAGGGCGAAGAACCGGTCCCGGGGAAAGGGTCCAGACCGCTGGGGGTCGACGTCATGAAAACTTCATGACGTCGGGGGGCCGCGCGTCGGGGAGCAACCCCTTCGGCTGCTCGGTCCGGGGTTCATCGGCTCCAGGCCGCCCCCGGCTCGCCTCCGGCTCGTCTCCGGTGCGGCTCGGGGTCGGCTCGGGCTCGGCGCGGGCTCGACGCGGGTGCGGCTCGGGTTCGGCTCGAGGCGGCGGGCGCTCGGCGCAGTCGTTCGACGCACGAGTGGAGCGAGCGGAGCGGCTCCACGGGGGCAGTTTCCATCGTGAGCGCCTCAACGAATGGCATCAGCACAGGCTTTCGGAGGTCCGCTCGGACTCCTCGGAGTGGCGCTGGGGCCCCCCTGGCGGCGCCTCCGCGGGCCTGAAGCGCCGATCCGAGAGAAATCCGCGCGCGGACCTCCCAAGTTTAGCTTTACGCCGTGTCTCGTGCGCCAAGCAAGGGACGAGCACGTCCACATTTGTGCCCTGTGATCGGCGCGTGCCCTCGCCCCCCCCCCCCACACACATGGAGTAGATCGTGGCTGTTTGGAGCGCATGTCTCGAGCAGGTGGGGCCTCCCCGCCCGCTAGGACGCACTGCTGCAAGCAGCCGCATTCAGCAGAGGTCCAGAGCCAGGGCCCCCCCCCTTTCCGCCCTGTGTCGAAACGCCGAGTAAGAAAACGTTGACCTTCGTGGCCTGGACACCCGGGGCGCGGTCCCATGGTACCCTGCTTGCCTCCAGGGTGCCTTGGGCGTGTTTGGTTTCGATGGTGTTGCCATGGAAAGCGTGACGTTCACACACGAAACGTCGATTGACGTTCTGGGGTCTCAGGGTTGGGCTTCTTGTGGAAGGTTTCTTGTGGACTGGCCTCCGCTGTAACTCAGGTGATGATGAGTGCGGGGCGTGTTTCCCGCTGTGGCGAGATGATGTCGGGTGGAGAACGCTGGGAAGGGAGGGGGTGGGAGGTGGCGGGGGCGGGATGAAATGGGTAAGGAGAATGGGAGGAAGAGAGGAGAAGAGGGAAGGAGTCGACGTGGAGGGGCGAAGGGGGTCAGAGGGAACCGGCTGTTGGAGGAGCAGGAGTCTCAGGGCTGGGTTTCTTGTGGAAGGTTTCTTGTGGTCGGGCCCCCACTGTGTGCATGTGGCTTGGGGCGTCCGCGCCAGGCCGCCCCAGCAAGCCGTGGGGCCGCGGCCCGGGTGTCCAGACCGCCGGGCCGTAGGTTTAAGACGGACACGTCCCTCTACATGAGGAGTGTCCAAACATAGTCAAACATAGCCAGGGGAAGATGCTTTGAAAAAATAGGTTTGACTATTCTTGTGTGTTGCTGTCAACGTGTACGTTTTCTCCCAAAATGCACCTGTGGGGGGACATGCCGGACCTGACCGCAGATGTGCACAGATGCCCCCCCCCCGCCCACGAGGAGGACCCGTCCATTCCGGACACGGACGACGAGTGGGAGGTTGCCAGCTCTCACGCGCCCCACCCCAGGCTCGGGTGGATCGAGAGAAGGGGCGGGTGAGGACGAGGAGGGCCACGACGGCTGCTGCATCTGGCCGGTGCCGGCCCCGCCGCTGGGCTACCTTCCTCGATGCCCTGGCGCCCCCAGCGGGAAGACCAGCTGCCGCAGGCTCGTGCCGTGCCGAGGCGGCGGCGACCCCGCCGCGGTCGTTCCCGGTGGAACGCCGCGGGTGGCCAAGACGTGGCCAAGCTGGAACGATCGCAGGGTCGCCAGTTGTCAAGGCGGAGCGAACCACGTGGTTGCAGAAGCCTGCGCCCGCGGTCGTCACGGCGCGGGTCCGCCCTACGTTCTTTGGACGGCCACCGCACGAGTGCATCCAGGCGCTGCGCAGGGAGAGTGGGCACGGACTCGCAAAGAGAGAGAGAGAGAGATTGGGGCGAATTGCGCACCCTCAGTTTGGACGGCCGGGGGAGAGCAGAGGCAACGGGCCCTTGCACTCTGGTCTTCTTGAGGATGCTGGGCCTCGTTTGTCTCGCACGCTCGTCGACGGCGAGGCTTGCGTGGCCGGCCGCCCGTGCCGCCTTCTTCGAGGCAGCGCCTGGCTCCTCAGGCCGGGACCTGCTGGGCGTGAGTTGGTATGCTGACCTCCCCATCTGCGATTCCCCCCTCCCTCGCCCCTCTTTCTCCTCCTCCCTCCTGCTCCTGCTCCTCCTCCTCCTCCTCCTCCTCCTCCTCCTCCTCCTCCTCCTCCTCCTCCCTCCGTTCTGTTCCTTCTCCGCCTCCTCTCCCTCCGCCTCCTCCTCCCTCCGCCCCCTCCTCCCTCCGCCTCCTACTCCCTCCCGCCTCCTCTCCCCCTCCTCTCCTCCGCTCCTCCTCCTCTCTCTCCTCCCTCCCTCCCTTCCTCCTCCTCCTCATCCTCCTCCTCCTCCTCCTTATCCTCCTCCTCCTCCTCCTCCTCCTCCTCCTCCACCTCGTTATCCTCCTCTTCCTTCTCCTCCTCCTCGTCATCATAATCATCAGCAACATCATCTTCACCACCACCAGCATCGTCATCACCATCATCACCATCAGCATCATCATCACCACCATCATCATCACCATCACCATCAGCACCAGCAGTATCATCAGCTCCATCATTATCATCATCACCATCAGCAGCAACATCTGCATCATCAGCATCATCACCATCGTCGCCGTCATAATCCGCATCACCACTATCATCATTCTCAAACTCAGCACCACCATTATCATCAGCATCATCATCATCATCATAATCATCATCATCGCCATCATCATCATCATCATCATCATCATCATCATCATCATCATCATCATCATCATCATCAGTATCATCATGACCATTAATATCATCATCATCATCATCATCAGCATCATCATCATCATCATCATCATCATCATCATCATCTTCATCTTCATCTTCATCTTCATCTTCATCTTCATCATCATCATCAGCATCAGCATCATCATCATCATCACCAGCCGTCGCCATTTTGGCTCAAGGCCATGCATTCCCAGCGGGTGCAAGTCCCTCCTGGGCGCTGCGAGCACTCTGGTGGAGTGCTGGCAGAGCCACAGTCATTCAATTTCCTATCGTGCTGCCGTGAGCATCTCAGTCCTTCGAGTCCCCACTCATCGTCATGGGAGGCAATGGCCGACGCGGTGGTCAAGAAGGATGTGCGCGGTGCTCCAAGTGCCAATACAACTGGACATGGAAGACCCGCCCGTGCTGCCTCAGCTGTGGCCATCGCATGGCCCCGTCGCCCTCACCTGCGAGAGAGCCCCTGGGAGCCTGGGCCAACCCCGCAGTGCGAGCAGCACTTCCTCGACGCGGCGGGTTGCAGGACGTATAGCTAAACATGAGGTGTGCAAGCGCTGTTGTACATTGTGCAAGTACTGATGCGTATACCATATTTGAACGCAACCAACTTATAAGCACACAAAAACAGATCTCGAATGCACTACTTATAACCATTCGATAAGTAGGTTGCGAGAGATACAACATAAGTGCGCAATCGAGCTATAACATATCTACTAAATGCGACGTTCACTTATAACTGACTTACGCGGACTTATGCGTACTTATGGTGAGGGGTTGGGTTTTGACTTCAAGTTTTTTTTGATGCCAAGCGGCGAGCGGCAGACCTACTTCCGATTTGCCCGAGAGGCGCGGAACCACTCACATGCGCCGATACTGAAAAACAACATAATTTAGGATATCGGGCCAAGTGCCCAAGTACAACCGCCGTGTGCTGTTCCGTGGTTTTTGCGTCACGTCGACAAGCGGTGCAAGCATGCACGAGGGTTTCGCGGTCGCTCTCGCACTCGCGCCCCCGAGGTTGTTGGAATTTCTGCCCTGGGCGATTGCCAACTGCGCTACTGTCGACATGTTCGTGTGCCCTACAAGGGGGGGGGGGGTAAGTATGAAAATGAATCCAGATAGCCATAACGAGCGAGTCAGGGGGCGTGAGTATGAGTATGACCGTCTGAAATGGGGCCATCTTGGGGTTCGCTCGGGCCCGCCTGGGGGCCTTCTTGGGGGCCCTCTTGGGGTCATCTTGCGCGGGGCCCTCCTGGGGCTCCCCTGGGCCCCGAACGTGGCATCCAGAGGGCCCTCTTGGATGCCGCTGTCGGCCCCCTCGGCTTGCGTGTCATGTAAGAGAGTCCAGGCCGCAGCACGTCGAGAGAGCGGGTTCGGGAGATTGCGTTGCTTCCACGTTGGGGCTTTGTGGAGTGGGCCCCGGGGAGCTGTGTCCGACAAGCTCGCCGTCGGCTCGATTTGCGTTGCGTTGCCGACAGGCTCGCCGTCGGCTTGAATTGTTACCGCCCGCCGCAGTTTAGGCTCGAGGATGTCGGCTGTTCCCGAGGACCCGCCCTCAGCCAAACTCGGGCCCGTGGAGATTCAGGGCACAGTGACGGCCGAAGCTGTAGAGCGCCTCGTGGAGGCCACGGGCTGCAGGGTGTCGACGCGGGGCCGCCCCAGAACTGACGAGGGCACTCGTTGCTTGACCGTGGTTGGCCCGGCCAGCAAGGTGGAGGAGGCGTACACCGTAGGCGATGTTTAAGAAAACCTAAGTTTTCGTCCAAAGTCTCGATTATTCTTAACTTTTCAATGTAAATCCCAAGATGTGTTGATAGAAGTTCTGGGTTTTATTCAATTTCTGAGACCATGAATGTCTTAACCCATGATTTCTTAAGCATTTCGCAGGGTGTACAGGACGGCGCGCATGCGCATCGTCTTTCACGGCTCCAGCGGCGGGCGCGGGAGGCAGCCTGGGCCAGCGCCCGCCTCGCCCGCCGCCCGTCGGGCCCCTGCGCCGCCCCGCGGAGGTCGGAGCTCAAGCCCGCGGGTTCAGTGGCCTGCTGACGGAGATGCGGGCGCACAACCGCTCCATGTTGATCTAACTGCTGACGGGGATTCGAGCGCACGACCGCTAAGAGTTGAACGGCCTGCTGAAGGGTATATGAGCTCAGAACCCTTCAAAGCTGATATTCCTTATGGCTGCTTGGCCACTTCGAAGTTTGCTCCTGGCACCTGGTGCCCCAATGACAACGCGGGTGCCTCTTCGAGTGGCGCGCCGCCCGGCCAGGGCAACATGAGCGAGCAGGGCGTGCTGAATGCCGAAAGTATCTACAGTCGCGTGTGCATCATCAATCCGTACAAGGACGAGGCCACGCGCGCGGAGTAAGTCTTGTCAAGGCGTCTGGTTCCACATGTTCCGCAGCCGCAGGATGAACAAACGTCAGGAGAAGGTTACAACCACGTTTGGTTCCAGGAGGTTTCTGCGCCGCTTCAGGTACCTACGAGAAACCTCGACGCATGGGTCGGCTGGTTCTTGCGTGGTCACCCTGTGAGCTCCTCCGCTTCGGCTGGCCGCGGGCCGGCGTTCGCAGTTCGGCATATCTCCGTGCTGCTCGTGCGCTGCGGGCGCTGTTTACTTAGACATGCGGCTTGCTGGGGGCGCCGCCGTACACGCGCATGTGAGTACAAGTCAAAGCGCTGCAAGACAGCATTGAGGGGGTGAGGCATAACACTATATAGCAATACAAGGTAGAGTGGCGGCGCCTGGGGCGCGAAGATAGCTGTGCGCGCGCAATGGGCCCCTGAGCCCGCGCGAGGCCCTCTGGAGCCCCGCGGAGGGGCAAGTCCTCGGGCGGGGGGGCACCGCGGGGGCGCGAAGATACGTCCTTATCTGCCCCCTCCGAAGATGCCCCGAGAGGCCCCACGACCGCCCCAAGACGGTTCCAAGAGGCAAAATAACTCGCCAAGGAGGCCTCCCAAAAGCCAAACCCTTCAAAAACCTTAGCAACACAATGATGGTTGCCTTGTCGTCTTTTCGCTTCCGATGGCCATCCGAGGCCTCAAGATGTCTCCAAGATGCCCCAAGAGGGCCCCAAGAGGGTCCCAAGAGAGCCCCACGATGGCCCCAAGATCGCCCAAGAGCGCCCCAAGAGGGGTCCATGAGGCGATTTTACGAGCTCCCGAGGGGGGACCCTACTTGGGGAACCCCCCTTCGTTGATCGATCTCCTCCAAGATTGCCCCAAGAGCGCCCCTAAAGCTCCCAGAAGGGCCTCAAGATGCGCCCAGACTGCCCCAAGAGACCTCCAAGAAGCTCCCAAGAAACCCCCAAGAGGCCTCAAGAGGATCCCTGAGGCACCCAAGAAGCCCCTGGCCCATGACAGCGAGCTGCTGGCGAGCATGAATTACAATATTTTCTGCCCGAAACGTGATGTTCAAAACTTGGCAGATTCCAGCATAGATTGAGCATTGCATCTTTGTACGTTCGCATTGTAGTTTCCCATATTTTCGTGCTTATGGAGCTGCATCAACGCACGTCGCTGTCATGAGTTCGTAGGCCGACATTGCCATGTTTCCAATCCCCTGATCCCTCGACCTCCTTCTCCTCCTTCTTCTATCTGCCTTATCGTCCTCCTCCTCCTCCTCCCCCTCCTCCTCCTCCTCCTCCTCCTCCTCCTCCTCCTCCTCCTCCTCCTCCTCCTCCTCCTCCTCCTCCTCCTCCTCCTCCTCCTCCTCCTCCTCCTAGTCCCCATCTTTGCTCCCTCACTGCCCTGAACATTTCAACTCGCCTGGGCGTCGTTTCTGGATGAGCTGGTGGGGATACTTTTTTGGGTCAGCAGGCTCGCGAAGCGGGTCGAAACCCGTCCGGACACTAGTCGGGCCGCGACTAAGAATTGATGGGGCCTTTTTGTCCGCAGCCACGGGCGAGAGCGCCGACGGCGAATAAGGTCCAAGCGGGCCGCGCGAGAGCCCAATGTCCTAGCGCGGAGCAGAGCAGGACCTACCGACGGGGAAAGCCTCAGCGCCGGGGCTGCGGGGCAGTGCCGGGGGAGAGGACTGCAAGCTGCTGGGCCAGGGAGCTGCAAGCGTGCACCAAATTAGCCAACCAGGGTTGGGGCGCAGCCAAATGGGGCGAGGGACGTACCAGGGTGTGACCAGGGAGGCAGCCAGCCAGTACACATCGAGACTGCCAAAAGCCCAAAGTGGTCCAAACTGGTGCATCGGGTGGCGCCACCAAAGTCGCACACCAATTCCTCAGAGGGGAGTACTGATCCAGCGAACGTCTGTCCGCGGAAGGCCCCAGGGACGAACGAAGTAGCCAGGGGAACGATGGATGAACTCGACACCGTAAACCGGTGGGGGTACTTTTTTGATCTGCGGCTCCAAGGACGGCTCCAGGGAGCGGGTCAATCTCGACAGGGGCGCAATGCGAGACGAGTGGCAACGAAGGCACATAGGCCAACGCCGCAGTGCACGTGCGAGTGACAAAATTCACCTCATTAGAGCCGACCCGGGGAGGGAAGGCAGCAGACTGGAAAGCAGCAGACTGGTGGGGGTACTTTTTTTGATTCGCGGCCCGCAAGGAAAAGTCCAGAGGGCGGTGTGACTGGTGGGGGTACGCGAAGCGTCAACAATTCTTGGCCCTCCTCCTCCTCCTCCTCCTCCTCCTCCTCCTCCTCCTCCTCATGATCATCACCCTCATCCTTGTTACTCATGTGAATCGGTGCCGTCCGCAGCCCGCGTTAGCCAGAGTGTTTGTTGTGTTGGCCGTCGTCATCACCATCATCATGCTCAGCATCAGCACCATCATCATCATCATCATCATCATCATCATCATCATCATCATCATCATCATCATCATCAGCACCATCATCATCATCACCATCATCGTCGTCATCATCATCCTCAGGATCAGCACCATCATCATAATCATCATCATCATCAGCACCACCATCATTATCAGCACTAATATCACCATCATCACCATCATCGTCGTCATCCTCGTCCTCCTCAGCATCAGCACCATCATCATCACCATCATCATCATCATCATCATCACCATCATCATTATCATCATCACTAGCACCATCATCCGCACCATCATCATCGTTATCAGCACCATCATCCAGACCATCATCCTCATCATCGTCGTCATCGTCATCAGCATCAACAGCATCGTCACCATCATCAGCACCATCATCATCATCATCATCACCATCATCATCATCATCATCATCATCATCATCATCATCATCATCATGATCATCATCATCATCATCATCATCATCATCATCATCATCATGATCATCATCATCAGCAGCACCATCATCAGCATCCTCCTCCTCCACCTCGTCATCATCATCATCATCACCCCATGCTTCCTACTGCCCCGGACCTCTGGCAGGCGCCTCGCAGATGTGGGCGGGGGCCTCCGTCTGGCGCCCTGCGCCGGGCCGGCCTGCTCCTCCCCGCTCGGCGCCGGCGGCGTGGTCCTGTGCTGCTCCCCGGCCGCCGGGGGCTCCAAGGACGCATCGGCCACGCGCAGATCGTCAGAGCCCCGAATCATCAGGGGTAACTCGGGTCAGGGATAACTCGGGTTCGTTTTTCGGGAATCCAAGCCCGAGTTACCCCGGACCCGAGTTACCCCGGATAATTCGGGCGTCCAGAGCCCCGAATCATCAGGGATAACTCGGGTCAGGGCTAACTCGGGTTCCTTTTCCGGGAATCCAAACCCGAGTTACCCCGGACCCGAGTTACCCCGGATAATTCGGGCGCCCAAGATCGAGCAGTGGCGTAGCGTCCTGGCTCCCCTATAGGCCCACCAAAAAATGTTCTGAACCCTCTCGTGATTTCTAGGAAATGTTCTTGGAGCAGTTCTGGCTGAGGCCGTCTTGTTTTAGCGCATCGGGTGTATGTTCTGAGAACATGGTTTCTGTTCTTATTACGTTTCTCGGTTCTAAGATAATGTCGTGGGAGAACTATAGGAATGCCAGGACGGTCGGTCCCTGCTCAAGTACAGTCGACCCGCATGGCCAGGATGCGTCCTCGGCCCATCCTTGGCCACTTTCGTTGGCCGCGCCCCGCTCGAAAAGCCTCGAAATGGCCTTCCAAGGCCCTTGCATCCTCGTCGCGCATCCTTATAATACGGGCCGACTGTAGAGAGTGTTTTTGTTTACACTCTGGGCCATAACGCGCGTTATGTCCCCCCTCCCTCCCCCCCATAGTGGAACGGCTCCCCCCTTCGGTGCGTCCCTGGCACGGCCGCAGTGCGTCCAGCACCACATACCGTAACGCCCCCCCCCCCCCCCCCCCCCCGGTACGTCCCCGGCACTGCCGCAGTGCGTCCGGCACCACAGTCTGGGGGGTGGGGGGGGGGCGCTGCGTGAACTATGACCCCTCCTCCCGTCCCCCCCCCCGCCCATAACGCCCGTTATGACCGCAGAAAAGATGTATGCGCTCGCAGGCTGGACCTCAACAGTGTTTAGGCGATTCCGTGGGCCGTGATCGGTTCGATTCCGTTTTGCGGTAGAGGCGGATCGAAGACAACACGAGGGAGAACGAGAACATAACGCAAACGAAAAAACACCGTTTAGGTCCAGCCCTGGGGAAAGGGGGCAGGGCTTCTTTCTCGCCGAGTGCGTTCTACTACCCGCAAAATGCCTACTCGCAAACGCCAGAAAATTATCCAGGCAAAGCAACCTAACAGCGATGTGTATAAGCATATCTGGAAGCATTCCCCTTAAGACTCAGGTGAGAATCCAGTTGTAGAATTCTGCTGTTCTCGCAGTCGCAGCCCCAGCCTGCCTCGGCTTGCCTCGGCCTCAGCCTCAGCCTGCCTCGGCCTCAGCCTCAGCCTCAGCCTGCCTCAGCCTCAGCCTCAGCCTGCCTCAGCCTCAGCCTGCATCAGCCTCAGCCTTAGCCTGCCTCAGCCGCAGCTTGCTTCAGCCTCAGCCACAGCTTCAGCCTCAGACTCAGCCTGCCTCAGCCAGCCTCAGCCTCAGCCTGCCAGCCTCAGCCTGCCTCAGCCTCGCCTCAGCCTCAGCCTCAGCCTGCCTCAGCCTCAGCCTGCAGCCTCAGCCTCAGCCTCAGCCTGCCTCAGCCTCAGCCTCAGCCTCAGCCTCAGCCTGCCTCAGCCTCAGCCTGCCTTCAGCCTCAGCCTCAGCCTGCCTCAGTCTCAGCGTCAGCCTCTCAGCCTCAGCCTGCATCAGCCTCAGCCTCAGCCTGCCTCAGCCTCAGCCTCAGCCTCAGCCGCAGCTTGCCTCAGCCTTAGCCTGCCTCAGCCTCAGCCTCAGCCTGCCTCAGCTTCAGCCTCAGCCTCAGCCTGCATTGGCTTGCCTCAGCCTCAGCCTCAGCCTCAGCCTGCCTCGGCCTCAGCCTCAGCCTCAGCCTGCCTCAGCTTCAGCCTCAGCCTCAGCCTCAGCATGCCTCAGCCTCAGCTCAGCCTGCCTCAGCCTCAGCCTGCATCAGCCTCAGCCTCAGCCTGCCTCAGCCGCAGCTGGCCTCAGCCTCAGCCACAGCCTCAGCCTCAGCCTCAGCCTGCCTCAGCTTCAGCCTCAGCCTCAGCCTGCATCGGCTTGCCTCAGCCTCAGCCTCAGCCTCAGCCGGCCTCGGCCTCCGCCTCAGCCTCAGCCTGCCTCAGCCTCAGCCTCAGCCTGCCTCAGCCTCAGCCTGCATCAGCCTCAGCCTCAGCCTGCCTCAGCCGCAGCTGGCCTCAGCCTCAGCCAAAGCCTCAGCCTCAGCCTCAGCCTGCCTCAGCTTCAGCCTCAGCTTCAGCCTGCATCGGCTTGCCTCAGCCTCAGCCTCAGCCTGCCTCGGCCTCCGCCTCAGCCTCAGTCAGCCTCAGCCTCAGCGTCAGCCTCTCAGCCTCAGCCTGCATTAGGCGGGGCGAACAGGGCCATCCAGAAGGTGGGCCGTCGAAAGGGTGCATGGAACGGCTTTCGGGGAGGCGTTCCAAGATTTCTGGAACGCCTTTCCGCCCAGCGTTCGGAGCAGTTCGGTCGCCTCGGCCCACGGCCCGCTACCGCGTCGACATGGAGACACCTCGAAGCGGGATCAGGCCGCACGAGTGAAGCCAAATTGTCTGCGAGGGGCAGCCTTGGAATTGCTGTTCTGCCACCCTCTCTCCTTCTCGTCCTAGGTGTGCCCGTCGACCGCCGCGCCCTTTCTGTGGCGCCGAAGTGGCCACTTCGCCTGGTCTGCCCCGTGCACGCTCCCGTGCTGGCCCTCCCCCTGCCTCCGCCCACCGCGCAGCCCCTTGCCCCCTCCGCCGCCACCTCCCCTTTTCTCCCTTCACTCCCCTTTTCGCCCCGCGTCGTCGTCGTCGTCGTCGTCGTCGTCGTCGTCGCCCCGCGTCCCACACCAGTGTCGTTCAGCGCCTCACTGATGCTAGCCCGCTACTTACATCTGCCAACCGCGCCCATTTTCTCTCGCACTCTGCCTCCCTCATCCCTCCCCCCCCCCTCCCCCTCCCTTCCCCCAGCTCCCCTGTCCTATTTCGCCTTCCCCCGTCCCCTTCCCCTTCCCTCCCTCCATTTGCCCCTTTCTTCCAACCTCGTGCTCTCCCGCTCCCACCCCTCCCCATTCCCTCCGCCGCCAGCCCTTCCCGAACGCTGTTCCGGGAAGGCGCGCAGCCCTTCCCGAACGCTGTTCCGCGGAGGCCGAATGCAGGCCCCAAGTGGGCCATCCGTCCGGCTGATGCTCCGAGGCCCCAAGTGGGCCATCCACCCGGCTCCTGGAGGCCGCCCCCCCCGAGGCCCCAAGTGGGCCATCCATCCGGCTCATGCACGCCCCCGACCCTCGCACGCCCTGCGCGCAACCCCCTCGCCGCCCCCAGGCCCCAAGTGGGCCATCCACCCGGCTCATGGAACATCACACCGGGGCACCCAGTACCCCTGCACTGGTCCAGGGCCCCAAGTGGGCCATCCGTCCGGCTGATGCTCCGAGGCCCCAAGTGGGCCATCCACCCGGCTCATGGAACCCCTTCCCAGAGCTCCCTCGGAAAGGCGTTCCGCGCCTCGGGGGAAGGGTACTCGCGCGCCTGGCCGCCTTGGCTCCCGCGACCCAGGGCGCCCTTGCACCGATCCCAAACCACCCCGCCTCTCCCTCCCCTTCTCCTGCTCCCATGCCTCCCTCCATCCCTCCCTCCCGCCAGCATTCCTGCCCTCTCGCCCCGCACCTCGTCGTCCCTTTTCTCCCTTTTCGCCCCGCGTCGTCGTCGTCCTCCTCCTCCTCCTCCTCCTCCTCCTCACATGTCCTCATCCTTCCGCCCCCCCTCCTTCCTCCTCCATCATCCTCCGCAATCCTGCTCCCGCCCTCCTCCCTCATCGTCCTCCATGCTCATCCTTATGAACCTCCTTTTCCTCCTCCTCCCTCATTCATCCCATTATCACCTCTCCCTCCTCCTCCTTCTCCTCCTTCTCCTCCTCCTCCCCTCCTCCTCCCCCTTTTTTTGACAACCCAACGTCGAGGCGAGTGCACCGCGTCTAGAAGGGCAGCAGTACAGGTGTGGAGGACACTGAGAAAACATGAAGGGAGAAGAGATCGAAAGCCAGTGGGACCATTAAATACGCAAGAGAAGTGGAGACAGTCGAGAGGGCCCAGGGCTGTCTAGCTGGCAGGAGCTGATTCCAGCAAAGATGGTTGAGGGACGAGGTGAAAGTGGACGGCCGAGCCATCCGCAATCCCAGCTGTGATTTCTCGCACCACCGCGCTTCCATCCACCCGATGAACGGCCCACTTGTTCATCCACCCCCTGGATGGCCCAGTTCGCCCCCTCCAACTGCATCAGCCTCAGCCTCAGCCTCAGCCTGCCTCAGGCTCAGTCTCAGCCTGCCTCAGCCTCAGCCTGCCTCAGCCTCAGCCTCACCATTGGCTCTGGGCAATCACATCTGATACAGGAAGGGCGTTCTGGGAACACGAAGAACACGAAGTGGTCTACAGTTGGCTCCGGGCATTCAAAATGTGTCCTGGGAATGGTGTTCTGGGAACACGAAGAACACGAAGTGGCCTACAGTTGGCTCTGGGCATTCAACATGTGGCCTGGGAATGGTGTTCTGGGAACACCAAGCCTACAGTTGGCTCTGGGCATTCAACATGTGGCCTGGGAATGGTGTTCTGGGAACACCACGAACACGAAGTGGCCTACAGTTGGCTCTGGGCATTCAAAATGTGGCCTGGGAATGGTGCTCTGGGTTCAAAATGTGGCCTGGGAATGGTGTTCTGGGAATGGATTCCCAAGGATTCTTAAAAATGCCTAAGGATTCCTAAGGATTCCTGGGGCTGCCGGTCTTGTCCGGTTTTGTCCGGATCCCGCCCAGACCCCCTTGGGGAGTCATGATGCACGATTAGAAACCTATCAGCCTTCGCTGTGAGGTTTTTTTTTTTTTTTTTTTTTTTTTAAAAAAAAAAAGAAAAACGGTTTCCCTCGATGTAATATATCGTAAATCTCCCACGGCGCCATTTGCGAGAAGTTACTTTGCGAGTCGTGGAACGCGAGTAGTGGAACGCGAGTAGTGGAATGCGCTCATCCGCTTGCGGAGAGCAGCATGCCGCAGAAGCCCGAGCTTCCAGCGCTCCGCGCGGCTGTCCTGGGTCGGCGACGGGCCCCCCGGCGGCGCCTCCGGCGCCGCCCCACTGCGCGCTCCGCGAGCCCGGGCGGAGGGCCCGGCGCAGATCCGAGAAATCCGCGCGGACCGTCGGAAGCTCATGTGTGTATGCAAATGTTCCAGGTCCGATGTCGCGATTTTTGCAATGCGGGGCCCCCGGAAGTCTCGACCCATTCCCCCGGAACCGGATATTCATTTTGAGTCGTTTTTTGACGGTCCCGGTGCCCGGCGAGGGCCGCTATAGAGGCCGAAAATCGAGAAACACCTCCGTCTTGACTTTTTCAATACGTTGGAGGTCTGGGTCGATTTAAGAAGCACCCCTGCTTCTAGTAGCAGGCGCGGGCCTTGCCCATAGATGTAGGGCCGGCGCCTTTTCAGGAGCAGCCTTCCAAGAAGCCTTCCCCCATCCCCTTACACCCCCTTGTGCGCGCCGCCAGACCCAGACCCGGACGGGGCTAGGACGAGGACGAATCTGTTCCAGACCGTTCTGAGACGTCCTCAGAGCGTTCCGGAGCGCTCTGAGAAGGCCGCGACGCCCAGTACATCCTCCAGAGCCGCTCGGGATGGAAACTTGGTCCCCTGGGAGCGAGTCCGGACCGCTGGGGGTCCACGGCATGAAGCGACCATGACGTCGGGGGCCTGTCGAAGAAGAGTGAACGGCATAGACATCGACTTTTGGCGCTCCGCGCGGAGCGCCAAAAGTTTGTGTCTATGCAACTTGTTTCTTCTTCTAGTCTGGGGATGGGGCCCCGTCTCCAGGCCTCCCAACGTGGGGCTGGAGGGGACTGTTTTCGCATCCCCCGGCGCGTGACGGTAGTTGCCCAGGCCCCCCCCCCTGCCCGGGCAACGCCGTCAGTACCGCTCGTGCGTGGGGGAGGGGCCTGGGCCGCCCCCCACGTGCTGGTGCTCGCGCGCAGACCGTAGCGATCGTGGCGCACCCCCGCCCCTCCCCCTGCCCGAGCGTTTGCGTTACCCCGCCCCCCCGACCCCACCAGGTGACGACCATTACCCGAAAGGATACAAGGATGAGTCGGGGGTGGACAGACCTCCTACTCTGACACGTCGATTGGTGAATTGGCCGTCTTCGGTTCGCGGGAGGGCGTCGCGGCCGTCGTTTTTGCGGGTCCAGGTCCGTCGGTTTCGGTCCCAGGCCGTTTTCGCTAAGGGGAGGTTTACTAAAGGGAGGTTTGTCCACCGCCGAATGAGATCGAGCTCGAGCAGCTGGGGTCGGAGGATTGCGGCCGCATCGCTGATGCCTCGGTGATGCGGCTCGATGTGGGGCCGATTTCTCTGCGCCCACGGCGCCCTTGCATCGCCGACGTTGCCGATGCATCGGCGGCGCGTCGGTGATGCACCAGTGATGTGGCGCGACCCTCCAGCCCATCTCTACTCGGACTCCATTCGGGAGACATCCACTGTCGGAGGTTGATAGAACCCCCGCCCTGCCAAGTCGATCAGCGCATTGCCCCTCGGGAGTGGGCTGCGGCCACAGTGATTGCGGGGCTGCGCCCACCGGGTCTGGTCCAGGGTCGGTTTCACTGATGTGTGTTTTGCAAAAGGGGGTCTTGTCTCCCCCCGACCCTGATGGATCAGACCATGCGGATCTTGGCACCGCTCGGACACCAGCGCGGCGCCGTTCGGGTCACCTTGCGAGAAGATGCACGCACGAAAATGCACGCGGTATGAACGTCTGAGCGATGGCGAGGGATACTCTGGATGGGGCAATAATCGCCCCCCCCTTTGATCCGCTGGGGGGGTTGGGCACGTGCTGTCGGAACGGGTGGAGGGGGATTGGAGGAGGAGGAGGAGGCGAAGGAGGAGGGGGGAGGAGGAGGAGGAGGAGGAGGAGGAGGAGGTGGAGGAGGAGGTGGAGGAGGTGGAGGAGGTGGAGGGGAGGGGGGGGGAGGAGGGGCAAGCTCAGTCGAAGGTTAGTCGCCCACCCCTCGAGTAGTATCCCACTCAGCGCAGGAACTGGGCTTCTGGATGGGACTTCGGTCCTCTTCCAAGGCTTCTCCTCGCCCTGGGGCCCCCCGCCTCGGGGCCCTGTCCCTCTGGAGTGCCGAGGTCGTGAACGTGATCGTGTGCCCAAGCGTCCCCGCCTACCGCGACGAGGTCCTGCGGCGCGCACAGCAAGGGGGGTGGAGGCGGAAGGGCGCCCGCTGCCCAAGGCAGGAGGAAGGCCAGGGAGGGAGGGGGGGGGAGCGCCCGCTGCCCAGGGCAGGCGGGCGGCAAGGAGGGTAACGCAGCTGCTGCACAAATCAGGAGGGGGCTGCAAGGAAATTGGCGGCACCTGCTCCAGAGGACAGAAGGGAAGACACCCACCACCACCACAGCCGGGTCTCTCGACGGCCCGTCGGTGTTCCACCTTTCCCCCCCCCCCCGGGGGGGCTTCCTGGAAGTCACGGGGCCCATGAGAAGCAGTTCCTGCTCCTGCGAAGCTTTCATGGGGGCCTCAAGTCCCTTCCAAGGAGGCCTCCAGGCCCGTCTCACAAGGCCCCCCCGCCCTCGTAGAAGGCCGCCCCTCTGGCGCCCGCCCCCCCCCCCCCCTGCGCGCGCCGCCAGCAGGTCATCGTGGCGTCGGACCCCAGGGGGCCCCCTGCGGGCCAAGGCACCAGTCCTCGGCGTCGCAGGTGCAGCAGGTGCCGCGGCCGCATGGGCGACAGCTGCCCGTGCGCTCTGCGTCAGGGCGGCAAGAAGAGCGCCGCGTGCGGCCTGGCGCTGGCCGCGCCGACGCCCGCGCTGCCGCGCTCGCACGCGCACGCCATCGCTGTCAAGAACGTGCTCGTGGACGCCGAGGACCCACATCGGCTCGGCCGGTTCTTCAACGTCTTTGGCCGTTCACGGGCCCCCGGGGCCATGACTCACCGCTTCAGGATGGAAGTTGGCCCCGGGGGAAAATCTAGGCCTCCCAAGTGGAGTCAGAGCAGATGGGGTCGGAGGATCGCTCCGCATCGCCGAATCATTGACGGTGCGGCTCGATGTGGAGCCCGATTTGCTCCACGCCGACGTCGCCGATGCATCGCCGATGGCATCGGCGGTGCATCGCCGATGCGTCGGCGATGCGGTGCGATCTTCCGACCCCACCCAAGCCCACCCCCCCGACGTCATCATTGTTTCATGCCGTCGACCCCCAGAAGTCTCGACCCTTTCCCCACGACCCGTGGTTCATCCTGCATCGTTTGTAAGAGGTCCCGAGGCCCCGCAGGGGCGTCCCAGGCCGGAAATGGCGAAAGACTTACCGCCGTGGTTGTTCATGATTTGAGGGGCGCCATCACTTGATTGCCACCACGACGACGACGACGACGACGACGACGACGACGACGACGACGACGACGACGACTACTACTATTATTAATATTTCTACTAACTACTACTACTACTACTACTACTACTACTACTACTACTACTACTACTACTACTACTACTACTACTACTACTACTACTACTACTACTACTACTACTACTACTACTACTACTACTACTACTACTACTACTACTACTACTACTACTACTACTACTACTACTACTACTACTACTACTACTACTACTACTACTACTACTACTACTACTACTACTACTACTACTACTA
>CAUYUJ010014419.1:57500-90000 GCA_963575745.1 Prorocentrum cordatum
TAGTAGTAGTAGTAGTAGTAGTAGTAGTAGTAGTAGTAGTAGTAGTAGTAGTAGTAGTAGTAGTAGTAGTAGTAGTAGTAGTAGTAGTAGTAGTAGTAGTAGTAGTTAGTAGTAGTAGTAGTAGTAGTAGTAGTAGTAGTAGTAGTAGTAGTAGTAGTAGTAGTAGTAGTAGTAGTAGTAGTAGTAGTAGTAGTAGTAGTAGTAGTAGTAGTAGTAGTAGTAGTAGTAGTAGTAGTAGTAGTAGTAGTAGTAGTAGTAGTAGTAGTAGTAGCCCTGAGTCGCCGAAAGATCGTTCCAAGACGCCCAAGATGGCCTCCAGACGGCCGTAGCGCCAAGAAACCGCGGGGAGACTCAGGAGGCCCTCCAAGAGCCTGAACAAGCAAAAACCTCCCAGGCATTCGTCACCCCAGGGCCTCCTGGAACGCCCCGGCGCCCAATGAATTGGCGAGCTAAAAACGTGCGCCGAGCCAAAGCGGGAGCGCAACTTTGAGAAAATTCCGCTCGGCGCCCAAGCGAGAAGGTCATTTCATTCACTTCGAGCGGGGGGGGGGCCGGGGCGTGCCGCGCCCAATTCTTGCCATGCACTTTTGCGGGGTGGACGACAAGAACAGCTATGTGGGCAAGCGAAAATCAGCATGGCATTGCTTCTGGCAAGTAAGGTGGCCCCTCCCGGCTTGGGGTTGCCCCAGAACTCCGCGCGCGATGTGCGCCGCGCCCCATTCCTGCCACGCATTTCGCATCGTCGACGACAAGACAGGCCATGATGAAAGGACAAACGGCAACTCTGTTTTTAATGCAATCAGGATGGGAGGGCCCGCAGCCCGCATGGACGTCCGCGCGCGATGCGCGCCGCGTCCCATTCATGCCACATATTTCGCACCGTCGGCTACAAGGCAGGCCATGCTGAGAGGAATCAGCGGAGACTTTGTATTGATTTTTAACAGTCAGGATGGGCGGGCCCGGATTGACGGCAGCGCGCCATGTGCGCCGCGTCCCATATGTGCGCCGCGTCCCACTGTTGCCACATATTTCGCACCGTCGACGACAAGGCAGGCCATGCTGAGATGAAAAAAGCGAAGACGTTGTTTTGATTTTTTACAGTCAGGATGGGCGGGCCCAGATTGATTGCCGCGCGCGATGTGTGCCGCGTCCCATTCCTGCCACGCTTTTCGCATCGTCGACGACAAGGAAGACGATGTTGAGAAAAAACTGACACTTTGTAATGATTTTTTTACAGTCCGGATGGGAGGTCCCGGATTGGGTCGCTATCGGCCGGAATACGACGTAGGTGGGGGGGTATATTGTAATAGGGAACAAGGATGTGTGGGGGGGGGGTCGCCGCGCCTTTTGTTCCGTGGTCTCACGTCTTGGGGAGGGCGCCTTGGCCACCAGGGTAAACGCTGCCTCGGGCGCGGTGGGCTCGCCGTGGGGTTTGCCGCGTGGCAGCGGCGTCTGTTTGGGGCGTGCGACGCAGGGTGTACCGTGGGTTTCCCGTGGTGCCGGCGTCGTCCACTTGGGCGCGTCGAGAACGAACGGCGCGGCGACATGGCAGGTGCCATGACATCTTCTGGGTTTCGTGGCTCCGCCTCTTGTTCCGAGGCGCTCTCTTGACACCCCTGGCCGCGCACATGCCTCGGGCCATGATTTGCAGGGCTCCCCTCTTGGACGCCCCCCTGTGGAGCGCCCCCCCCAGAGGCGCGGGAGTGGCTGGCGGCCCGCGGCGCCGTGGGCCCAGCTGCGCCGGCAGCGGCGGGGCGCACGAAGCTGAGCAGCAGGGCCCGCGCCTTTGAGCCCGTCGAGTTGGGCGCCGTGCGGGCGCCCGCCAAAGAGGCGACGTCTGCCGACGCGGAGCTGCCGCGCGAGAAGGCGGCCGAGCCGACGGCGCCGAGCACGGCGCCCGAGACTCCGAAGTTCGGCTCCGCGCTGCTGCGCGGCTTGGAGGAGGCCACGCCTGAGGGGAAGAGGGCCTGAGGTCTGCAGCCCCGGGCCCCGGAGCCGTCAATGATCGGCTCGGGATTAAAAAAACCTGGGCCTTGGGAGATCCACGGGCTCCGGTCGAAGAAGAAAAAAACGCCGTAAACATAAACTGTTGGCGCTCCGCGCGGATTTCTTGGATCGGCGCTGGGGCCCTTTGGGCGGTGCCTCTGGCGCCGCCCCTGGCGCGCGGAGCGCGCCAGGGAGGGGGTACAGCGCAGATCCCAAAGATCCGCGTGGAGCGCCCAAAGTCTGTGCTTATGTTATGATGTTCCAACCTACTGTCTAGCCTTGATCACCAGAAAGACTTTCGAGCAACCAGGAAAGTACCGAAATTGGAGGGTTTTCACGTGTCGGGCCCTGAGAGACACTCGCCCGACACTGTTTCGACACTCTTTCGACACTCTTTCGACCTTTTTCCGGGTGCTCGAGATTACTTCTGGGATGTAGCCCTTAAGCACGATGGGGGCACCATCGTGCTTATGGCGCTTGTTGTTCCTCTAGCCAGTGCCCGGTTGCCTCGTGGCCCGTGCCTCGGCAGAGGGGGCGCGGGGCGGGCAGTCCAAGGGCGGGCATTGGGCGCTTCCCTCCGGGAGCCTCGCCTCTTTGGCTTTGGGCGCATCTCTCAAGTCGGGCCTGTCCCCCTACAGTGGGATTTTGGACGAAAAGTAAATCGTAGTCAGACAATACCCCCAAATGGTCAAACGATAGGTTTAAAGATAGTCCCCAGACTATTTTTGACTGTTTTTGAATACTCCTCCTGTAGATGGACAGGCCCGACTTAATACATCTCAGTGCCAGGGGGCCGAGCGAACTTACCTCATCCCTGCGTGCGTGGGGAACGTGGGATTCCGGGGTCCGGACTTTGCTTGTCTGTTGTCTGTTGTTGAACTCCTTACGTCCAACAAAGAGTTATGGTAGATCCCCCTTTGCGGTGACAAGCGATGTGTTATTGTCAACTGAAATGCCCTCCTCGGGGCTCGCACTCTTTGATCTACGAGGGAAGATGTGAAGTCTCCAAACTGGACCCTGGGCCCCCGAAGTACAGCAAGAGCGGTTCCCGCCTCATGCTCCCGCACAGTATATTGAAGAATCGCGCTCTCGCTCGGGAATTCCTGGCACTTTACCCAGGAACCGCGCTCTCGCGAGGGACTTCCTCGCAATTTGTTCACACGCCGCGCCCTCGACACTCAGGAAACACGCTCTCGCTCTGGACGTCCTCACGGCTTATTTCAGACTCGCGCCGTCGCTCGAGATTTTCTCGCGATTCATGCGGGACTGACGAGTCAGCGACCCGCCCGCTCGACCCGGCCGTCTGGGCCCGCCCGCCCAACCCGCCCCAATAGGGTCCGCCAGCCGGCCGACACGCCCCTCTGGTTGTGCCGCTTGTTCTCCTGCTCTTGACGCCCCACTTGCTAATCTCTCTCGTGCTCCATCCTTCTCCCTGTCCCGTGCACCTTCCCTCCTCCGTCCCTTCCTTGTTTTAGAGGCTCTAAGCACCCCCTGCTAATCTCTCTCGTGCTCCATCTTTCTCCTTCCCGTACAGGGACATACAGTCCAACAGCATGAGCGATGAGGTCGGATCCCAATCGGACGGTCCAGATCCCAACTGGACGGTCCACATCCCAACAAGCGGGAAGGGTCCAGATTCCAACCGCCGGAAGAACCAATGCAAAACTATATGTTTCGCATGATCGTCGTGGCAATGCACACCGCGTGGTTTCCCTTGAGGGCTCGAGGGGACTCACTTGGTTCATAGCGCGTTGTTGGATCTAGAATCTAGACCGTTCCACTGCGTGAGTACATGCGAGGTCTAAGTCGTACTCCATACGGGCTTGATATAGGCTCCAGGCACCCCAAGACGGTCTTGCATAAGAATGTCTACGAAACTTGTATCAAACGTATTCCAAACGCATGGGACGAGTATCCGAAAATGATCAGGCACGCGTACGAAACGTGTGCGGAATGCTTGAGAAGCACATGCGAAACATATGCGCGCTGTACACGACTCGTCTACGCTATGCCACGTCTCTGACGGTAAGCACCCTTCGTGAATCCTCACATATCTTTGTCGAACCCTTTTCGAATCCTCAGGGATGCGTCAGGAACCCTGGGGGCAATGCCTCGGGGATCCTTTGGGACCCTTAAGAATCTTCAGGAATCCTCGGGAACCCTTCAGGATTCCATCAGGGAGCCGCGGAGGAATCCTCAGGATACCCTCAGGAATCCTTCAACAACCTTTTTAGGAATCCCCGGGAATCTTTCAGGGGTCTTCTTCAAGACGCCGCCAAGAATGCCTCAGACAATCCGGAAGAATTCTCACGAATCCCTGGAAACCTTCAGAAGCTGCTCTGAAATCCGAAAGAAATCCCCCATGTATCCCAAGGAATGCAGCAGGAAGCCGTCAGGATTTTTTTAGGATCCGTTCAATAGTTCAAAAGAATCCTTCAGGAATCCGCAGAAATTCTTCGGAATCTTTAGGAAGCCTTAAAGAATACGGGGGGCTCTTCAATAAGCGCTCCCCCTGGAATCTTCGGGGATCCCACAGGTCTTCGGGAACCCTTCAGGAATCTTCAGCAACCCCAGAAAATCTTGAGGAACTCCGGAGTCTTGCAGGAATCCTCAGTGACCCTTCAGAAATCCTCAGGGATCTTTCAGGAATCCTTCAGGAATCGCTAGGGAGCTCATGAATCCTCCGGACTCCTCAGGATTCATCCAGAATCCCCTGGGGAGCGTGCGAGGAACCCATGGGAACCTTGCACGAAGCCGAGGAGGCGCCTTCAAGGAAGCGCCGATGAAAAACGTTGACGTAGCGACTTCCAAGCGCTTCAAGCGCTTGGAATTCATAGAACAGAACGGTTGGGATCTGGACCCTGCCAGTTTTCTTACCAGTTGGGATCTGCACCGTCTACTTGGGATCTGATCCGTCCAGTTGGAATCTGGATCTCTCTCCACCGCCGGGGCCTGCACCGTCCTAGAAGGGCTGAAGGGTTTGATGGGGCCTGCAGCCGGTGTCGTTACCCCGTCGTCGTCGTCGTCGTCGTCGTCGTCGTCGTCGTCGTCGTCGTCGTCGTCGTCGTCGTCGTCGTCGCCGTCGCCGTCGCCGTCGCCGTCGCCGTCGCCGTCGCCGTCGTCCTCCCCCCCGCAGCCCTTCTGCGACACACCCCGCGACCCACCTGCGACTCGCCCGCGGCCCGCCCCGCAACCCACCCTCCACGCCTGCCCCCCCATCATTCCTGTCCGCAGTCGCGGGGTGCTGCGCAGTGCCCCCCCCCTGCCAGAGGCCCGGAAATGCAACAATTGTCCAACGCCCGGTCCTCCTATATCCCCGATCCACCTCCTTGGTCCCCGGCCGTCCTCGCGATTCTCCTCGTGGCCCCCTTCGATCCTCAAACGGACTCATCCTCGATCCCCCTCGATCCCCGATCGCTGACACTCCTCGATCCTCGACCGCTGACAGACGGGGCCCCCCGCGGGGCCCTCCGCCCCGCTCGCCTCTGTCGAGCTCCCCCCCCCCTGGCGCCGCAGAGGTCCTGCGGAGGTGCGCCTTCGTCTCCGGGGTCACCATCTCGGCCCGCGGCGCGGGGGGCTGGCGCGTGCAAATCGACGTGCACGGCCGGTACCTCTACCTGAAGGAGCACGTGCTGGCCTGCGCTCAGGAGCCTTCCTATGGTGCCTGCCAAGAGGGGTCCGCCTTTTGGGGGGGTCAGGGAAGTCGAGCAGAGGCGGAGCGTCCTGGCTTGCCTTGAGGCCCACCAAAGGGTGTTCTGAGAACCCACTGTGGTCTTCACGAAATGTTCTTAGAACAGTTCTGGCTGAGACTGTCTTGTTTTTTAGCACACCCGGTTCATGTTCTAAGAACGCGGCTTTGATTATCAGTATTATTATTAGTAGTATTTTTGTTATTATTAATTGTAGTATTATTATTAATATTAGTGTTGTTATTCTTAGTATTATGATTATGATTATTACTACTACTACTATTATTATTATCATTATCATTATCATTATCATTATTATTATTCTTATTATTATTATTATTGTGATTATTCTTCTTCTTCTTATTGTTATTATTATTATTAGTATTAGTAATTGCGTTTTGGGGGGTTCTAAGAGCATGCCGCGGCAGGCTTATAGGAATGCCAGGACGGTCGGTCCCTGCCGAAGGAGGGGGCCGGCTCAGTCCCCGGATTCTCCCGCGCGCGGGGCAGCATCGGAGCGACGCACGCAAGCGGGGTCGTCTGCGCAGCCGTTGGCGCGCGCGCTGCCCCCGCGCAGGGTGGCGCGTGAGCGCCCCCCTCCTGCCACCGTGGCGTGCCCCGGCGCCGCGCCTGCGGCCCGCGGAGGCCGCCGCGGGAGGTCGCTGTGCCATGTCGCGGGAGACGTAAGTCGGGCCTGCCCCCCTACAGGGGGGCTTTCGACGAGGAATACAAAATGCCCCCCAGATAATCAAAAAATTATAAAAAGATAGCCTGAGACTGTTTTTCAAATATTTGTTTGACCATTTTGGGGTATGTTGGGGGTATTGTTTTTTTTTTGCGTCGAAAATCCCCCTGTAGGGGGACACGCCCGACTTAACGGAAGACCCGTTTCTGTTCGTCCCTCGTTTGTCTGCACAGCTATGCGTCTTCCCCGCCTTGGCGGGTCCTTTGGGCATTCGTGGCCCCCGAGTTGCACTCCTGTTCAGGCATCGTTGTTCCCCTTCGTGTTTGCCCTCCGCCTGTCGCTGACCCCAGAGGCCTGCTTCCCACTAGCAGGCGAAGGAGCCTGCAGCAGTGCTTTTATCCTTCACCACCGCCTGGGGCATCGATCTTCTTGGACCTCGGTGGGCGGTGGCTGTAGATATGTGTTCGGGGGCCCCAGGGCCGACACATATCCGTGTCCACCGCCCGCTGGAGTCCCAGGACCTCACATCCCCTGTGGTGGATATAGATGCACCCACGCCACCTCGGACCTCGGACCTCGGTAGGCGGTAGATCGATCTTCTCGGACCTCGGGAGGCGGTGGATGCACATGTGTTCGGGGGCCCTGGGGCCGAAATCTATCCATATACACCGCCCGCTGGGGTCACAGGACGTCGGATCCCCGGCGGTGGATATGGATGCACCCACGTCGCGCACAGGAGGCTCTCTTCGACGGCCTGGACGAGATGGAGGCGCTGCGGGCGCGCGGGCCGGCGGCTGGGCGCAGCATCCCCGAGACGGTCTTCGACCTGCAGGTGGGGTGCGCAGGCCCAAGCTGAGCGCACGGCGCAACGGCGGTCCCCGCAGGCGCCCCCTGGTGGGGTCAGAGGGGGGCGAGTCGAGACAACGGTACGGTCTCCTCCTCCTCCTCCTCCTCCTCCTCCTCCTCCTCCTCCTCCTCCTCCTCCTCCTCCTCCTCCTCCTCCTCTGTGTCCACCAGCGGCGACTCCGCCGCCAGCGTTCAACGTGGAATGCCGCGGGCGACCCAGAATCGGTCGATGTTGAGGCATCTGACGCTTCGGACACGGCCGATCGTCCTCCAGGTCGAACGATCCCCGAGGTGTCCAGAGCGTTTTTGTTCGTGCAGCGTCAGATCTGAGGACCCTCGCCCCGCACGGGCCCCCAGAGGCCCGGAGAGTGCCTGGGGCGGCGCACGCCCTCGCCCCCTCTCGAGGAGGAGGGGGGCCATCCCGCCGCCAGCGCCCCGGGTCCGGAAGCACCGCTGGAGTCTGCACGACACGAGCCCGCGGCAGCTGGACTTGGGGGGTCCCCATCCCTCGCCGCGGCCAGGCTTGAGTCGGGCGTGTCCTCCGCAGGGGGAGTATTCAAACACGGTCAACAAGTAGTCTGGGGACGATTTTTTTAGATGAATTGTTGTTTGACCATTGGGGGTCTGCCTTGACCACTTTTGGATGCGAGGACGCCCGAGCTGAAGCTGGACTTCGGGGGGCCCCCCTCCCTCGCCGCGGCCAGGCGCGGCTCGGGGTGCAGCGGGTGCGCGACTGGGCGCCGCGGGGGGGGGGGAGGAGGGAGGAGGAGGAGGGAGGAGGGAGGAGGAGGAGGGAGGGGAGGAGGGAGGAGGAGGAGGAGGGAGGAGGAGGAGGAGGAGGAGGAGGAGGAGGAGGAGGAGGTGTCTCCGGGCACCGCTTCTCCCGTGAGGTGCCGGGGGGTCTCGGCTCGCCCCGCTCTCCAACGGGGGGCCGGCCTCGGGCACGCTCTCGAGGGCCTCGGGTCTCACCGGTCGGTCGAGGGGCTGACGTGGGGGCGTTGGCCTCGGGCACGCTCTCGAGCGCTCTGGGTCTCACCGGTCGGTCGAGGGGCGCCGGGGGCGTCCACGCCCTCGGAACACCTTCAGGGCCGCCAAGCCTTGCTACATCTTCGAGCGCCTTGCGGACACCCGTCCTCGTGTGGTCCCTGCATGGGAGCCTCAGGGGATCCCACAATTCCGCTTATGCGGTTTTGAGGATGTCGCTGGGAGTGCTGCAGATTTGGTCGACACCTGGACGAAAGCTGGGCGACAGGTTGAAGCGGGGTGTTCGAAGTCTGGGCGAAGTCCGGTCGAAGTCACGGCCCTGCCGGGGCCGCGGAGGTCCACGGAGGCTCCCGCGAGGGCCCACCCGGCCGTCCAAGGCCTCCATCCGTTTGAGATAGTGTTTTAAAAGGGTAGGCCTTTAAAGCGGGGAGAGAGCGCTGCGTGGAGTTTCCGCGCACGTGCCGCCGCCCACGAGTACACGCCGGTCGTTGAAAGTAGGTGTTTCTGGACTCCCAGATCCCAACCTACTTCAAGCGCCTTCCTACTTCAAGGATCGGCCTGTTTTTCCTGTGTCTTGCGATTCTCTGGGAGGGCCTGGACCCCATCTGCTCCATCCGCCCTCCTGCTTCACGCTTCTGCCTACTTCTTCCGGCCGGCGTGTACTTGCTGGCAGGCTCGTCCTGCGGCCTGCCCCGCCCCCTGTGCTGTCCAGCGGCGGGGGCACGCGGAGGCGGGGCGGGGCGAGGCGTAGGGGGTCCATCTGGCTGCTCGCGCCGCTCGCCTGGCTCTTGCGCGCATCGCGCATCTGGCGATCTGCCGTGCCTGCTGCCGGGGTGCGCCCGCCTGGCTGCCGCCGCACCCGCCGCCAGCCCCCCTTGCTGAGGCGGACGTCGCTGTTGGGCCCCGCAGGCGCTGGCATGGGGAACTGGGCAGGAGCAGCGGAGGGAGCACGGAGGAGGAGAGCGACGTCGTGGGGAGGAGAAGCAGGAGGAAACGGAGGAGCAAGAGAGAGAGAGAGAGAGGAGGGGGGGGAAGATTCTGCAGTGGCCTGCGGGACCGTATTGGGTCCAGTTGGTCTTGGCTGTCATGCCGCCCTCTGGGGGCCGTCTTGGCGGCCTCTTGGGCCATCGTGGCCCCCTCAAGACTCAAGAGGCTCTCCTAGGCTGCCTTGGATTGTTCGTGCAGCCCTCTTGGGCCATCTTGGGCAGTGCTTGGGCCATTTTGGGTTTCTAGGACCCTTCTGGAACACTGCGGTTTCTTTATACATCTATGGGAGATCCCGGCCCAAGGTCCCAGGGCCAGGACCTCCCTTGCATAGTATGCCCCCCCCCGGGCAGGTTTCCTGGAGGCCCCCGAGGCTCCAGGAACGCACGGGAGCGCTCCGAGAGCGCCCAGGATGGCCTCTTTCCAGGACGTCCCGAGAGAGCCCCAAGACCGCTCCGAGACACCCAAAAGAGGTTTCACAAACGCGACGAGGCCCCCCAAGAGGGCCCAAGGAGGCCAGCATCGTCTCCAAAACTGCCCAAAAGAGGCGCCGGAGGGGGTCCCAAAACGGTTCCAGAGTGCCCCTCGCAGCTCAAGAGGGTCCCAAGACAGTCCACGGAACGACCAAGACAACCCAAAAGAGCCCCCCGAGGATCCCAAGGGCACCTCCCAAGGCCCCAGGAGAGAGTCGTGGGGCTTTATCTTGAGGTGTGCAGCTCCCAACAAGCCCTCAAGACCTTCCTGGAGGCCTCCAGGACGCTGTCAGCAGGCCCCAACCAGCCCCCAAGAGGCTCCGAGAGGCCCCCAAGAGGCCCCCAAGAGGCCCCCAAGAGGCCCCGAGAGGCCCCCAAGAGGCCCCGAGAGGCCGCCCAAAGGCCCCGTGGCCAATTTTACATAAGGCGTTCCAGAAGAGGCCTTGCCTTCGAGGATCGAAGGAGTTGCCATCTCTTCCTCGGCGGAAGGCGGCGGAAGGCTGGCGGAAGCTGGCGGAAGTGAAACGAAAGCCTCGACGGCTCGAGTGACACAGCGTGCTCTTGTGCGTGCTGGGTCGCAAGTCCCAGCCCGATCACCGACCTTCTTCCCTTCTGCCGCCATGGCCAGCGCCGCGAGGCGCATGTGATGGGGAGGACCTCCAAGAACCCTGAGGTCGGCGAGGTGAGCGCTGGACCGCAGCACGACGGTCCTGAACCTGGAGGTAATATCGACAATGCCGACAACGGTCCCCAGGGAGCAAGTGCATATGGGTGGCAAAAGGGCCCTGCGACGGGCCGTGCGAACATTGAGATTGGAAGGACAGGTGTGGTACCATGGCAAGAGGTATACCAGAGCCACGGCAGCCGCACTTCTCCCAGTACTGCATGAATTCACAGCTCCAGGAGCAAGACCGACGTCCACGCGCTTGGCTACGACACCAGCTCGTGCATCGCCTACCGCACCAAGTACGGCCACCAGTGCCGCCGTATATTATCACCACCGCCGCCGCCGAGACCACTGCCACACCCAGCAGCTCACCTTCTGGACCTACAACTGCAAGAGCCTACTTCGGGCAGGTCGCTTGGCGGAGATTCTCAGGCTTGCGAGATCCAGGAGAGTGGCAGTCGTCAGCCTCCAGAGCACCCTCATGGAGCTGAGCATTCCGACCCCGCGCACGACACGAACGAGCAGAGATGGTTGCTTGATCGCCTTCGACCTCCGCATATTCGCTCTTTCAGAACTTACAGTATCCCAAACGTGGCTGGACGGCCGACTACACGGTTTCGCCCTACACGTAAGGGACCCAAAGAAAGATACCTATACGTTCTGAACGGCTACGCCCCCCTCAACGAAGCTGGACCCGCGAAGGCTGGCGAAGACCAACACCAGAAGGGCATCGTCCACCGAGACCTCCAGGACCGCTTTTGGGACACGTGCAGGTCCGCCCTGAGCCAGTTGCCGCAGCGGGTCGCCCTCGTGATGACCATGGATGCGAATGCTGCTCTGGCGCCCCAGCTCCCGCACGTTGGCTTTGCGGGCCAGCGCCGCATGCGCGCCAGCTTGAACGGCAACGGTGCCCGCTTGCTAGACCTCCTCCAGACGTTCCACCTGTCTGCCATCAACACCTCTGGCAAGCGTACGAGACATAATGGAACGTGGAAGCATGTGATCGGCAAGGGCTGGACGACCATCGACTACATCTGTGTTAGACTATGCGGAGCCTATGGCACCAAGGCTCCCCCCCTAAAGACTGACCAGTTAGCCTCGGAGGATATCGAGACCACCGCCCAGTTGAGGCCCACATCTATGCTGGCGTGCGCGCAAGAAAAAAAGCCTGAACCCAAGCCAGCTAGATGGGATCGCGAAGTTCTGGTGAAGGACCTACGCCTACTGAGCGACGAGAATGCCGACGCCCCTCGCCTTGTTGCGATGCGCGACCACCTCCAGACTCTTCCCCGTCAGCGTAATCTAACCCAACCGTGGCATCGGGTCTGCTGGGGGGGGGGGGGGGGGGGGCCAGCAGCACGGCGCGCCCTCCGAATATTTCAATGCGCTGGAGCACACGGTGATCGAGGCTGCGGCCCCGCGTTACCTCCTCCAGCCGACGAAGGTGAATGGGTCGAAGCTGAAGGATGGGACCTTGGCCCTGATAGACTTGAAGCACGAGGCCCAGAGGCGCATGGCTCTCCACGCGGATCAGACCACCCCCGCCTACGGCCGCCTCCAGTCCAGGTTCGACGAGGCAGCCCGAGCCGCAGCCAGAGCAGTTCGAGCCGAGCGCCGCCAGCACCTCGCTGAGACGGCTAGAGAAGCAGAAGCAGCAGAGGCCGCCATGAACCTCCGCCGCCTGCACGTTGTGGTGCGGCGCCTGGCACCTGAGCCAGTTGCCCCCGTCGTCACGGTCACCAGCCCCGCAACTGGAGGAACCTGCCAGGACGCAGAGGAGGAGGTCGAGGTCAGAGCCCGAGCGTTGAGCACCATCTTTGATGGCACAATCACCGACGTGAACAGCCTAGGTGGACCTCCAGGCCTCCTTCCGAGAGATGACGCGCGCATTGGCACCTACGACGTCGATGACATAACGAAGGCCATCCTCAACATGCTGAACTACAAGAGTGCCCCTGTCCTCAAGATGCCCGCGATGCGAGACGTGGAGCACGCCATCGAGCCCAACATCGATCGCCACGTCGACCAGCCCTCTGATGGATCCGTCATTGAGATTTCGAAGTTATGCGTTACCGAAACAGCCCCAGCCTTACAGAACGTGTTCCATGCCTGCCAGGCCCTCGGCCACTCTGCCCAGCGCTTCAAGGGCGGCAAAACGGTCTCCCTCAGGAAGCAGAAGGGCGACGGCAAGTGTGCCAAAGACCACTACAGAACGATCAACCGGACCAACCACATTGGCAAGGTCTACATGAATGTTACGGCCATGCCCGAACTTCGAGGGCTGGCGCCTCGTTTATCGTTTTCGCAGTTCGGGGCTGTGGCGGGTAGGTTTACTCGAGATGCCCTTGCAGTCGTAGCTGAAGTTATCCGACGGTACCGTCTGCATGGGCGCAGGTCTCGGCTTCGTTCTGGCACAGCGCCTGGCATGCTCCTGGCAGTTCTGATTGACCTCGAGAAGGCGTTTGGCCTGATAGATCGCGATGAGATTTGGACCGCACTCGAGACGCTCGCCGTCACACGAAGCGCCAGACTCACAGCCGAGGAGCTCCATGAAGGCACGCGCTACATCGCCCGTGCTATCAGGACCAACATGCCCACCAGGAAGCTCCTCATCCCGAAGGGGGTCCGCCAGGGCAGCGTCGAGGGCCCGCTGTTGGCTGTGGCAGTGTACGACCTCCTCACGTCAGCCCTCGAGAGCAGCCACTCAGTTTCGGAGTTTGCTGAAGTATACGTCACCGTTGACCCTGAGCTGAAACATATGTGGCATCAGCATAACCTCGAGGGAGATGAAAGGGGAGGAGAGAATGGTAGCCTCGCCGATTAAGTTCGTGGATGACCGGATCGCCTTCACCATCGTCGAGAACTTGGAGACGGCCTCGCGATTCCTCGCCTTCCCGCGCCCCGAAATCTCTAAGGGTAGGACGAAAGTAAACGACGCTAAGACCGAGATGCTAATCGTGGTGACGGGCACCAAGAGCAAGCAACGCAATACTAATATGAGAGCCAGGCAAACGAACATTACAATGCAAACCACGCCTGTACATGCCACTGCAAGCGTCAAATATCCTGGAGCTAAGCAGCGTGACGATGGTTCGCTGGTGGAGGAGGTATCTCATAGGATTCAGGGTGGTAGCGCCGCACATGCTCGCCTGGCCCGTCGAGCGTTTAATGGCCACTTTAGCGTTCAGCTTCGGGTCCGACTGTGGTGCTCGCTGGTTCTATCGACACTTCTATGGCCTCGAGATAGCTGTCATGACCAAACGCGACCTCAACAGACCTGGAGCACTGGCAGACCCGTAAGCTTCGTTATCTTGCCCGTGCTCCCGCTCATGTTCATCATGTCAGTAACGTGGATGTAAGGAGGCTCACGCGGGTGGCGACGGTAGCCTCAACCCTGTTGGAAAGACGGCTCGTCTGGTGGACAGGAGTTGTTCGGCCTGCCTTCCCCGACCTCATGAAGAAAAAGCCCCTGAGTGGCGATGGCGAAGACGATGGCCCCAAGTACGATCCCTCCCGTCTGGTTCGGGCTGTAGTGTTTGGCAGATTCAACTTCGAGGGCCCGCGTCATAAAGAAGTCAACTCTCTCTTGGGACTCCCACGTGAGGACTTGGGGCAGCTCTGTCAGACCATGGACCCGAGGCCCAACAAGATGTCCGCGATGCCCATGCTCTGGAAGATCCCGAACCCGCTCCGGCCTACCAGTGGCTTCGACGGTTGCGTCAGGTTCCCCGAGCTCATCTATCTTCGGCGAGTGCGAAGGTACATGACCGAGGATGAAGCGAAGATAGCCGCGGGCGTGGCTCCTGCTCCAGAGGTGATGATCAAGTGCCCTGTCTGCCCCCGTATGTGTCAGGGCCCCGAGGGTTTGGCAAACCACATGTTTTCGGTCCACAAGAAGTACGCCAGCCCCACGGACCTCACATATGACCAACTGAGATCCCTGAGGTGCCCCAGATGCTCTACTTCCTTCAGCCGAAGGGACACGCTTGTTCGTCATATTCAAAAAATCGGTGTCGTGGACCTCAGGAGTGCGAGGCTGAAGTTCCAGAGACGGCAGCTCCTGACCTTCCAGGCCCGCCAGCCCCACCGCCTCCGCCAGCCGCGCACGCCCACCTCGATCGCGGTGATCTCCAACGGGACGAAGCGCAGTGCGGAGGGGCCTCCCGAGGGACGAGCCAAAGAGGAGAAGGAGACGACCTCCAATGGCAAGCTCCAGTACCTGACGTGCCGCCTGCAGCCCCAGCACGAGGCCGCCCACCAGGCCGCGGCGTGCGACGACAACCTGACGCTGACCTTGGAGGAGGGCCAGATGCTCGAGGTGGCGCTGGAGATAAGCTTCCAGGGCTACGCACGAGTGGGCAAGACCGCTCGAGAGGGCGACGGCTTCAAGGGCCTTCTGAAGATGGTCGCCATTCGGACCTCAGAGGCCGCCGCCACCAACCGCGAGAAGCTGATGAAGACAATCGAGCAGAGACCCCACCCACAGGCTGTCGCCGAGGCA
Organism: Prorocentrum cordatum; assembly: GCA_963575745.1. NCBI lineage: Eukaryota > Dinophyceae > Prorocentrales > Prorocentraceae > Prorocentrum > Prorocentrum cordatum. Next base: position 72,316 of record CAUYUJ010014419.1, read on the forward strand.
GCCGGAGTCTTCGAGAGGTGGGGCCAGCTTGTTCAAGATCCAGACACGATCGTGAAGGCCACCAGATGTTTCACGATCAAGCTCAACACCGAGGGCGAGGATCTGGTACGTTGGATCTTCGCGTGCAACCATCACCCCGACCTGAGGACCGCCTTGAACGGGCTGCGCCTCAACAAAGGTACGGAGTCCGTGGCGATCCAGCTCGGTCACGATCACGGCCCGAAGTCAATGGCCGCACAGCAGATCGAACAGCTAGCCTCCAGGGTCGATGGCAAAACGATGCCCGCAGGCAAGAAGAAGTCCAGGAAGTAATCGAGCCTCGCCCCAGAGCCCGTGGAGCCCGTGGGGCCCAGGCGCCCTCGAGCCTCGCCTTAGTGGCCATCTTTGAACGACAGAGATCAGCGGCGGGAGGATGATAGCTTGGTAGGCTTGTGCATTCTTTGTTGGTTCTGAACGCATACCTTCATCTCACATGTTCGACGTTGGTGTGCACTGTGGGTGTGGAGCTCAGGAGTTGCCTCATTATTGTGCTTGTGTCCGTGGGCGGACCGTGCATGCCAATGAGAGTGTGGGTTTTCCCTGAGGCTCCGCTGCCGCCGCCGCCGCCGACAGCTTTTCCCCTCGGTCTTGTATCCTCGAGCGCCCCGTTCGGGAGGTGCTGCCCCGAGGCCCCAGAGGGGGTCCGAGGGCCGCACCCGCTGTGCCGCCTCCGCAGAGGCGGGGGCGCGTGGGCGCGGGGCCCTGGCCCCCCGATCTTCCCGCGCGTCCCTGTCCAGGGCCCCCCGTCTGAAATACAGTATTTTAGATGCGCCGAACCCGGTAGGTTTCATTTGGCCCCTCACGAAGCGTCCGATTGAGCGAGCTTGGGCGCAGTGCTGTGGAAAGGAAGTGAAACGAGGCCGCCTCCGCCGGAGGAAGGCGGGCGGAAGGCGGCGGAAGTAAGAGATGCGTCCCCAAGAGATGACAATTTGTTTGGGTTTCAGGGTTTCCGGAATTCGCCGTGTACTGTACGCCGCGGGGCCAGTGCGGATGGGGCTGCTGCGCGATCCCGTCGCAGTCCTTTACCTTCCTCCGTTCCTCCGCTCTCCACCCCCCTCCAGGCAAGGCCTTCGCTCATCCTTCTTCCCGCTTGTATCCTCGCTTCTCCCTCATCCAACACCCGTCGGCGCTCCTCTCTCTCCACCTCTTCCCTTTCGACATGGGCCGACGTCACCTGCGACCTATTTTCCAGGGTACCGGGCCAGGGACTCCCTGCCGGGTGCCTCCTACTCGCCCTGGGCGCGCAGGGCCTCCGGGGGCGTCGCCTTCGTCGAGGCCCCTCTGCGCCCTGCGAGAGCTACGGCTCCAAGGCGGCCCAAAGAGCCCTCCGCAAGAGCCCCCGAACTCCCAAGAACGTTCCAAGATGACTTCAGATGTCATCGAGACGGTCCGATAGGGTCCCTGGACGGTCCAAGAGGTTCTGAGAGGCGACCCCCGGCAACGCCTCAGGAAGCCCAAATCAATGATTTCCCAATGGTTTTGGCGTTTTGGGGGTTCTCGCCTGTTCGGGCTTCCGACGGCCCAAGACGTGCCAAGATGCAAAATACACTGGCCCAAGACGGCCCCGAGACGGCCGAAGATGGCCTCAAGACGGCCCAAGAGGGTCCCAAGACTGCTCAAGAGAGCCCAAGACGGCCAGGACGGCCCCAAGAGGCCCCCAAGAGAGCTCAAAGCAGGACCCAAGACACCCCCAAGGGGGCCCAAATACGGCCAGAGCCCCCTAACGCGGCCCAGAACAGCCCCAGGACGGCTTGAGAGGGCTTCCATCATCGCTCCACGAGGGCCCCACGAGAGCCCCAAGGGGACCCCGAAGGGCGTCGTGACGCACCCTTGACGGCATCTGAGGCCTCCACGACGGCTCCGAGTCGCGTGCCCCAGCACGGCCCCAGCAGCCTCTCGGGCGCCCCAGAGGCGCCCCTATAGGAGGACTGGGCGTCCCGACGAGGCCCCCCAAGGAGACTCCGAGAGGGCCGCCGGCGCCCCAGCTTGTGCCTGTTCCAGGGGCGTCCTGCCGGAGGGCGCAGGCACGCAGGATCGCTTCTGCTCCCTCCTCCTCCCTCCTCCTCCCTCCTCCTCCCTCCTCCTCCCTCCTCCCTCCTCCTCCCCCCTCCTCCTCCTCCCCTCCTCCTCCTCCCTCCTCGTCCTCCTCCTCCTCCTCCTCCTCCCTCCTCCCCCTGGCCCCCGGATGCCTCGGCCCAGGATGTCGTCGGTCCGACCCCCCCGTGGGGTGTTCTCGATTTGAGCGCGCTCTGGGCACATCCTTCTGGAGCGCGCCCACCATTGCTTCGAGACGGCCCACGAGGCCTCCACGACGCCCCCAGATGGCTCCAACCTGCTCTCGGAGAGAGCCCCCCTATAGTCAGAGATCATCAGAGTTTCAATTGTGCTTCCACGAGTTTCCCGTTGTTGCCTGCTCTGCTGCCCGACAGGGGCCCGCGAGGGCGCCAAGACGGCCCAACACGCGCCCCAGATGGCTCAAGAGGCCAGGCTTGGACACGCCACGAGGGCCGTCGACGGAGCCAACAGGACGCCACAGCGGCCGCAGCGCCCACCATTGCTTCGAGACGGCCCAAGAGGCGTTCAACCCACCCCAAGAAGGCTCCAAATTGGTTTCCGAGAGGGCCTCAGAAATCATTTGCTCCTCCCATCCTTCTTGCCTCTGCAGATCATTCAAAAGACGAGCCCAGAGGCATCCCAGATGGCCCCGAACACGGCCCCAACCACCATGTCCCCAGAACATGTTCCCAGAGAGCCTTCTTGGAACATGATTGCCACCGCCAGTGCAAAGAGGAAGGGAAGGGCGAGAGGGGGAGAAGGGGCGCAGAGGCAAAGGATGGAGGTGAGGATCATGTGGAGGAGGAGGAGGAGGAGGAGGAGGAGGAGGAGGAGGAGGTGGAGGAGGATGGGGAACAACGCAAAAATGAGGAGGCGGTGGAGGAGGAAGGAGGAGGAATACGCATTCATTCGCGGATCTATCCCTCGCCCCTGTTCCCTACCCCTCCCTTTTTGCACATCCGGCCTCCCTTGCTCCGCTCTTCCCTCCCTCCCTCCCTCCCTCCCCTCTCCTTCTCTCCCTCCCTCCCTCCCTCCCCTCTCCTTCTCTCCCTCCCTCCCTCCTTCCCTCTCCTTCCTCCCTCTCCTTCCTCCCTCCCTCCCTCCTCCCTCCTTCCCTCCTTCCCTTCCTCCCTCCCTCCCTCCCCTCTCCTTCTCTCCCTCCCTCCCTCTCCCCCTCCCGCGCCCACGACGACGACGACGCCGACGACGCCGTCGACCCCGTTCCCCCGTTCGTGGCCTCCAGAGTTGCGTGCTTGCCGTGGGAGTGGATCAGGATATATAGGATGAGGATGAGAAGGAGATCTTCGGAGTTGACTAGAACCTATGCGCGCGCGGCTTTCGTGTGTGTACACATACATATGCATCTATATATATATATATATATATATATATATATACATACATGTAGGTAGATTGGTAGTCGAGCACCTGGTTAAGAAACCTCTGGCCGAACAGATGGGCCAGCGTTTCTTAACAACGTTGTTGCAACGCTGGCCCAGTTGCTTAAGCGCGTTCGCCCATCCAGCGCTAACACGAACATGTCGCCCAGTCGCCCAGTATTGTCTTGAGGAGCTTCTGGAAAGCGGGTCCATGTTTCTTAAGAATAAATATGTATTATATATGTATATATGTGTATATACACATATATATACATATATGTCCGTAAGGGCTTCGCCCCCTGCCGCCGGCCTCCTCTCTCGGAGAATGGGCCATGGAAGAGCGAAGTCATGAGGCTTTGGCTTAAGCAGTGTCGGAATATGTGTGTTTTTCAACCCTGACCCTACGGATCTGCGTGAGGGGTGCCGCCGAATTTCAGAAATGAGGCAAATCCTCTGTGTTTTTGGACCCTGACCCCGCCAGTCTGCGTGGGGGTGCCGCCGAATTTCAGAAATGTGCCAAATCCCCTGCGTGCTTGGACCCTGACCCCGCCGATCTGAGTGAGAGGTGCCACCGAATTTCAGAAATGTAGCAATTCCCATATGCTTTTGGACCCTGACCCCGCCGATCTGCGCGAGGGGTGCCACCGAGTTTCAGAAATGTAGCAAATCCTCTGTGTTTTTGGACCCTGACCCCGCCGATCTGCATGAGGGGTGCTACTGGATGTCAGAAATATGGTAAATCCAATGTGTTTTTGGACCCTGACCCCGCCGATCTGCGTGAGGGGTGCCACTGAATTTCAGAAATGTGCCAAATCCCATTTGTTTTTGGACCTTGACCCCGCCGATCTGCGTGAGGGGTGCCGCCGAATTTCAGAAATGTGCCAAATCCCATTTGTTTTTGGACCCTGACCCCGCCGATCTGCGTGACGGGTGCCACCGAATTTCAGAAAAGTGGCAAATCCCATGTGTTTTTGGACCCTGACCCCGCCGATCTGCGCGAGGGGTGCCACCGAATTTCAGAAAAGTGGCAAATCCCATGTGTTTTTGGACCCTGACCCCGCCGATCTGAGTGAGGGGTGACAATTTTACCCACCCCAGCAATGCCCGTGGTACAAATTTTCGTTTTGGGCCTCCCCCTTCGCGCGGTCCATCAACAAGGAACAATGAGCAGCAAGAAACAGAATTGTAACAAGGTGCAGTAAGCAGCAAGAAGCAGAACTGTAACAGTGGGAACTGGAAGCTGCAACTGGCACAGGAAACTGCGAACCTTCGCCCCACAGCCTGGTGGCCCCGCAAGGGGGCCGGCGGAGGAGGAGGAGGAGGAGGAGGAGGAGGAGGAGGAGGAGGAGGAGGAGGATTAGGTTGGAAAGGCGCTTGATCAGGAGGATTCGGCCGTCTTGGGCCTCGGGTCTCAGGGGGGCTCCCCCTGCCACTGTCACGCCGTGGGGCCACTTAGGCAATAGACTGACGCACTCTTGGGTCCCCGCCGGCTCGTCTCGGGGGGCCTGGGGTTATGTCGGGCGTGTCCCTCTACAGGGAGATTTTCGACGAAAAATGAAAAAGACTTCAAAAAGACACCAAAAAGGTCACAAAATATTCCAAAAATAGTCCCCAGACTATTTCTGGACAATTTTTAAATTATTAGTGGGGTATTTTTTCCCCGAAAATTCTCCTGTAGGGGGACAGGCCCGACTGAAGCCTGGGGGTCCCCTATGCTCTCTGGGGCCCTTGTTTGGCATCCCGCCTCAGACACGCCAATCGATCCCCTGAGGAGGGGGCCGTGCCAAGGGGGTCGCCACCGAAGGGTTCCCGGCTCTTCTTGAAGATCGAGTTTCGAGGATCAAGTGTCGAGGTCATTGTGGATGAGCTTGAGCGCCTTGAGACGTTCTGACTGGCTTTATGGGTTTTGAGGGGCCGTCCTCCTCGACGAGGTGGCGATCCCCCTACCTTGTTGCACCCCCTATTGGCATTGACTGGGGAAGGGGGTCGGGGAGGTTCAGACATCGCCCGTGCTGGTGCTCAAAGAGTTGCGGAAAATACACCGCCTCGCGCTGTGTATGTGGTTGCGGCGCGTTGCAGGTCGCTTGCTTTGCCTGGTGCACTCTCGTCTTTTTGCCACAAGGTTTGTTTTTTGCTCCACTTGGATTTGCCATGGGGTACCTTGCATGTGGATCTTCGCAAATGCCTATTACTGCACAGTCTTTTTACTTTGTCGTGGTACGTCCGTAGAGACACTACCATCGGAAAAGTTATGGCGCCGTCTAGCGGTTGCTGCGTTCCCTGTGGCACCCTGTCCCGGGTGTTGCGTTCTTTCTTGATCTGCAGCCGTTTGCGGGAGTCTAATCTGTGAGGCGACGCGCCACACAGTCTTTCTGATCGGCAGCTGTGGCAAAGCCTTCAGCAGTTACTTACTAAGAAGTTATATTCCATGCCGGGTCGGCGACACATACCAAGTGAGAACCACAGTGTCGTTTGCGAGACCCGGTCGCGGAGTAACCTATTGGAGCCAGTTCTCCCTGGTCAGCACCGTCATTCCGTCCTTCGCCACCCGCGGCCAGCTCAGAGCCTCCCAGGGCTGTCCAGGCCCGCAGGCACTCTGGCCCAAGCAGCGGCCCCCATGCTCATCATCGTGCTCATCATCGTCTCTCCGTTTCAGTCTTCTCCCCTGCCCTTGTTCTGTGCCGGCCAGCTCCACTGACGAGCGGACGTGTACTTCTTCTTCTTCGTTTGCCCGTCGCCCCCTTTCTCCATTGTCTCTTCTCACTGTTCTCTTCTACCTCCTCTCTCCTCACTCCGCACTTGTTCGCTTTCTTACCTTTTCCACCCCCGTGCTATAAGATGGGATTCGTGTTTTCGCTATTCGTGCGACCCCACCGCCTCACCTCCGGTTTGCGTTTTCCCCAGATTCTCTCACCCGTACTAGTATTCGACACCGTCCATGTCCATTCAACGCAAACATAGCACATTCACTCAGACATTCACAGTTCTGATCACTCTTATTCACCTACCCACTCACACATCGATGTATTCACGTCTCGACACTCTCACACAGACCCATTCACTCACATATTTGGTCACACTCGGACTCACACACAAACCCACGCACACACAGACTCACTCAGTCCCAGACTCATTCACAAACCGACCCTGGCGAGAAGCGTTAGGAAAGGAGATGCATATATGGGGATCTCCGCGTCGACTTTTTGTTTCTGATTTTTGTATATCTATCTGACATGTTTTTCGTGTCTCTCTCTCTCTCTCTCTTGATCTCCCTCTCTCTCACTCCATGTATACGTGTCTCCTTGTCTCTCTCCCTAATCAGTTCTACATGTTGCTCTCTCTCTCTCTCTCTCTCTCCCTTCTAACTTCGGTCTATACATTGCCGGACAGGTCTGAAACCTCAAAAGACTAGTCAATGCTGGCCACCCCAAGACTCGGCTAGACGTAAGAGTGACCTTTCGCCGGAGTGACCTTTGGTGCGGGCCCAACGAGGTCCCCCGATCGCCGACCGCGATGCTGTAGTAGCGTTTTGCGCGCTCGTGTTTAGTCCCCCCGCGGCCCCCCAAAAGCCGCGCACCAAAGGTCACTCTTACCCAGGGTCACTCTTGCGTGTAGTCGAAAGACCCCTCACACGCTGCGTGGCCGCATACGCAAAATGGGTTGGGTCCTTGGCCAAGGGTGAATTTAAAAACGTCTGTGCGCGGCGCTGGGGCGAGAGCCCTACCCCCCCCCCTCCGCGTAGCGACTTTAAGTCTATGAGACGAATGTGCGTGGCGATATGCCGAGAGTTATGATGCTCCAACCTATTTTAGCCTTGACCACCAGGAAGAATTTCGAGCGCCCCAAAAAGTATCGAAACTCAAAGGTTTTCACGTGTCGGGCCCTGGGAGACACTCGCCCGACACTGTTTCGACACTGTTTCGACACTCTTTTGGCACTTTTCCGGGTGCTCGAAGTTATTTCTGGGACGTGGTCTTTAAGTAGGATGGGAACAACATTAGCCGAGAGCCAAATTTACAAGCACTTTGGGCGAATCATTCAAGATTTGTGCATATATCTGGCCTCGAAGCGTGTGAGGGGCGTGCCGAAACGGACCCGAGCAACCACGCGGACGCAGCCACTTGGGCCTCTGGCGGAGCTCCTATGGGGCCACGAAGCGAGTGAGCGGTGTGCCGACATGGACCCGAGTCACCATGCGACCGCAGGCCCTTGGGCTACGGGTGGAAGGCACTATGGAGCCGCAAGGCGTGCAAGGGGTGTGCCTATGGGCTCCCTGGCGCTGGTAACAATGACGAGGGGTGTGCCGAAATGGACCCGAGTCAGCATGCGGACGAAGGCCCTGGGGCCTTGGGTTGAGCTCCCGATGGTGCCACGAAGCGTGTGAGGGATGTGCCGAAATGGACCCGAGTCACCATGCGTGGGGCATTCGGCGGAGCTCTCTGTGGAGCGACGAAGCATGTGAGGTGTGTGTGTGTGTGTGCCGAAATTCGGAGAGGGAATACTGGGCTGATAAGGACGTGGAGTGTGGAGGGGGAAGAGGAGGAGCAGAAGGAGGAGACGCGAGGCGCTGCGGATTCACAGCGAGAACCCAACACACAGAAGAAATGGTAATAATTCCAACAGTGACAAGAGTGGCGAGCGGGGGTCCTGTTCTAAATGGGGCTCTCGCTTCTTCCCCACGCACATTCGCGCTGCAAGCTTGCATCACATACATGGATGTACGGCGGCGCCTTCCTCAAGGTGGGGCTCTCACCTTAACACCGCGCCCATTTGTTCAAACACTTGCAACAGCTAGATGCTTGGAGGGTAGGTTTCTCAAAGTGTGATTAACGCTTGATGCCCTCACTCGCTCGACCACGAGAATGCGATACGTAGCAAGTGCGCGTGTGGAGGACAGCTACTGTCTTCAAGGTTTGTCTGCGTGGACCCAAGCAGGAAGTTATGGCACTATGGATGTGTATTCTACGTGGTGTAAGCTATGTGGTACAAACTATGTGGTGTATAATCTACGCGGCGCAATGTATGCGGTGTCAGCTATGTGGTGCAAGTCACGTGGTGTACGCTACGTGGCGTTTCCCATGTCATGCGGTGTGAACTATGCGATGCAAGCTGCGTGGCGAAAGGCGTGGTGCAATGTTGCCGGTGCATTGTTTGGTGCAAGCTGCTTGGAGTAGGCTGCGTGGTGCAGGCGCTGCGATACAACAAACTGCGCAATGCCATCCGTGCGGCCGTGCCGTGCGACAGCAATCTGTGCGGCCGCCCCAGCACGAGGCGTTCACGGGCGGGCGCCAGGCCAGAACTCTGCACGCTCAGGAGGAGCGAGCGAGCGAGGAGGAGGGGGAGGAGGACGAGGAGGACGAGGAGGACGAGGAGGACGAGGAGGACGAGGAGGAGAAGGAGGAGGAGGAGGAGGAGGAGGAGGAGGAGGAGGAGGAGGAGGAGGAGGAGGAGGAGGAGGAGGAGAGGGGGAGGAGCAGGGGGAGGAGCAGGGGGAGGAGCAGGGGGAGGAGGGGGAGGAGGAGGAGGAGGAGGAGGAGGAGGAGGAGAGGAGGAGGAGGAGGAGGAGGAGGAGAGGAGGCGAGGAGGAGCAGGGGGAGGAGGAGGAGGGGGGAGGAGGGCGAGGAGGAGGAGAGGAGGAGGAGGAGGAGGACCCACCTCCTGAGGTTCCCACGAGGTACCCACGGGCGGCCACGGGCTGGCTCCAGGCGAGGCCTCGCCACGCCATTCCAGCACACGCCCGGCGCACGGTGCGGCCACGGGGGAGCACCGGGTGAGCGTTGGGCGGCACACCCACTCGGCGCATGTGGCGGCCATGGGCGGGCGCCAGGCGACGCCTCGCCACGTCCACCCAGCACGTGGCGCCCACGAGGCACGGGGGCGCCCACCAACCCGGCACCAGGCGAATCCCCGGCATACCCATCGAATCGTCGAGTTCGTCGAGTGGCCGATGCAGAAGCCGTAGGTGCAGGCAATGGCCACCCCCACTCGGGTCGCTGCGTTCTAGTTGTGAAACACGAGCAGTAGAAAGTTTACGATCGTCGTCGCAGCGTGGGCACGACGTCACCCATGTTGAATAATGCGTGGCAGGAGTGGGACGGGGCGCGCATCCTGCGCGAAAGGCCGAAATGTCGCCCTCGCTGCAACGCCGCATGTCTTTTCATGTAGAGAAGTAGAGAATCGAGCTCCCGCCTGGGCGCAGCTGGGCGCGGCGCACACTTTTTGGACGCAGCCTCATCGACGCGCGAGCGGACGAAAATGTCGCGCTCGCCTCGGCGCCGCGCAGATGCTCCCAGAAGGCGGCGCACCCGCGTCCACGCGGCGCGCCTTTGTTCCATGTCGGGGGGCCAGCGCGAGTGGGCGGCCTGTCGCCCTCGCCCTCGCCCAAGCTCCGTTGCGCATGTCGCCCGAGGGTGGCGTTCCCGCGCTGGCGCGGTGCACGATTCGTCCGCCGAATCGCACGACATCGACAGCGGCAGCGCGCGAATCTTTGAGGATATTGATGGGGTCTCATGGGGGCCTCCTGGAGGCCATGCGGAGCATCCCGTAGGTTTCTCAGCGTTTAGGCTTTGAAGCTACCACCTGGAAGACACCGCGGCGGCGGAGGAGGAGGATGAGGAGGTGGGGGAGTAGGGGCGTCGACGCCGTCGTGGCTCAAGCAACGTTCGGGTTCGAGTTTGTGGCGGCACTTCTGGCCCTTCCAGCGAGACTTGTGCAAGATGCCGACGTTGCCCAAGCGCCGCGCAGCTCGTGAGCGAAAGTGGCGGTGCCGTGCCAGCGCGGCGCGTGCTCCGTCGCCGCTGCCGCCTCTGCGCGGCCCGCGTGGTCTACCCTTCGCCAAGTCGTCGTGCTCGGAGCCGCGCGCAGGCGCTCTCCGTGTGCGCGGTGGGGCCGCGTTCCATGTCCAACATCAGGGTGTTCAGCAAGTGTTATCTGTGTTCTGGGAGGGCGGGTGGGAATCGTCGGGGCCCTCTGGCTCGCTCGACCTGGCTAATTTGATTCAACTCTTACTGCTTCTCCTACACTGGGTCCGCCCCACCTCCTCCTCATCACCATGAATCTCATCATCCTCATCCTCGTCCTCATCCTCGTCACCACCATCATAGTCATCACAATCATCATCAACACCATCATCATCGCCATCATCAATCTCATCATCCTCATCATAATCACCTTCACAGATCATCATCATCCGCACCATCATCATCACCACCACCGCCATCATCATCATCATCATCATCATCATCATCATCATCATCATCATCATCATCATCATCATCATCATCATCAGCATCATCATCATCATCGTCATCGTCATCGTCGTCGTCGTCGTTAACGTCGTCATCACCATCACCACCATCAACATCACAATCATCATCAGCGTCATCATCAGCATCAGCATCATCATCCTCACCAACATCTTCATCATCAATGTATTCATCGTCCTCGTCATTATCGTTATCCTCTACATCATCACCACCATCATCATTGCCATACTTTCAGACCTGCTCTCCTCCTGCTCTCTCGAATCACCATGGTCATCATCATCAGCATCATGGTCTCCATCTCTATCAGACCATCATCATCATGACCATCATCATGATCATCGCCATCATCATGAACATCATCATCGTCATCTTCATCATCATCACCATCATCCTCATCTTCTCATCATCGTCATCATCTCCCTGCTCTTCTCCCAGACCTCGTCCAGCGCCATGGGAACACCACGATGGCCCGCTCTTCCAGAGTCTAGCCTCTGCACGCGTCACGTGGCCCGGTGCCGCGAGCAAAAACGGCCTGCGTCGAGTACACTCTCGGGCCCGGGGTCGGGGTCGAGAGTTCCTGCGGACCATATCCCAGGGTCCATCTCGACCCGACCGATCCGATTCGCCATCGGTTTCGGCAAGCCCGATCCGTCTTGACTCCAATATTTGAACGACCCGATGCGACCCGATGTTTGCATGTCGCTGTGATGCATCCCAGCGGGGCCCGATCCGATTCAATTTCTCCCCTGTGCCGATGCAGCCCGATCTGACGCACATTCCGATTCGGTCCGTTACCCCGAAATTATGCTAATTGAGACCTGGGTGCCCGCGACGTGAAATTATCTTTGCGAAGGACCCAAGCACATAAAGCTGCGGGTACCGCGAGGCAAGTGAAAAGAGGCAGGGTGGGAGTGATGGGGTGTGCCGACATGGGGCGAGCGCGCCATGCGGACCCTGCCGTTGGGGCTTTCGGTGGAGCTCCCGATGAAGCCACGAAGCGTGTGAAGGGTGTGCCGGAGCAGGCGCGGGTACTCCATGCGGACCTTGCCGCTGGGGCTTTTGGTGGAGCTTCCCATTGGGCCACGGAACATGTGGAGAGAGCAATGGATCAGGCGCGGGTGCTCCATGCGGACCCTGCCGCTGAGGCCTTCGGTAGAGCTCCCTATGGGGCCAGAACGTGTGTGAGGGGTGTGCCGAATCGGATGCGGGTACGCCATGCGGACCTTGCCGCTCTGGCCTTCGGTGGGGCTCCCTATGGGGATACAAAAAACGTGTGAGGGATGTGCTGATTCGGATGTGGGTACGCCATGCGACCATGTGGACCCTGCCGCTGAGGTCTTCGATGGAGCTCCCCATGGGGCCACGAAAAGTGTGAGGGGTGTGCCGAATCGGTTGCGGGTATGCCACGCGGACATTGCCGCTGGGGCCTTCGGTGAAGCTCCCCATGGGGCCACAAAACGAAACGTGTGAGGGGTGTGCCAGATCAGGCGCGGGTACGCCATGCGGACCCTGCCGCTGAGGCCTTCGGTAGAGCTCCCTATGGGGCCACAAAGTGTGTGAGGGGTGTGCCGAATCGGCTGCGAGTACGCCATGCGGACCTTGGTGCTGTGGCCTTCGGTGGAGCTCCCCATGGGGCCACGAAATGTGTGAAGGGCGTGCCGAACCGGATGCGGGTACGCCATGCGGACCTTGGTGCTGTGGCCTTCGGTGGAGCTCCCCATGGGGCCCCGAAACGTGAGAGGGGTGTGCCGAATCGGGTGCGGATATGCAATGCGGACCAGGCAGCTAGGGCCTTCGATGGAGCTCTAACGAAACGTGTGACGGGTCTGCTGAACTGGATGCGGGTACGCCATGCGGACCCTGCCGCTGGGGCTTTCGGTGGAGCTCCCGATGGAGCCACGAAACGTGTGAGGGGTGTGCAGAACGCCATGCGGACCCCGCCGCTGGGGCCTTCGGTGGAGCTCTCCATGGGGTCACGACACGTGTGAGGGGTGCGCCGGATCGGGTGCGGGTCCGCATGATGGTGATGAGATGAGGGCATATGCAGGGCAGAAGCAGGGATGGGAGGAAAGAGGGGGAGGAGCAGGATGAGGAGGAGGAGGAGGAGGAGCAGGACTAGGAGGGGGAGGAGGAGCAGAGGAGAAGGACGCGGGGCACTGTCTCTAAAAACGAGGACCGGACACAACAGGATGGTTGGGCAAAGTAGTCGGAGGTATGGGTCCTTGATTTCTCCCCGCATCTTCTGCCCGACCTCGTCCTTTCACCCCCATGGGAGTTCTTGGCGTCACCCGGCTGATTAGGCTTGACGACTTAGGCTGCCTGTTCGTGCCCGAGCGCTTTTTTTTTTCTCTTCTGAAGAGGCGCTCCTTGTCTTCACTCTCTGCCGCACCCCTTGCCTCCCGAGCAAAAAGACAGCGCCCGTCCCCTCGAGTGCTGCCAGTGGGGTCCATGGCCCCCCGTAGCTTTAGCACGGGGGACACGGCTCCTGAGGGAAACGGTGGGCTTTCCCCCAGGAGGAGGAGGAGGAGGAGGAGGAGGAGGAGGAGGAGGAGGAGGGCTTTCCCCCAGGGCCACTTCTCCGTCCCGAGTCGCTCTCTGGCAGCCCCGAGTCGTCCCGTGGCATGGCCTGCGGAGCCCGAAGACGGCGAAGAGCCTCGGGACCCGTTTCTCCCTCGGGGCCCGCCCGCCCCCTGGGGCGAGATGGCCCCAGACTGTCCGGGAGGGCCCAGGCGGCCTCCCGGGAGCACCCCTGGCGAGACCCTGGCGGGTCCTCTCTCAGCTGAGACAGCACCATCGCGAAAACTTCGCGATGGTTCCCCCTCTGGGCCGCAGCCACGGACGCGGCCGCGGCCGCGCTTGGAAGAGGAGAGACCACCGCGACACATGTGCAACGGTTTCTTCCTTCCAGCCGCGGCCGCGGCTGCAGCCACAGCTGCGGTTCTCGTCAATCGTTCCCGGAGAGCTCCTGAGAGAGGTAAGAAGGCTTTGGATGAGAAGCCGAACGGTGGACCCCTCCCCGGCAGCGGCTCGACGAGCCGGGGCAGGGCCAGCGCCACCCGTCTCCGGCAGCACCCGGTGTGCTTGCCTCCGCCCGCCTGCGCGCGCGGGCGCTCGCGGCAGCCCCTGGCGCACGGGGGGCTGCCAGTGGAGGCCCGTGCCAGGAATCGGACGCTGGAGCGTGTACGTTACCAGTGCAGGGGGCCACATGCGAACCCTACCCCTGCCCCCCACGATGTCTGAGGGGGAGGGTGGGGTTCACTTCGTCCTGGAGCTCCCGAGCGAAGTGAACCCCACCCTCACCCTCAGAAATCGTGGGGGGTAGGGGTAGGGTTCGCATGTGGCCCCCCACAGCGGCGGGCTGTTTTGCAATCCCAGGAATTGTTGAGGGTCGGGGGCAACGTCGGGGTGGTGTGGTGTATATTTGTTTGCCCGCTTTCCCGCGGAAACAAGGACAAATGTCTACACCAGGATGCCGTATACACCATGATCCTTCTTCATGTGCGAATTTCAGTGCGGGACCGGAAAACATATCGGTGTAGAAAGTTCGATTCCTTCAAGAAGCACCATGCCAGGACACACGGGGCGTTCCAAGAAGGGCCTTGCCCGCGAGGATCGCAGGAGTTGGCACCTCTTCGGCCGCGGAGGGCGGCGGAAGGTCGGCGGAAGCAAAACGAGGCCGCCTCGGCGAGGGGCGGCGGAAGGTCGGCGGAAGTGAACAATGCGCCCCCCCCCAAGAGACGAAAGCGTTTTTGGGTTAAGGGGTTTCCGAAATCCGCCGTATAGTAATAGTATGTCCTTGTGCGTCCCAGTCTAGGATCCTGCCGACCCGCCCGCGCGACCCGCCCGCTCTGGTCTGCCGCGTTCACCCGTTGGGGTCCGCCCGCCTAGCCCACCCCATGATGTTCGGCCCGTTCCTCCCGCTCGACCTGCCCGCTGGGGTCTGTCCATTCGTTTTTCCCCACATGCTTCGTGGGGTTCTGGTTTTCTTCCCTGCCGCGCCGCACCCGCGACACTCACCCTCACACCTCCCTCTCCGTCTCTTTTTCTCTCTCACACACCTCACTCTTCCCCTCCTCCTCACAGCAGTGCTCAGCACAGCTCAGCTCAGCTCAGCTCAGCTCAGCTCAGCACGGCACAGCTGAGCACAGCTCAGCTCAGCTCAACTCAGCACAGCACAGCACAGCACAGCACAGCACAGCACAGCAGCACAGCACAGCACAGCACAGCATAGCACACAGGGCATTCCTTCGACGCCACAGGGGGTGCGCTTGGGGTGGGGGCCCTATGCGCTGCAGGCCCCCAGGGCGTGGCAGGCGTGGCATTTCCTGGGCACCACAGGGGGTGCGCTGGGGGTGGGGGGCCTATGCGTTGCAGGCTCCCAGGGCGTGGCAGGCGTGGCATTCCCTCGACGCCACAGGGGGTGCGCTGGGGGTGGGGGCCCTATGCGTTGCAGGCTCCCAGGGCGTGGCAGGCGTGGCATTTCCTCGACGCCACAGGGGTGCGCTGGGGGTGGGGGCCCTATGCGTTGCAGGCTCCCAGGGCGTGGCAGGCGTGGCATTTCCTCGACGCCACAGGGGGGTGCGCTGGGGGTGGGGCCCTATGCGTTGCAGGCTCCCAGGGCGTGGCAGGCGTGGATTTCCTCGACGCTGCGCTGGGGGTGGGGGCCCTATGCGTTGCAGGCTCCCAGGGCGTGGCAGGCGTTGCCCCTCGACGCCACAGGGGGTGCGCTGGGGGTGGGGGCCATGCGTTGCAGGCTCCCAGGGCGTGGCAGGCGTGGCATTTCCTCGACTCGACGCCACAGGGGGTGCGCTGGGGGGGTGGGGGCCCTATGCGTTGCAGGCTCCCAGGGCGTGGCAGGCGTGGCATGTCCTCGACGCCACAGGGGTGCGCTGGGAGGTAGGGAGGAGGTAGAGGAGGAGGGAGGAGGAGGAGGAGGAGGAGGAGGAGGAGAGGAGGACGAGGAGGACGGGGAGGTGGGGCAGCAGCAGCGGCAGCAGCAGCAGCAGCTGCAGCAGCAGACGCAGCAGCAGCAGCAGAAGCAGCAGCAGCAGAAGCAGCAGCAGCAGCAGCAGCAGAAGCAGCAGCAGGAGGAGGACACCGAGGAGGAGAAGGAGGAGCAGCAGCAGAAGCACCGATGGTACACATGGGAAATATTATAGGTATGTTGGGGTTCCTCGGCAGCGTAATTTCGGTAGCAAAGTAGCAAATCATGGGAGCCTGGTATACCCTCTTAATTCCGTCTTCAGCGTCGATTGGCGTCGATGAACGTGATGAACGTCTGGAGTCGATGAGACAGCGCCGATGTAGCGTCGATGTGCGTCGATCTAGCGTTGATTAGCGTCGAATCGCGAGAGCCGAACAGATGGTGTGGGAGGCTCTCATGGGTTGCCACCGAAGGCCAGATGATCCTTCGGGGGACCCTTCCAGGGGCTAACCTGACGGATCTGTTCGACTCTAGTTTGACCCCGGTCCGATTCAGGTTCGACTCAGGCTCGATTGAGGCTCGACTCAGGTTCGATTCAAGGTCGACTCGGATCGACGGACGTTTGTTCCAGCTTCGACGCGCGAGTGGAGCGCGCGGCTCCAGGAAGGTCCTCAGAATGAGCATCCAACTGGGACTGGCACTGCCTGCTCCCTTCCCAGGCCCTCGACGTTAGGATGTTTGGATGACGTGGACCCCCAGCGGGCTGAATCCATTCCCCGGGATCGTGTGTTGTTCGTCCTGGGCCGATTTTGATGGGCCGATGTTCCACCACCAGCACCATAGGTAGCAGGAGGAGGAGGAGGAGGAGGAAGCGGAGGCGGAGGAGGAAGAGTTGTTGGAGGAGGAGGAGGAGGAGGAGGAGGAGGAGGAGGAGGAGGGAGGAGGAGGAGAAGGCGGCTGTCTGCAAATCACCATTGAGAGCCAGCGGCTTTGTGCACCGCCCCCTGCCCCCCCCTCCTGCGACGTCGGGTGTTTGCTAGAAGTGCCCCTGACCCAGGTCAGGGTGCCCCAAGGATTTCCAGGGAGGCCCCCACGGCCGCTGGAGCACCCCTCACATCTGGCGGCACCTTTGCCCGGAGAGGCTGGAGCACGGTGTGCAGGAGAAGTGTACGCATTCGCTTCTGGCAGGCCAAACGCGAACCACTGCCACGTCACCCATGCAAAGAGAGAGAGAGAGAGAGAGAGGGATAACGAAAGTGACAGAGAGAGAGAGAGAACAAAAAAACACAGAAGGGAATACATAAATGAAATATAACATATAGAGAGAAGGAGGGAGAGAGAACATCGGTTCGGAAGGCGCTCGTGGCCCCGTCTGGCGAACGGGAGGCGCTCGCGCGCATCATGGCCCAGCTTCCGACGACAGCGCGAAGGGAGACCCCGGACCGTGGGCGCCGCGCGCCGGCGGAAGCTGAGCTCTCCTCCTCCTCCTCCTCCTCCTCCTCCTCCTCCTCCTCCGCCTCCTCCTCCTCCTCCTCCTACGCCTCCTCCTCTCCTCCTTCAAAGTCGCCTCGCGCCTCCGGGAGCGCAGCTTCAGAAAGCATGCGCGGCGCTGAGGCGAGAACGGCATTTCGACATTTCGCTCACGACATGCGCCGCGCCCCCGCTGCTGCCGCGAAGTTTGCAAACGTCCTGGCGAAGTTTCCACGTTGAGCGCGGTAACGTCGACTTGCATTGCCTGCGATGGGCAGAACGGAAAGGGGGCCGCGTTGGGTTGCTATCAGCCGACCAGGTGGCAGAATGGGAACACACATCATGACGGAATCAGAGAGGGAGTGTGGGAGGGGCAGTAAGAGTGAGGCGGAGGGGAGGGAGAGTCTGAGGAGGACAGGGAGAAGGAGGCGAGGGAGGAGGAAGAGCGGCAGCAGGATAGGGGGGGGGGGTAGGCTGAGCAGGTGGAGGAGGAGGTCTGCGCTGGCTTTGCCCCTAGCCGGCCCGCCGCCAGGTGAACATCTCGTGCTGGACC
>CAUYUJ010014419.1:100000-155000 GCA_963575745.1 Prorocentrum cordatum
GAGCCTTGCTTGGGACGCTCGGAGGGCACTTGGAGGCGTCCCGAGGCGGTCCTGGGGGATCTTGAAGGCATGATAGAAGCTAGATTGACCAACCTTGGGCTATCTTGAGCGACCCTGGAGGCCATCTTGGGTTCTCTGAGGCCCCCTTGGAGCCATCTTGGGCCATCTTAGACGCTCCAACGCCTCGCGGCTCTCCCCAGCCTCCAGACCCAGGGGGATGGGGCATGGGAGAGAGGGGGAACTTCCTCCCCAAAGGGGAAGACGGGGCTTTCAGAACGCGCTCCCTAGACCACTCCCGCCACGAGGGCGGGTGGGACTCCCGTCGCCCTCCTGCCCCTCTCTTTCCCGCCCGATGCATGTGTGCGGACACCACGACGCTGTCGTTCCGAAGGGCCTGCGCAGGAAGAAGAAGAAAGATAAGTAGAAGAAAAATAATAATAATAATAATAAGAAGAAGAAGAAGGAGAGCACCGGCCATGTGGCTCGTCCGTCCAGGCAAGGCGATGAGCAGACCCCCGCGCGCCCTGACGAGTTCACCCGACCAAGGATGATCCGCCGATGGGCGGGCCGAGGTGGGGGCTGTCCCTGTGGCGACGGGGAGCACAGGGCACCATCGGACCTCCACTCCCTGGCGGCGAGCGCCGCGGCACGTGTAGCGGCCCCCAAGGTCGCAGTAATTACGCTTGTGGCGGAGAGAAGCGCGCGCAGTCCGTGGCTGCAGCCCTGAGGCGCCAGCCCTGGCGGCGCGTGGGTTGCGGCTTGTCGGGCGTTGCGCAGTGGGGGGCCAATAGCTGGGGGGATGAGCCCAGAGATCCGGGGATGTGATCTTTTAAATCCGTCGGTGTGGATTTCGGCCTCCGGGGCCTGTTATCGGGCCCGGCGGCCATCAAAACTGGATCTGGGACGAAAAACCACCTCCGGTGAAGGGGTGGGGACCTCTGGGGCGGCGGATTGAAAAAATCATGTCGGCGAATGTTCGGGAAGAAAGGAGCACTTTCTTGTGCCCTGAAGTGGACCCCTGAGACCCACAAGGGGAACGGAAGGTGTAGGTTCCCCCCCCCTCATGTATCGCCCGCCCCCCCCCCCTCATCAAGGAAGGAAGGAAAAACAACCCAGACCCCGACACTTGGCATTTACTAAACAGCCCTGCCCTGTTCGATTCCTTCCTTGGGGGCGTTTACTAGACTCATTTGCTTGTCGGGGTGATTCTTTTGAGGGTGGATTTTCTGCTCACTACCTTAAGCAATGCCAAAGGCGCGTAGGTGATGGCTTGGGAGTGTGTCCAGAAAACCGAGGACTTTTTGACCTTCGCTGCGTGGTGACGAAAGGAGGAGTGGCGCCGTCATAGGCGAGCAGCTGTATCTTGTGGATTCGATTCGAAGTGTTATCGATGCCGATCCGGCTCCACCTAACATTGCCGCCCCCGTGGGAAGGAGAGGAGGAGGGCCAGTGTAAACCCAAGACTCGCCAACGATGTTGCAATTCACTCTTCATCCAAGTTCCCTTCACAGGCTGCATACACGGGTTCATTCTTATCCAAGAAAGTACCCCGTTGGAAGGCAACCATGTGAACATTTTGAAGTTTGCCAGAACGCTACTCCTGGGACTTCAACGCCGCATCTCACCGCTACTATCGCGCCTTGACGGCCTTGAGTGGTGCCAGAAACTCTTTCCTGGGATCCGAGCACCACGAATCAAAGTAACTGTTGCGCCCTGACAATTCGACATCGTGCTAAAACGATAGTTCTGGGACGTTGACCATGCGAATCCTTGAAGCTGCTGTACAATATTGAAAAGTTGCGCGCGGCGCTCAGGCGAGAGCCACGTGTTGAAAAGGAGCCGCCCTCCATCCGTGAAGCTCTTGCATATGTTTAGGCCGAATGTGCGCGGCGCTGAGGCGAGATTCACATTTTGAAAACGGCCCGACCTCCACCCGTGACATGTTTTACCATGTGTTGGACTAATGTGCGTGGCTCGAAGGCGATAGCCACACTTTCAGAACGACCCGCCCTCCATCAGTGGAACTATTGCTTCATTTGAAGACGGATGTGCGCGGTGCGGAGGCTAGAGCCACATTTGGAAAACGACAGCTTCTCGCAAGTTTCAAGCTCTTGTGTCATAGATGGTAAGGAAATGTCAGGCGAAAAGCCCGGCCCGCCGTCTCGACTGGCTTCGGGGCTCGACAGGGAGGAGTTATGCAGAAGGAAAAGGAATGCGGCAGAGGAGGAAGGGGTTTGAATGGAGAACGGGACGGAATGAGGATGAGGGAGGAGGAGTCGGATACATTGATGTGGAAAAAGAGGGAAGGCCGAGCAGGAAAGGGATCAAGAGGAGGACGGTCGGGAGGAGTGGGGCCGGCAGTTCCGCGACGGCCATCGGTTGGGGCGCGAGCGTTCCCACCGTGTCGTGTCGTACGTTCGTGCGGTTTGGAGAGGATGAGGAGAAGGAGGAAGCGGAATATGTGGAGCGAGGGACCACGTTGGGCACAATTGTGACATCGCTAGAGTCATGCTTCAAGTTGATCGCGCACACACTCCATGGTAGTGGTTTTTGGCGGACTACACTCCGTATCTCGAAACCGCCGCCAGTTGCCTGACACCCGTACCATGGAACATCGTGGCCTGCTCTTTGGCCGCCTGGATTTCAGGGCCAATCCATCTGAAGCGCTCAAACGACCATCAGCCACTTGCAGTGCTGAGACGAGGGAGAGGAGCAGTGGCAGCAAGAGGAACAGCGGAGGAAGTAGCAGGAGGGGTCGGAGCATGATGCAGGGGCGCGCGCATTGAACACGCGGCTGCGATTGGCAGGTGGTGCACGTTCTGTCCACCGAGAACTTGGAGTTGGGCTGCAACCTGATCGAGCAGGCGGTGGTGGACAAGGCACGCAAGGATATCGACGAGGAGACCGGGCGCCTCTCATTATCCCTGGCGCCGCGCCTTGCGCGGCGTTTCGGCACAACAGTTTTGTCGCACCAGCCGTTCTCCGTTACGGATTTGGCTCTTGATCTTGCACCTGCTCTGTTCTGATGTGCCCCCCTTGCACGACGCCGTGGCGGAGGAGCAGCAGGAGGAGCAGGGAAGGGATCAGGAGGCAGACGGGCAAGAGGAGGAGGAGGAGGAGAAGGAGGAGAGGTGGAGGTGAGAGGCTTGAGGAAGTTGCTCAAGCTTACCAAAATATTGGAAGATGCTTATGGGGCGTTTATAGATGGCTTTGGGACGTTTCCAGAGGGAGGAACAGGAGGAGGAAGATGAGGAGGAGGAGGACGACGACGAACCAGACGGTGGCGACGACGGTGGCATCGAGAAGTGTGAGCAAGAGGAGGGACAACAGCCGCTGGAGTATGATAGAGAAGATGTGGGGACTATTGGATGAGCGGGCGTAACTGGCAACAACAAGCGACGACTTGCATGTGTGATAATGGCTCAGGCAGACAATTGCATGCCAATTGTTTGATGCACGTTTCCAGTAAGCTAGCCACGTTGACGGTGTTGCCGCGAGACCAATAGTAAGCATCAACATGACATGATACTCTCTAACCTTCTTGCTCAAGGTACCCGAGCTGTGCGCATACGAGCTTCGTGCGAGTTTAGTTGTTTGTGACCACAGCAAGTACAGGTCCAGAGACCTCGTCGCAGAGATCATGGCGTCCTCCCCCATGGTGGTCATGGTGCTGGCGCTCTTCATGCCTGCGGCGGTGGCGCGCAGGAGCCAGATGGGCTCAGCCTCCCTGAAGCGCGAGGACGAGGAGTGGTGGTGGACACCCTTCCAGGATGACCTAAGCCCAGTCAAGGATGCCGCGCTCACACCCCAACGTTTCACTGGGTGCGAGCATATTGGGGTCGTGGTTGAGGGGGACGCGAACCGCCCAGACATGCGGGAGGAGGCCCTCCTGTGGGTGGATTTCCTCATGGATCAGGGCTACTGTGTGGCGTACTTCTTCGACTGGGCCCGGCACGCATCCCACGCCTGGTCGAACAAAGATGTCACCATGAATTTCGGCCTTGGCTGGAAGGATGCTCTCAAGGAGGTAGAGCAGTCTAACGACGGGCAGGTGGTGCAGATCATGAACTCCACCAAGGAGAACTGGAAGATTTTTACGAGCAGTTTTGAAACGATCTGCAAGACGGAGGGCTGTGCCCTGAAGCGGGTCGTTTTCGCTTTCGAAGATCATGGGGAGTACCGGCTGCTTGGTCTGCCGGAGCACAAGAAGCTCATGCGGGAGGATTTGCTCGGTGGCCTTCGGTCTCTCTATCGCGCAGGCCCTGACGTGAAGCTCCTCGCTTACGTGAGCGCCTGCAAGTCCGGCTCCATGTTCGGTGGCCCGCAGTACTCCGCAAAGGAGCTCCTGCAGGCTCGGTTGTTGCCAAAGGTGTCCCCGGCCCAGGGTGTCCCAGGGATTTCCTGCAAGACCCTGGAAGGCTTCCGAACCACCCCTCGGGAAGGCAAGAGGGCCGCAGTGGTGCGTCTGTGTACCCTGCCCACCTCTCCTACCTTCCACCGCCCCACTGCTGTCTTCTTGGCGCAGGCAAAGCTGGGTAGCCCTGCCCCCCTGCCCCGAGAGAAAAGGTCCATTGTCACATGCAACGGATCACTGGGATGGACCAGGCTCCTTGGCCCACTCACCTCACGCACATGCACACGCACATGCACACGCACACGCACACGCACACGCACACGCACACACACGCACACACACACACACACACACACACGCACGCACGCACGCACGCACGCACGCACACACACACACACACACACACACACACACACCAGGGGGGATCCAAAATGGCGCGAGAAGCCGGGGAGCTTCCCCTCTGCTGCCCCTCCCCGACAGGCGCACTACATCGACTGCGAGCTGCGAGACGACGGCTGCGTGGCGGGCGCGCTCTCGGCGGGAGGGCAGACGGTGGTCATCGCAGGGCACTCCGTGGTGGGCGTGCGGCAGCGGGCGCTCCTGAGGGCCACGGAGGGCCTGATGGAGGCACAGGCCGGGCGGGGCCAGGACGGGGAGCAATCCGTTCCAGAGCGCTCCGGAACGCCCTCCCCAGGCATCCGCTGGCATGATTTTGTCAATCCGCGGCCCCAGAGGGCCCGACCCCTTCCCTTGGGGTGGTTTTTCGTCCCGGAGCCATCTAGACTGGTCCCCAGAGGCCGAAATCCAAGAAAAGCACCGGATTGAAACAATCCTATCCTCGGATCTCTGGGTCAGAGCGTTCCGGAACGCTCTTAGACGGCCGCGGCACCCGAGACATCCTCCTGAGCCGCCGGGTCTCAGAGGTTCCCGATGTATCCTCACCCGAATGCATCCTCGTCCTGGCTTTGTCTCATCAGGCCATGTGCGACCTGGCGACCGGAGACGGACCAAACTCGGGCATCTTCAGCCAGCTGCCGCCCGAGAAGCTCCACCAGCTCGCTGGGGCGCTGCGGAACGCGTCGGCGGCCGCGAGCCCCGAGGAGGCAGCGGAGGCGAGGCAGCTCCTCGCTTCCCTTGAGGGCTTCCTCGGGAAGTGGCCTCGGGCGGACAAGGCTGATTCGAGCTGGCAGCTAAAGGTCGACGAGGCGATCAGGAAGCTTGAGGTGCTCACCCACACGTTCGAAATCTGGAAGGAGCTTGTCGTCGCCCTGAAGAAGTACCGAGGAGTCACCACGCCCGAAGCACTCCAGGAGATCATAATCCATCTAAGCGCGCTGCCGCGTACATACGCCACCGCGCTCGGGGATGTGGCCAGCTTCTTCAGCGTAGCTGCATGCCTGTGTCGTGGCGCAGCCGCGCCACTATTGTTGAACCCGAACAGGGTCTCAAGGCCGTTTGGTGACCAAGTGGAGTCCACGTGGGATCATCTGGGGTAATGGGCAACATTGCTGCTCAACACATCAATGCACATGTTTGGGGCTGGCATCCTCGATGCTTAGGGGAACTCTTGGGGCCTGATGGGGTAGTGTCCAGGGTCATGTAGCTCGCGTGCGCCATGGTGTCGTGATCTCCAGGGTCCGTGGTCCGCCCCGGGCCACCCCGTGGCAGCTCCCAGACATCCAGCGTCCTGGCTTTTCCGGACATGACTCGCAATACCTCCTCGACCCCGTACCTAGGGCCGGCGTTTCATCCCGCATCGTCTTTCGCCAGTTCCGGGCAAAAGCTCACATTGAGTTCGAGCAGGCCGTGGCCACTTTCTCGAGCCGCAGGATGTCCTCGTGGGCGAAACGCGGATCCGTATCCGCGAAGCCGCGGATGCGGGGCGTTTTCTCGCAGATGTCCCGCGCCGAACGGATCCGAGCGGCCGCGTGTCCGCGGGATCGCGCCACGGAGTCCAGACCGCGAGGGCGCGGGTACGGATATGGTCGCCTGGAGTTTGTGGCAGCGTGGGGGGCCCGCGACAACGACCGGAGTCAGGCTAGCCAGACGAGCTGGCTCGACTCACAGCCTGGCGGCCAGCCACGTGGGCCGCCGCATAGGACGTATAACAAAGCAGTTGCAACATTCACGCTTTGCTCGAGACTCCTTCAGGGAATTCCTTACCGCACAAGACGTTCGCCGCTCGTTATGTCCAGGGTGGGTTGTCGGCGCGCACAGATGGTTGGCGCGACGGGGGGGGCCTTCTAAGAAGGCGGCGCGCTTCTTACCTGGAAGGCATGGGCCCTCTTAGAAGGGCCTGGAGGTTTCAAAGAAGGCTTCTGAAAAGTCTGACCTGGCATCGCTCGGACGTGCGCATTTCTTCTTCGGCGAGGACCATCGAGGAGCATCCTGGACCATCGAGCAGAAAAAACACGCACGAAACCGAAAAAAACACAGGGAATGGACGTCCGAGCGATGGCAGGCTGAGGGCCTTCCAAGAAGGCCCCTTCCTTCTCAGACCCCCCCCCCCGCCTTCTTAGAGGGGCGACCCCATGGCGCTACCCCCGTGTGCGCGCCGCCCAATTCTTGGGACGGGCGGGGGGTGGCCGCAGACTGGTCGTGTTGCCGTCCGTGGTCGTCTTCGGCAGGTCCATCAGGCCGCCCACCGGCCGGCGTCTGGTGGCTCCGCCGCTGTGTGCCCGCGGCGGGCGTCAGGAAGTGTGCGGCGTCCAGGGGCGGAGGTGTATGCCAGGAGAACGATGATGGGGAGGAGGAGGAGGAGGAGGAGGAGGAGGAGGAGGAGGAGGAGGAGGAGGAAGACTGCCGAGTGCGCTATATGCTTTCAGGGTGCCTAAACCCGTCTTTAAGGATGAGGCGACCTTCAGAACTGCAGTGCTCCGCGACCCACTGCCTGAAGCAGCTTGCCCCTGCAGAACGGATATGTTTGAAAGGGCTCTTGGGGGTCTCATCCTTAAAGTCGCGAGTGTGGCAGAAACCAGTGCGCCCTGACTCACTCGGTTCCCGCCATACTTCGAGAGGACAGCCGGTTGGACTGTTCGGGTGCGCCATGGGGGCTCAAGGTTTCCCATGTTGTTCTTTTCTGTCAGCCTTCTTGGGCCAAAAAAACTGCGGCATGCTGCGAGGGGGGGGGGGGGTCGCGGAGGAGGAGGAGGAGGAGGAGGAGGAGGAGGCGGAGGCGGAGGCGGAGGCGGAGGCGGAGGCGGAGGTGAGGAGGAGGAGGAGGAGGAGGGGAAGGAGGAGGAGGAGGAGGAGGAAGAGGAGCACAAGAAGGGAGGAGAGGAGGAGGAGGAGGAGGAGGAGGAGCAAGAGGAGGAGGAGGAGGCGGAAAAAGAAGAGGAGGAGGAGGAGGAGGATGAAGAGGATGAAGAGGAAGGCCTTTCTGGCCCCGGGCCCCCACGCCGCCGCGCCAGGACCCAAGAGGGGGGGCCGGATTCAGCGCGCCCACCGCCATCAGCGGCGCGCGCCTACAACGTGGACCCGACCCCCTGCCAAACGAAGATTTTGAACGTCTGCAGCAACAACAAGTAGCGGCACAGCGTCATCCACCAGAGGGTGATCATTCCTGTCTACTGCGTTAACCACGTGGGGGCGATCTGCCGCGTCTACCGCGGTACCCACCAGGGGGCATCAACCGCGTGGAGGACAACATCCGCGCCTACAACATCAACTACGAGGCGCTGATCTACAACAGCCACGGAGTACTCAGGCCTCCAAAAAAAACACGGCATGGTCTGGCACGTAATAGTACGAGCCCCACGAGTACAATATCGCTTACTACCTGCAGCACTGGTTGCGAGTTAGCGACTTCACCAACACTTAGGATCAATGGCGCCAGCTCGCAGGCACCGCGCTCCCGAGCAAGAGGCTCACCAGGATGTGCGGTACGGAAGACAGCACAGCAAGGGCAAGCGGAATGTGCCGAACAGAATTTGGAAGTGTGATTGTGGTTGCCGTTCGAAATAAATGAGGACGACAACTACGACCACCACGCCTGTTCCAGAAGATGGCGGCCGACATCAATTAGGCCGGACGACAAAACTGGTGAACGCATTGCGGAGACCATCCCAACATATCAGGAACAAGAGGCAGCGGCCAGCAAGGAACGAATAACCACCCTGAGCAAAAAGGCTGAGTACTACAACCACCGCCTGCAATGCCATAGCACGCCTCACAAGCTGGCAAAATCATACATGGCCAACGAACAGACAGGACAACTATGTCACCCCCTCTCCGAAAACATCGCCTGCATCAAAGCAACTACATGCTACGAACAATCCAGCCGATTGGCCTCAGGCTCAATCTGATACGGTCGAAAAAATCGACCACATCATGGCGAGAGATAACCTGGGCAAACAATTTCAAAAGACCGGGCACGAAGAGCGAGCGAGAAAGACGAAAGACTCACAGGCATTTCCAGGTCGAGTAAGGTGGGTCGAAACTAAATCCACCGACATCGCTGCGGGCCCCAGAAGAGATTGTGCGCCCAGGCCGTCCATTAGCGCCCCAGCTTCAAGAACGCGGGCCGAATGCCGATGATCGTCGTGAAGGCATTTTCCATGCTCGCCGGCCAGAGTATTCAACATTCCGTTCGAATTGAGACTGCCAGAATCTGGAGCAGAATGGCGAAATCGAAAATGCCAAACACAGGCGACAGTTCGAGACCGATGCGGAACACGTCGAAATCGACAACGCCGAATGCCACGCCGAGTGGTACCACCAGATTCAATACCTCACTTCCAAGGTTGCCACGTGCAACGCATAGATGAACACCCACAGCACTAGTGCTTGGGATGCGGCCGGCGACTTTCGCCGGGCACGAGCCCTGCGCAACAACGAACACATGGACATGGGCGCGCTCCTTGCCCCTGAACAGACGGAACTTCGGGAGTCAAAGAGGATGCTGTGGTTTCTCGCAGAGGGGCACACGCGCTACCGCATCAAGTACGAAAACACATATGGAAACACATGCGGAAGTTATGCAAGACGAGCACGAACAACAGTCACTTGTACAGGCAGACAAGAAGATGCCCCCCCCCCCCCTCCTGTGACAGCATCCAGTGCGTGAGGAACACCCGGGGCGGCCTGGCGCGCGACGCTGCCATCTGGAAGCAGAAGCTCGAGAACACGGAAAACCATCCCTGCGTCACCAGGTCCAGACTGCAAGATGCAGAAACAAGACTCACAGGGTCTACCTAGGCCTCGACCTCCCTGGGAAAACGCGCAGCTTCTGGCAGGAATGCGTGCCAGAGAAGCGGCAATGGGCATCCCTCAAGCACGAGTGGAATGAACGCCATGAGCGACCATAATTAGGTGGAAAGACCCAGCAAGCCACAAACTATGACACGCAGAAGGTCGAGAGCATACTGAGACGGTCGGACATATGAATCGCGCCGAAGAGCGCGCGCGGCATTTGCGCGATCAGGAGGAACAAGACCTGCGGCGAACATCTATGATCCAGGAAGGTACGGCGGTCTTCAAGCGCCGCTCATCGCGCGCGCCACGCGACGCGAGCTTTGGACGAGCGAACGGGGATGGCGCCACCTGGCCGCGCCAGGGCGCGGACCTCGCCAGAGCCGCACTTCGCTTGGCGCGGTAGAGATGCGGGACGGCGCCACAGAGAGGAGGGCCTTGACGCTGTCCTCGCCGGGATAATCGACGCCGGCCTCGACTCCGACTCTCAAGGGGAAATGAACAATGGCTCCTCGAGTATTCCACGCGCGTGACCGCGGCATTCCAGAGCACCAACCGGAGGACAAAGACAAACGCAGAAATCGACCGCCGATCGGGGCGCCCACGCCCATGCTGCGACAACGCGGACAGGGCCGAAAGATGGTTTGCCGCCAGCGCCAGAGCGCGGCCCACGAGGATGACGCGCTGCCGATGGCGCAACGGCCCCCCTGCCCCTACTAGCGCGATTGTGGAACGGGGTCTTGCACTTCAAAAAGTAACTGTGCACGCCGCCGATCGAGGGCCTCCGCAGAGCGAGCAGAAGGGCGCCACCAGAGCAAGGGAGATCCAATTCGTGCCAGACACCGCGCGGAAAGAGCAACGTCAGCGGTCGGCGTCTACTTTGCCCCATCAGCGAGGAGTCTTCGGGAATTGCCGGGGCGGCGCGCGCGGCGCTCGCGCCGCCCGAGGCGCAAATCTGGATCAACGGCGCCCATGCCAGAGCCGCCGCGATGCGCGGGGGCCGCCGCCCCCCGCCGCCGCCGCGCCCGCCCCCGCCGCCTGCGCCCCCCGCCGCCGCCGCGCCCCCCGTCGCCGCCGTCGCCGCCGTTTCGCAGAATAAGACCGGTTATGGTGACGAGGCTGGCCGAATAGTTCGGGGCATGCCCATTCGCGGCCCCCGACAGAGGCAGCGACGAAATCGCGGCCCCCGACGCCAACGCAGCTGCGCGACGCGCGTGCTTCGACGCGCGCGCGCGGCAGATCCATGGGGGCTCGCTAGCCCGCTTGTCCATGCCGACGGAGATAGGTCTACGCGCGCGCCCATTTGGCCGTTGATTCTGTCTCGGGCTATTCGCCAGGAGCGCAGCGCGAACCGGTGATGGCCATGTCGCAATTGTGACAGTTGCGCGGGCACCGTCCCCATAGTAACCCAGCTCGCGGTCGCGACGGCGCGTGGGCGACATATCGCATAGAGGCGACAGTGCCTTCACCTGCCCCGCCAGCCACAGTGCCCGCGGGGATGCTCCTTGGAACTATGGAAAGCCCAGGGCGAGGGCGAGGGCGGGGCCGCGCTGGGCTGAATGGGCTGACGACACCGCGACGACGGCGACGACGCGGCAGACGCGGACGCCACCCGCCGCGCCCCGCCCGTCGCTGGGGCAGCAACCGCGAGACGGACGCCGGCCGGAGAGCGAACGTGCAGATGACTGCACTCGTACCACTCAAGACCTATTGCAACAACGCGAACGACGAGACCCTGATCCAGGGCTCGAGTCCACGCCGGGATACGCACGCATCAGGAGCCGCTGCTACATCGGGTTCAAGGAGACGCCGAGACAATGCTTCCGAGAGCAAGTGCTCAAAGAGCTAACCGCAAGCCCCGAGGGCACTGGGATGCTGGAAGTATGTAGTCAGGCAACCAGTAAACAGAGTCTAATACCGTTGCCCAGTGCAAGAGACATCTACACGAACGGCAGCCACAGGAGCACAGTCCCAGGCAATGCAGCATGGGGGCGGGTCATCACTGATTCAGACACGGACGGCGTAAAGCCTGACAGTTGCGACTGCAAGGGATGCGTCGCGGCCGGGGTCAAGGGCTCCACCGGCGGAGAGACTATTTCCGCATCCTGCGCATCGGCAGAGCTACGCGGCATCATCTGAGCGTTCCCGATAATCCGGCACACGGATGCCCCCCCCGCAGTTGCCATGCTCTGCGGCTCTACAGTCACCGTGTATCTTGCGACGCGAGAGTGTCAACCGAGCGCAGACCATGGACAGTCGGCATTGGCAGCGGGCCCTCTGCGACGAGACAGGCGCGGGCAGCCACCTGGATATCCATGGGGCAAACTGCGCGCAGCCACCGCCCCTGGAACGGGCGCGCCGACGTTGCAGCCAAGGCAGCGGCATGCGCGGAACAACCCGCTACAGATGAAGCGGCGTCGGCCATTTGTCGATGTCACCGTCGTCGCCAGCTGGCAGTGGATCCTACGCGCCGCGCCCGACGATAGGCCAGCCGACCCCGAAGACGGCGCGAAGGAGTTGACTTCCGACAAGATGCCCCAATTCAATCCACACAAGCACCGACCGCAGCCGTCGCGGCGGCGCGAGACCCAGGCAGACATCAAATTCTGGGAGCACCCTGTCGCGGAACATGCCCAACCTCACCGACGAGGACGACGGCGGTCAGCCAGGGCGCGCGCAGACGCGGAAGAACAGACATGTCGGGGAGGTTTCGCCACCGCGTGTCCAATGTTACGCAGACCTCTTCGTCGCTGTAAATTAAATAACAAAGCGCAACCCAGGACAGCCATGCCTGCAGTGTGATCCACTCTGGAGCCAATGGGGGACACTGCGGGCGCAGCCTCGTCATCGACGCCAAGCTCAGCTTTGCCTCGCAAAGAGGGAACGTTTATTGCATCAAGGACAAGCACATGAAAACACGGTTACAGGCACATCGATTTCCCATCGTGCCATTGGACGCCTCGTGTCTCAGTCGCGTCATCACGGGCGGCCGCGCACCGCCCATGCACGCGCAGTTTTCCTGGCAATTGCTCACGGGAGCAACTCGCAGAAGGTGGCCCCGGCGCCGTATTCTTCGATGGCAACTGCAGGGCTGGAAGCCAGGCGCCCCGCTGAATTTTGGGCAAGGGATGGAGCGAGCGAGGTTGGCGACAAAACTAGCGCGCGCATGCGCCGCGTGCTTTCCGAGGCGAGCACCTGCTTGGCGCGCGCGCGCACTCGCTCGCCGCGACCGCGCGATGAAGGATAGACGCGGCCATCGGCGCAGCCGCGCTCAAGGATGGATTGGATTCAAGCTGCAGAAGAACTATCAAATGCGCGGTGGACTGCGCCGCCCAGAACACGGCGCCAGGATTGTGGACAAGGAGGGCCACCTGCCGGCAGTCGCTGGCATGAGGGTCAGATCCATGCTGCACGCCAAGAAACAGGGGCTTCCAGTGTGACAGCGCCAAGGCACGCGACCCTGACAGCAGAGAAATGTTTGGGCAGTTACCGCGAGCACAAAACCGACCTTCCTGGAGCGCAGACGTCAACGACCACTTGATGACCGCACCCGTGTCCGCACGCCACACGACGGAAAAATATATTGAAGGCAGAGGCGCCCCCGCACATGGGCGAGCGATCCGCGATGGCGACGCGGCTCATCGGGCTTCGCAGACAGGCACGTCTTGGCTGCAGGGGTCACGCCAGAGGCCGCATCATTCGGGAAGCTCGCGTTCCCCATGCAGCAGCACCACAACCTCGACCCTGCGGTTGCCCGGCGCCAAGAGGCCACCAACTTTGCGCGAGCCAATCGAGACTACCGCCTGTGGCAGTGCACCAAGCAACCCCTTTGCCAAAGGGCGGGGTACTTCCCGGCGATCACTGAGTCCGCCCGTAGAAGTACTGGCAAAGGACCGATGCTCGCGCCACAAGACGAAGCCGCGTGATTGGCCGACGCAGCTCGGGGGGGCAACGCGAGAGCGACGTGGGTCGAACGCGCCAGCTACGCCGAGCGGCAGGATGCATATAGACAAGGCACCGCACATCGCAGATTGCCCCAGCGCCGCGCGACGGGCGCGGGCGGCCGACCTGCGACGACTCGCAGCGGGGACCGTGGAAGATACATCACTTCGCCAAGATGCAGGGGACACAAGAGACTGTCTGGAACGAGCTGGCGCGACGATGCAGTGCCCAGGGCGAGAAATCATACGACATACTGCGACGACGTCAACCCGTAAACGGTGGTATCAAGCGAAGAGCTTGTGACCAGAATGGTCAACGCAGCCAGAGAACGGGATATTGGACAGGAAGGGCCCAGCGACGATGTTGCTGCGGCAGCCCGGAAGCCGATGGGGAGATGCCCGCGCCAAGTTCATGGGGGGATGGCGCTGCTACCACGAGAGCTTCTTTCACTCGCCAAAGGAGAAGTTGCAGCCGACGTCTTTAAGACAAATGCGCAGGGTAATGCGCGACATAGTCGGTCCATATTGATTTGGACCACCATTGCGAAGCATTGCTACGCGCGCACCAGGGCCATGCTGAATGACGCGCTCCATATCAGCCGCTCGGACTCCATCTTCGGTGGGAAGAGACGCAGAGGGTCTGCCATGGCTACGCAGGTTGTGAGATCTATAAGCTCGCTTGCGCGCGCGAAGCATTACGGCCATGCTGCCGCTCCACGACCTCAAGAAGTCGTACTGCGCTATTACCAAACATATCGTTTTGCACATGAACACAGATTCTAAAGCCCTCCAGGCCGTGGCCCAAAATCCATGGAGTTCAAGAGCAGTTCAACGGCATAGTGGAACACCTGCGACAGTGCCCAGCAGGGTTCCAACGCCCCCCCAGCCCCCCTGCATCTTGGACACATGGTTCAGCGCCAAGGGTTTCCTGAGAGTCGCGCGGGCTACATCTGGGTCGAGGTCAGGTGCTAGTCATTATACCCACATGTGCGAATGCGCATTCGGGGCAGGCTTGCTGACATAGGATTGCCCTTTGACGCTGCCGCCTAGGATCTCGCGAGTGAAATTGCACAAGATGAGGAGGCGCCACCGGTAGCCTACGACAGCACCTATCAAGACGATTCAGGATCATACAATGTGGCCGAGAACAACAGCGTAAGTGAGCCAACAATCGTCAGCTTCACACAAGGGGTAATGATAGATGACTTGAACACGCACGAGTCCTAAGCTACGACCGGGGCATGGCGCAGGTCCTTGTATCGATACACGGAAACATGCAAGAGCAGCAAAGCAGCTTCTCTTTGGGACCTGTAACGGACGCATTCCAATACTAGGCGCGGACCTGGCCGTTGGCACTGTCACAAAGGCCAAGCACTTGCGTGGAATGTTTGCAAGAACGCGCTGCCGACAGCCACGCGCTGCGCGGGCTAGTGCCCTCGTCGACTAGGAATGCATCGACGCCAAGGCTCTGGTGCAAATGGCAGACCCCCGGCGCTATCCATACTCGCCGAGAAGTCGGAGACCTGGTCAACGCTTGCTGTCGGAGGAACGGCACCAGTCCATTCCGCGCGAATGAAGCTCTACAGATCGGTGTTGGGAATGCAGAGTCACGGACAGCGCGCGATTAAGGTAACCGACAACTACATCCCCGATCCGCGGACACACTGGGCTTAGATTGTTTCGTCGGGACGAAAAGATTCATATACTACTTATGTGTAGTGCGACATGGACCAAGCCAGATGCTACATATACTCGATGCACTGCTGCTCCTTGGAGATTCGGAGAGAGAAGATCTGGGGCGATGTCCAATGCTTCGGCAGCGCGCGAGACCAAAGCGCGCCGCGCAAACGTGCCGGACTACGCGAATGGACGGCCAAGGCAAAGACATGCGGACGCGACGGACAATTGCTTGCGCATGTTGGCGAAGGCAGCTGCGCAATGGTCGGCGGAACATGCCCAGCGCACGGCATGGCGCAATATGTATTGCCAACGACTTCGGCTTTTGGGAGTAGAGCCGCCGCCTGAGCATGCCCCGCGCCCTTCTATCGCGCTCAGATACGCATGTCCGCAGTGTCCATAGACACTGGCTACCAATGGGCACCTGGGCAATGCGCGTGACAAAGTGCCGTCCAGACCCCGCTCGCGCGCGCAATTATGTACCGGACGGACAGCGCAGAGCATTTGGCATCAACGACCATTCCAGACCTCAACAGCTCGCACGCCTGATTCGCACGCAGCGAAAGTGCGCTTTATTCATCAGATACCTCCATGACAGAATATCACATGAACGGGCGCAAGCATTTCATCAACTGGACAGGGAGCAAGCGGCTGCGCTACGAAGAACAGGTTATCACCAGGCGATCGCTCAGGAACCTGCCATCAGCACGCCGTTCCAATGCAACTGCGCGAAGGCGAATGGATAGACCAAGAGCTAGAGCCGCCTGAACCGCGACAGGTCAAACTAGACGGGAGCATTGTGCACATCGTTGGTATGAGCCCCAAGTCCCCTTCCACGCACGGCATGCAATTACCTCCGCATTCTTTCCGGGCCGGTAGGGGCCACATTCAACCGCTGTTCATCAAGCTGGACTCCAGCTTCCCTGTGGAAGCCACGTGTCTCGACCTTAGCCCCTGGCCCACACAATGAGAACTTTTTGCGTCCGGAGGCTAAAGCATTATTGGCAGAAGTGTGCACGCGCTGGATGGGTATCTGGAATGCGTGCTTGGCCGCTTCATGAAACTCAAAGTGGTGCGCGCTGGCATTGCGCGCGGCAGCGACAAGACGGCGACCTCGATCATGGCGCGACATCAGCGGATCGCGGGGATGCAAATGTATCAACGGAAAGGAATGGCTTCAGATACGAGTAGGAAAAGGGGCTCCTGCGCGTCGCCCTAGATCTTCCACTCGAAGCACTATGGCTACGTACGCCAGCCTCAGTGGAACACCCATCCATCCCAACCTGGCGGGCGAGATGCGCCTCAACACGGGAACTTGCGGAGACGAGCCGCGCTGTCATGCGCGGTGGTTAACGCGACCAGGCTCGACCAGTGGTTGATCGAATGTCGCCGCAGAATACCCGCGGCGCTACTGTGCGCAAATCGACCGGCTGCCTCTACCACATTGGCACGAGTGGAAAATCCGGGAACCCCAATCATCCAGCAGGACACCCCGCCGCTCGGGGCATCGACCGTTGAGGGGACTTCAGTTCGGCGCCGCTTACGGGGCACTCGCCCAAGTTATGCGACTTCGCGAACAGACTTTACAAATTTGCTTGGATTGCGCTACTGCAGCCTGGAGTGGCCCCAAACCATGCACGCAAACAGCTCGATCGATGCTGTGCCAAGCTACATGCATAACAAGATGTACAATCTGATCACGCAGGCCCAGCATGATATAGCCACGCAAACGATATGCCGCCGTTGGACACTCTCGACGTCAAGGAAGAGCCCCACACACCGACAGAGATCGCCAACGAAGAATCGCACTACCAAGTAGACCCATACACCATACACCAACGCAGGACTGCCCAACACCGGCATGCCGTGAGGCATGGGGCCTGCTACATCTTAGAGCGAGCAGTGACAGGCGCGAGGCATCCTCATCACCATTTTCCGCCTGCCCCGCCGTCCTACTACTGCATCAGTACTTGCGGCATTGCCAAGGGATGCCGCGCGACAGGTCTTCATTGTACTGCTGGCGCGTGCGAGTGCACCCGTTTGTTCCTTCCCATCATTGAGGCACCAGTGCTGCGAAGTCACCTACCGCTCAGTCCCTGCCGCCACGCGATGGCTGCGACGATGGATACTTCACGTCCGAAGTGGACACCGGCGCGAAGAGGGCGTCCGGGTGCGTGGAGGTGGACATCTAGGACGCCCGCGCCATGGCACCACCTTCTACTTCTCCTCTGGTCGACAACGGATGGGCCCAGGTGCTCGTCAAAGTTGACGCGCTGAAGTACGACGGCGACGAGAACGAAGAGCGCATATATTTCAAAGTGAATGACGCCGCTGCGCCGGTGAAACACTGGATCAGGAGGTGCCAGTTCGCGTTGCTGACGGTCTACAGAGCTATCGAGACTGCGCTGAGGGTGCGCGCGCCATCGACTGCCGCCCCCGAGCGACCTGTCGTCGCCTCGCCCGAACTCCGCGGCCCCCCCCTACCAGCGGTGCATCTACGTGACAGTGGCGGACTACCCGCGCCGCGTGAGTGCGAAGTTCTACGACGAGCCCAGTGTCAATATCCTCATCGCAACAGCGCCTCCGTCCGGGGCGCTGAACGCCGCCCTGGTCAAGGACAACTTGCAGGCCGAGCTCTTCGATTATGAGTGCGACTATTCGGCTGGGTACCTGGGCCTGACCTTCGCGTAGAATACCGCTTGCAGAGGGCGGCGGCACCCGCGATGGCCACCATCCGCCACGCCCCCCTACAACGCCAACGAGGCGCACGGGGCGCGCGATTACATCCGCGTTCGTGACGAGAACGGCGTGCACACCGAGGATCGCAAGTAGAAGGACGTCAAGAGCTACGACGCGGACATCCAGTTGTTGCGTTTCACTGGCGCGACCAGGGGGGAGCACCTCGCGGGCGATTCGCCGGAGCTGTAGGGCAAGGGCATCACGTCTGACAGCGCGAAGTACTACGACGGGGCATCCGCGCACTTCGAGAGCGAGGGTGACAACCGGGACGAGGAACACGAGGACGAGAAGGGCATCGAGGACAACGAAAGCGCCACTGACCAGAACAAGCGCTACAAGTAGCCCCAGCTGGGACGACCGAAAACGGAAAGGGCTTTCACTTCTTCTGCCCAGCTACCAGCTCTCCCCCCAGTCGTTCTTCTCTACAGAAGCATCAGGAGGTATTTAGCTTACTAGCTGGACGCGTACTCGAACGCCGCTGGACACATGCGAGCTCGCCTAGTACCTGCCGTATTCTGGTCCCCAACCGACTTGCCTGCGCACGCTGCTCCATCGCGCCTTCTACTGTACCGGTCTTTTACATCAGAGGATGTAAAAGTCTTTTGGGTCCTTCATGCTGATGTCGGGTCACATGCTGCCCGTGCGCATGCATCATGCGCGAGGCATGCATGACCCGAACTACAACGGGATCGGCGCCGCTCCCAGAGAGCAGCTGCTAGCAAAAGACAGAATCTGGCTACTCGATCTGCCGTGCCAGAACACATGGATACAGTTTGTGACAAAAGGCTACACATGGAGATGACGACGGACAGTGATTCAATATCGGCGACATCGTACCTTCTCAAAGGATCTTTACGACAGGCGTATCAACGTTTACAAGGCTAAATGCGTAGAAGGCACTTGAGAGGGTATCATCGACGACCAGCCGCAGCGACCACACGATGGGCAGGATGCGCCACAGCCCCTGCGATGCGGCTTCTGGCATGTTACCACAACTACTCTTGGTGGAGAGCCATCCATGCGACGCAGCAGCGCGGTATCACTGTTGCGTGCCATGGGGCCCTGAGCAGGATAATTAAGTCATGCTCGAGATTTGCACAGTGCCTCCTATCATCGGCGGGCTAAACAAGGCGATGGTTGCCAACCTATATGGCCAGCATTGCGACTTGGAAGCTAGTATACCCCATATGGAAGCCTACTGCGTGATCTACAACGACCGCGCCCAGGCTCACAAGGTCAAACGAACTGATCAGCCTACTCTTACAGGCTGCGGCACAAAGTACTTCGTGAACTTGCCAGACGATCAATATGACGCAGGACTGCAATAAGACCAACGGTCTCCCATCCCCAACCAGTACGTACAAACAAGCGCACCCCGCATGCGATCGAATACGGATACGCTCAGCGTGTGCGTCAGAGTACCCAGGAGGACGATCACCAGAAAGTGCTACGAAATAGCAGCGGGACCTATCGTCGGTATTCCGATACCAGTACACTACCATGATAGTGAATGCCTATGACGTAATACATTTACAGCGCAAAGGACAAGGTACGCGGTGTACAATCTCACGCGCAAGTTACGCCGTCGGCATCTGCTACCACGTCCCTTGAGCGGCCCGGCCGCTCCTCCCCCTCTCCTTCCGCCTCCTCCCCCCTCTCCTCCTCCTCCTCCGCTTCCCCCTCCCCCTCTCCCCTCCTCCTCCCCCCCCTCCTCCCCCCCCCCTGACTCCGTGGCCATTTTGGCTCGAGCCATTCTGGCTCAAGCCCCTTTGCGCTCTAGCAGCGTTGCAGGATCTGGTCGTCAAAGGGGCGCGCTCTCCTGCGAGCCAAGTCCACGCGCTCCAAGATATTCCCCGCAGTCAGTTCGTTGCCATGGCTCCCGCGCCCTCTCGTGCGCCGCGCTGGCATGGCGGCTGGCCGCGGCAAGGGGATGGCGGGTCGGGCCCAGGCGCATCTTCGACGTGGACATGCACAGCATGCGGGTGCAAGAAGAATAAGCAGAAGTGGCAGCAATGCAAGCGCTGCTGGACCTGGCGCAGTGCACCCTCTTTCGACCTTGTCACCCAACCGCGCGGCGCCTGGCGGGGTTGGCGTGAGGGAGGGCAGCCCGGGTCGCCGCCCCCTCCTGGGACTTGGTCTACTGATCTCCCCGTTCATCCAGGCCCACAGTTCCAGCTCCCAGGAGGCACCTCGCCCCGTCCAGGCTCAGCATCCGAGACCACTCGCCTGGGCGAGCCGGTGTCCACGTTGCAAGGCATGGGCGACGCGGGCAGAGCGGCCAAGCACCATTTGCGTTTGGAATCCAAGCTCGCGGAGCAGAAGGTTGAACCCCCATTGCAGCAGCGAGTGGGGGAAGCTGCCACGGAGATGCGCATCTTGGAGGGCAGGCTCAGTAAAGCAGCATCATACTACGAGCGGCTTCAATGCGATCTGGAAGCACAGCGCCAAGTGGTTCTGCCAACCCAGGAGCCCGCCACAAAGAGCTGGTCAAGGAGCTGCACCTGCAGGTGGGGGGCGTCGCCGCAGCTGAGGTCATACCTGCGGCCCAGGCCACCGTGGCGATTCCGATCGAAGATATCCTGCAGGGCAAGGGGCCCCCCATCAACGCAGACTCGTTGCCGGCACCTGAGGCAGAGTCTGGCCTGTCGCCCGAGGACAAGGCGGAAGCGGAGGCACGTCCCAGGTCCCTGCAGCAGGCGATCAGGCATAAGGCGCAGCAGTTGTTCGGGGCCGCCGCCGAGCAGGCCGCCAAGTTCCGCGAGGAGCAGCGGAAGCAGCGGGCGCGCCTGGCTAGCAAGCGGAGGCGAATGGCAGAAGCACCTCAGACTGGTGGAGGTGCAAATGGCGCTGACAGAGGAGCTGGAGCGGAGGCCGACGGCTCCGCAGGGCCCAAGGCCCCCGCGGAGCCTGCCGCTGCCAGCTCCGCTTCATCAGCCAAACCATCGACATCAGAAGAAGATGCGCGCGCGGGCACAGCGAGTTCTGCAGCTGAACCAGCCCCCCCCCCTTCAGCCGCGGCGTCAGCTTGAAGGGGGCATGCGCATCAGCCACAAGTTGACCTGCTTCATAACCCAGGACTTGCTCACCTGACTGCCCCGTTAGGTCCGTTTGCCAGCCCTCCTTTTGACGCCGCCAAGTCTAACTGTTAGTCTGTGGCCTGTCGGCCTTTCTTCCGTCGCCCCCTTCCTGGCGTGCGGGGTCGCGCGCCCAGTAAGTCGGTTCCGTGGCTTGGCTTGTTGTCGGCCGTGCGTCGCGGCCCGCGGGGGGCTGAGCGAATTTTGCGCGAAGGCCGACTGACCCATCCCCTGCCAGCTGACTCCCCTTGTAAGCTGGCCTGCGTTGGTGCTCGTTTTCAGTTTTACCTTGTCCTGGCGTATCCAGGCGCAGGCAGCCCCATAGAGTTGGCGGCTGGCTCCAAGATCTCCCCCCCTCCGCGTCCGACCCCCCCCTCCCCCTCCTGGCCAGGTCCAGGGGCCCGATGGGCTGAGCTTGGTGCAGCGTGTCATTCGCAGCATGAATGTGAATGCGTGGGGCTTTCTGAAGAAGTCGTTGCCTGACGCGCCGGCCAACGTCGCCTTGGTGCAGGAGCATAAACTGCTGAACGCTGAGAAAATATATTCAGCCTCACAGTGGTGCGCGCGAAATGGATGGAAGTCTCTCTGGTGTGCTGCGAGGGGGACCGAAGCCGACGCCTCGGGAGTTGCGGCTCTCGTCAGCGACTGGCTGGGACGATTTGCCCCTGTGGAAGGTTTCGTTGTGAGTCAGGGCCGCGCGATGGCTGCTGATGGGGGGTTCACTTTCCGAGTTGGAAGCGTCTGTCTCCACCGCAGTGAAGGTCGTTCGGGCCGTAACATGGATGTGTTGGCCTCCCTCGGTGCTAGGTGCCCTTCTTTTTCGGGCCCCTTCGTTCTCGTTGGGGATTTCAGCCTTCCCCTTCGGAACTCGCCTCTTCAAAGTTCGTCTCTGAGCTTCAGGGCCAACTCATTGATCCAGAAGGCTACACTTCCTTTTGGGGTGGCAGCCCGTCCAAGTTTGACTTCTTTGTTTGCAGCGGGGGGCTCGGCAGAGCCGTCGCCTCCTGCAGCGCGGTCATGGCCGCTGAGTCGAGCCCGCGCCGCGCTGCCGACCTCGCTTTTCATCTTGCCCCCGCCGCCCTCAAGGCGCTTAGTTTTTTGGGGGCCCCGCCTCTCCCCTCTGGCCCAGCTTTCGGCCCCAATCCCAAGCGGCAAGATTTGGATCAGGTTCTGGATATGGCCCAGAAAGGTTTGGTTGCGGCTGGGAGAGGGGGCGGCGTCAGGGCTGCGCAGCTTCTTACCCGAGGCTACGGGGCCTGTGCCAACGTCGCCGAGGTGGAGCTGACTCCGCTCCTCGGCGCCGACCTAGCCAGGACTGGGACCGGGAGTTTGGGGCCTCAGCTGATGTGGAGATAGGTAGTGGAGGGGCGGCCAGCCAAGGTATCCCGCCCACCGAGCCATCAAGTGGCTGGGGGCCCAGTTTCGGAGCTTGGTCTCCTTGCAGCGTGACAACCGAGGTGCGTCTGTGCAGGCGAAGGCCATCCATGCATCATTCCTTTGCTGGCCTGCTTCGATTGCTGGCCACGCGTCTGAGTTTGAGTTTTTTTTTGATATCAGGCGCTTCGCGCATCAGCGTGCCCCAGTCCAGTGGTCGGCCGAGGTGATTGCTCCTGGCGAGGTGCAGCTCTCGGCGCTCTCTGGCACTCTCGCGTCAGCGGGCGCCAAGTGCCCTTCCAAATCCAACTCGGACTGGCGCGCTTGGCCCACGGAAGGTCTGGACCAGGGGCCAAGAGGGTCGGCGCCATCACTGGGGGCCCCTCTCCCTGGAGGCCGACCGCGATGTTGGCGGTGGATGGCTCGGCGGTGGCCGACCCCCTGTCTCTGCGCGCCTACGAGGGTGACAAGTTCAGCAAGTTTTTGGGGGCAGGCTTCTGGCGAGGCCAAGCCCGTTTCTCTTGTTCAGGCGTTTCCCCGGGCTGCTCCTGACCAGCATCGAGCCGTGTCTAAGCGTTACAGGAAGTGTTCTGTTGTTACGTATGATGGTTTCGGTTGCAGGCACTATCACTTGTTGTGCGACGACGGTCTTATCACGCTGGGCATGCTGTTTGAAGTGATGGAGTCGGTTGGGGTGTTGCCGCGACAGATTTCGGCGGTGCTGCTTGCGCGCCGCAGCAAGGCCACTGGCGGCTTCAGGCCGATATGGGTTTTCTGCTCTTGGCACAGGATGTGGGGTCGCCTGCGGCGCCCTGGGTGCGGGGTCGCCTGCGGCGCCCCCATGCCCTGGACTGGGGGCGGCAACGCCCCCGTCGGTACTGGGCTGCTGGGGCCTTTTAGGGGAGCTCCAGACGTTGTCTGGCGCCAATCGGTGCGCGCGGAGACGGGCGCAGCTAGCAAGGAATGCAGTGCCAGTGTATTCTACGACATGCTGACATATTATGAGACGATCAGCCTGAATATTTTGGAAGATATATGCGGGCGCCATTGTTTTCCTCCCGTCTTCTCTCGTCTCTCGTTGTATGATTGCCGATGCGGCCGTTTCATTTCGTTTGCTGGCCTGCTTGATGGCCCCTTTTCGTGAGGAATGGTGTGGTCGCGGGGTGCCCTTTCGCGACTTCGTACATTCGGGTTTTCTCTATGGACACGTTCGATCGGCTCCCTCGTCATAGGTTGCTCGAGTTCGACGCGTATATCGACGACGCTGGAGTTTCGAGCACTCGCCGTCACCAGCATGTCGTCAGCAGCATCGTGTCGACGTCGCTCCTCTTGCATCATGTCATCACCACTGTCAGTTGTCTCTTGCGAAGGTATGCACGGTGGCGCCCAGCAAAAACATGCTGACGACATTTCCAGTGCCCTCGGCATTCTCGGGGGCCGCGTGCTGGACCCCACTGTGAATCTTGGAGTCGACTTTTGCGCGGGCCGTTCTGTCAGAGTCTCAGGCAGGAGCTCCAAGATGAACGCCAGGACGGCTAACTTGTGTCGGAAGGCTCGCTGCCTCAGTAAGCTGTCTGAGCACGTTGGCCGTTCCGCCCTCAAGATTCTCGCTGATGGGCCTCTCGCTGGAGGAGCCTACGGCGCGAACATCCTGGGAGTCAGCGATCAGAAGCTTCTGTTGATGAGACGCCAAGCTTTCTGTACGGTTAGACCCTTTGCCAAGAGCAGATCTCTCACTGCTGTCAGC
Source organism: Prorocentrum cordatum (assembly GCA_963575745.1). Lineage (NCBI taxonomy): Eukaryota > Dinophyceae > Prorocentrales > Prorocentraceae > Prorocentrum > Prorocentrum cordatum. The sequence continues at coordinate 124,097 of CAUYUJ010014419.1, forward strand.
ATTCTCTCTGACGACCCGTGCTGGAGCGCTGCTTGCGCACCGATCCTAATATGGAGTAAAGAGATATGGATCACGCGCGCCAGAGTTTTCGACGGGTCTCTTTCGTTTGAAGATCTCCGCTCTGCTTGGCACAGTGTGTTTGGCCTCGAGAGGGTCACGTGGCCCACTGTGAAGGGGCCTCATTATGCGATGCGCCTCTCTCTGCTCCGCCTGGGTTGGAGGATGGCCCACTGCATGGCGATTGTTGACGACAGGGGCTACCAGCTCTCTTTAGGCTTAACCGCCCCCAAGCTCGTAGAAACGTTGTGTCGGGATGCCTACATGAGGAGTTTGGAACGGGACTTTGGGTGGTACATGGGATGTCGGGAGACGTATCTGTCTGCGCATCCCCAAAGCTGCCTGCCGTCCCAAGAAATTCACCCCTGCCCAGCGCGGTTGGATCCACGCCTGTTCTAGTTGTGCCACTTGGACAGCAGATCGCGCTTGAACCACTGGGTAAGCAGTCGACCCTCTGTGTCCGGAGCGCCAGGCTACCGACTCCATTGCCCGCAGGTTGTGGGAATGCCCCGATGACGAAATTGCCGAGTCAAGGGCCCAGCTGGTCGCCGCCTCTGCCGCTGCTGCTGCTACTCTTGCTGCTCTGGCCACTGAGGCCTCCAGCGAAGATATAGGCTTGTATACTAGAGGAGCGTTCGCTCACCCCGCCGACTGGCTGTCCAGGCCAGCTCTTGAAGGGGCCAACTCCCTGGCGTACGCTTGGCATCGCACTGGGCTCATGAGCACAGAGGGCCCCAGGGCCCCTGCCAATGGAGAGGTGCGGGGGGCACCTTTTCATCGATGGTTCTTGCCAGCGCCACCCCGTTCGTGAATGATCACGCGCGGCATGGGCTACCTCAATGAATTCGGATGATGGGGTGTGCCTTGGAGAGGTCAGGGGCCCTGTGTGGGCCCACTTCCTTCAGATTCCGCAGGCTGCGGACTTCTCGGCTCGTTGTGTGGTCTCTCAGTTCATGTTTTTCCCGGGTATCGTGTATTCAGACTGCCCGAATGTGGTCCACCAGGGTTGCCTCCCCCTGCCTGACAGATATTCAGGGAAGAGAGCTTATTCTGGATTGATTTCGCAAACCAGTGCTAATCAGGGCCAGGGTTTAGACGACATCGTGAAAGTTAAAGCACACCTCAGCCTCGAGGAGGAAGGCCTCTCAGCTCGTGATATGTTTCTTCGCAAGGGTAACTCGGACGCGACATTGGAGCTAAGCGCGGCCTTCAGCTTCACCCATCTGCCCCTGGCGATATGGAAGTAGTCACGAAGCTGGTCGATGCCGCCAGAGCATACTGTACTATCGCGGCCAATGTGCTTCCGCTCTGGCCCGAGTTATCCCGCGAGGTGCCATAGACCCCACCCGTGCGCTCTTCCTCTTCGCTGTGTCCCCCCTCCCGTGCCTCACAGGCGGGAGAGATGGAGTGGCATTTGGAGGTGCGCTGCTTGTCTGCAAAAGCGGAGGAAAGCAGAGACTTGCCCTCCGCCAGGCTCCTGTGCTAGTTTCTCCAAGCTCCATGCTGCGAGGCAGCAGGAGCTGGGCCACCGTACGGTGGCGTTCAATTGCTCAGATGGGTCAGTTATGTTTATCTGCCTGCGCTGCAAGTGCCACTCTTCAGGCGCCTCGGTCCGAGGCCTTGGAGAGCGGTGCCAGCCACCTTCCCGCGCTATCAAATATGGGTAACGAGCGCTCGTGAAGGGCATTCGTCCGCACTGCTCCGTCGATGTAGACCATTGTATGGCCTGTTTCGACACTTGTGTGTCTGAGGATGGGTTCGAGCCCTCCGTCCGTGGCGATGAACACGCTCTGGAGTGCGCCTCTCCCTCCGCTCCGTCTGCCACCGCCTCTGGTGCTGCTTCAGCACCTGCCGCCGCAGGCCATGTCCCCCCGCCCCCGTCCCACCTGGCGCCGGCCCCAGCGGCGCGTTCGCGCGTGGTCGGGCGCGGCGCGGCGACCGCGAGGGGATCACCGACGGCGCTGCGAAAGGGAGAGAAGCAGGAGGAGGAGGAGGAGGAGGAGGAGGAGGAGGTGGAGGAAGTGGAGGAGGAGGAGGCGGAGAGGCGGAGGAGGAAGAGGAGGAGGAGAAAGGAAAAGAACGTCCGTGGAAACACTCGTGCCAACAAGTTGCAGGTTCCAGGAGGAGAACAAGGAGACAGGAGGAGGAATAGGTGGAGGAGTAAAAGGAGGAGGAGGAGGAGGAGGAGGAGGAGGAGGAGGAGGAGGAGGAGGAGGAGGAGGAGGAGGCGGGCGTGCGCCAGGCTCACGCGTCAGGGGCAGCGCCAAAAGGGGGATTGGAACCGGGGCAACGTTGCGGTCAGGAACGTTGGCTTGGCGTGTCGTTCCGCCAGCGGTGGCCCGCCACTCGTCGGCGCGACACGCTATCCGTTTCCCCGTCCCCAAGCGTCGACGTCTCGGGCTGTGCCCAGCTTTTCGCCCCTTGGACCGGAGCGACACGGCATCCTAGATGGAGTCGGAGTAGATGGGGTCGGGGGATCGCGCCGCATCGCCGATACATCTTCGATGGGGGCCGATGTGGAGCACGATCTCCACGCCTGCGTCGCCGGTGCGCCGCCGACGTGCCCGATGCATCGTTGATGCGTGGTTGATTCGTCGGCGGCACGGCGCGATCTTCTGAACCCATTTAAGTCGGACCTCGTGTCGGAGGCATCTGGAATAGGGGTGCGTGGCTCTCTCGGTCGGTGCCATAATACTCTCCAGATTTCGTGTCCTCCCTCACTCTTTTTCCGAGCAATTTCTTGCCCCCCTTCGCCCGCACACTTTTTAATGCACGCGGGCGCAAGGTGGTCAAGGACAGTCAGACGCTGGACAGAAAGCGGTGGGGCGCACCGGAGTTCAATTGAGGCACGAAGGCGAACAAGGGAAAGAGCGCGAGAAGGATGCTCAGGAACCCGCTCGGACCATGAAAGCTGTCGCTGGGCTGCCGCAGAAGATCCAGCTTCATGTGGAAGGCCTTGAAGGGGGGCCTCGTCCGCACTCGCGCCCCGGGCCATGCGCCAACCCTCACTCTTCCTGGGCCGATTCCTCGGCGCGCCCGGTGGAGGGGATGGGCGAGGCCTCCGCATGCCTGCCTCCCCCCCGCCAGGGCCCGGAGGCGTGGGCTCTCCCGCCCCGTCTGGGCCGCCTTCGGCGGTGTCCGTCGGACGGGGCTGGCACGAGGACGAGTCCGTGCCGGGACGTGCCGAGGAGGAGGAGGAGGAGGAGGAGGAGGAGGAGGAGGAGGAGGAGGAGGAGGAGCGGGACGCTTGCAGAGCGTTCTGGAAGGCGGCGCCCGAGACATTTTCCAGAGCCGCGGACCTCAGAGATGTTCGATGCATCTCCGCCCGAGCTCGTCCTCGTCCTGGCGTCGTCCTCGTCGGAGCAGGGCAGGGTCAGGGGCTCTTTTGCCGCATCGCAGGGGCAGCGCCGGTGGGGCACGGTCCTGGGCCGAGTTCTCCTCGATCCCGACGTTTCCGACGCCTCCCTCCCCATCCCTCCCCCTCCCCCCCTCCTCCCTCCTCCTCCTCCTCCTCCTCCTCCTCCTCCTCCTCCTCCTCCTCCTCCTCCTCCTCCTCCTCCTCCTCCTCCTCCCTCCTCCTCCTCCTCCTCTCCTCCTCCTCCCTCCCCCCTCCTCCCCCCCTCCCTCCCTCCCTCCCTCCCTCCCCCTCCTCCCTCCCTCTCCCTCCCTCCCTCGATCCCGACGTTCTCCGACGCCTCCCCCGTGCATCGCCGTTGCGGCGCGGTCCCGCGGCCCCACCTCGGCGGCCTCCGCCCGTGCGCGGAGCTCTGCACCCCAAGGGCGGCGGAGAGAGACTCGGGCTCAGACGTTCGGGGGTCCGCGAGGTCTTCCTGGGTCTGCGCCCGACCCCCCCCCCCTGCAAGCCCCCCTGCCCCATCGAGGAGCAGGGAACCCAGACCCCCTCGGGTTAGGAAAAAATCACGACGGGAGGTTTTTCCTTATTTTTGGCCTTTGGGGGCCCTTCCCGGCCCTCGGGGCCGTCAAAAGACGACTCGGGACGAAGAACCGGTCCCGGGGAAAGGGTCCAGACCGCTGGGGGTCGACGTCATGAAAAATTCGTGACGTCGGGGGTCTGGGAACCCATGACCTCACTCACGCAGTGAGGGCGTGGCCTCACCTGGGTCCCCGTCTGTGCATCAGGGGCACTCCATCTGGGAGGTTCAGTTCGATACGGCTGCAGAAAAGACCCCCTTCTCCCCAATGTTCCAGGCCCTCCTAGCCGATTTCCCCTCCCAAAGGGTTTGGGGTATTTTTGGGGCTGAGAACTGGCGGCTCCCCTCGGCGCAGCAGCCCCGGGCGCGCTCCGCGCGCCTGGAGGGGTGTTCGAGGAGGGGGGTCCAGCGCCGACATGAGAGATCCGCGCAGACCTGCGACAGTTTTTCTTCTGCTGTTGCCGGGCAAGGCGCCAGGAGCAGTGGTGAGAAATCCTCTGGTGACAATGGCCCTGACTCGTGCCTGCCGCGTTGCAGGCGCGATGGTGGATCACGCGAAGACCGACGAGAACGACGGTGCCAACGAGGCACAGGAGCGGCCTTTCAACGTCTCCGAGGCCCTCGCTCTCATGGGCACGGTTGGGCGGGGTTTCACCATGTCGGACGCCGTCTCGGACGTCCAAGCCGACCCGCGCGAGGGTGAGTTCATGCAGGTGATCAATCTCGAAGAAGAGAAAATTGCATAAACATCAACTTTCGGCGGTCCGCGCTGATTTCTTTGATGTGCGCTGGGGTCCCACAGCTGCGCCTCCTTTGCCGCCCCTGGCGTTCGGAGCGCGCCAGGGAGGGGGGTCCAGCGCAGATCCAAGAAATCCGCGCGGAACGCCAAAAGTTTATGTTTATGTCGTGTTTTCTCTTCCCCTACAATCAGAAAACTCTCGACGCATGGGTCAACATACGGGAGGCGGTGGACGGCTGGAAGGCCTCGGCCGAAGGCAGGGAGCTCTGGGAGGAGCTGTCCAACGGAGGCGCCAGCGAGCAGGTGGCCAAGGCATCGTCGGCGAGAATGGCGTGGGGCGTCGGGTGCGGCACGCTGGTGGACTGCCTCGAGACCTTTGGCCGCGTCCAGACCCTGAGCAAGCTTCACCACGGAGAGCTGGGCTGCACATCTTCTGCCCTGGGCGAACGCATGAGGGCCCACTCCGTCGCCATGGGGCAGGCCGGCGGGGAGGGCATCGAGGAGAACTCGGGGCTCGAGAACTCGGCCACCACGCACATGGTGAAGAACTTGCTGCGCGCCATTGCTTACGTTTCGGATGACGCCCTCGCGCCCTGGGACGGGCAGTCCTTTGCAGGGAAGCCCGCCACGGGCGACTTCGCCTATGCCAACGATCCTATGCTCGGCGCCGCGACCGAGGACAACGACCCTTTCGACCTCATGGTGCATCTCGACGGCGAGAACACGCGTCCCGAGTCGATCCTGGCCTTCTCGGCCTCTGTTCCCCAGATCATATCCTCCTCCCTTCTCCCATTCACCGTCGGCTCGATTGCAGATCTGCAAGAGCGCGTGAGCGGCAAGGGCAAGGGCAAAGGCGTGGACCCGAGCTTCCGCGCGCACGTGCGCAGTGTCGAGGATCTTGCGATCAACCAGGACTCCATGACCACCGACATGGCCTTTGGCATGATGTCCTTCTTCATGAAGATGATGCTAAAGGCAAAGGGCAGCGAGGACGCCACTCTCTCCATCACGCGCAAGGACGCCGCAGCCCGCGCCGAGGAGTTCGAGCGCCTGGTTAGCGACGAGTCCACCTGGTTCAAGAAGGGCAAGGCGCGGAAGGCCGCCTTCTACAAGGCGATCTCCGAGGGCCGGCTACCTGACGGATTCCTGTCCTTCTCCTACCTGTCGCCCGCCACCGGCCGTAACATCACCCGCTATTTCGACACCATGCTGAGCGCGGAGAACTTCGGCAGCCCCATCGCGTTCGGCAACATGCTGGATACCGAGGTGGGGGAGTTCTTCCATCACGTCCCGTCAGGCCTCGAGCGCTTCGGCAAGCACCTCGTGAACGTCGGCGACCAGATCCTGAACGCCAGCAGGATCGGCGTCGACTGGCTCACACAGGTGGCGGGGCCCAAGGGCCAGATCGCAGACGAGCAGACGCGCTGCTGCTGTAAGGGCCCCAGCCCCGACATGTGCGAGCTTCTCGCTGGGGACGAGCTGAAGAAGAGCTGGAATCCCGCCAAGTGGGGCGAGGCCGTCTGTCCTTCGGATCTGGGCTATCAGCATTACAAGCGCTTCAATGCGAACCCACGCCTTCCCATGACTCTTCCTCCCAAGTGCCAGGCGACGCGCCCGTGAGCGCTCCTGTCCAGTGCCAGGCCGTGCGCTGAAGAACAGGAGCTCTGCTTGGCCGCCGCGACCTCGCGCGCAATCAGCACAGGGAGGGCTTTCCGCAGCAGTGCTCCTAAGGGGGCTGAGGAAAAGCAGAACCGTCGCTATCGGAGTCGGCGTCCGAGTCGTCATCCTCGCTGAGGGCCTCCGGGTACTCAGCGCGAGCGCAGCACATCGGAACCGGTGCCCCATCCGTCGGAGCGAGCCAGCGCCTCGCAGTGCTGGCCTGGCAGGAGGCGGACTTTGGCACGTCGCGTCTCCTGCGGGAGCGTGAAGGGGGCGACGTCTGCCTGCCTGCGGGGCCCCAGCTCGGCGGCGCGCCCAGGGGGGGCAAGGCCAAGGCGGTGGGCCTGCCTGGGAGGGCTCGGAGGGGCATCGGCCTCCCGTGGCCGGGGCGCCCTCGAGGGCGCGAAGGGATTCGCGCCTTGCGCTCCGCGGTTCGGCTCCGATGTCTCCTTACCCTCCTCTTCTACCCTGGGGAGCGGCGCGAGGGCCCGAAGTCATTCGCGCGCTTCGCGGAGCGCGAAGTTGGGCGCCCTAGAATCGCAGTTCTCATCGCGGAATCCCATTTCAGCCACGCGCCCAGAAAGAGCCCGAAGTTATTCGTGCTTCGCGCAGCGAAAAGTGCCAAGTGAGGCGCCCTTGAATAGCAGCTCTCACCGCGGAAGCCCATGTCAGCCACGCACCCTGGAACAATGTAAGACCATTCGGCGCCTCTCACTCTGACCATCATCGTCTGTCTGCCCGCACTCCTCATCCTTTTCGTTTCCCCTCCATGAGTTCTCAAGCCGTTTTGGCTCCGAGCAGGTCCAGCCAAATTCCTGCTTCATCCGGAGGGCCTGTCCGGGTCTGATTTTTGTGGACAGCTGCTAGCTCGTGCTCAGACCGCGGCGCCAATGGCACCAAGGGCCAACAGTGTAAAAAAGCCGCCCGCGGCGCCAGGCAAGGCCAGCAAGAGTGGGGAGAAGGCGAAGACGGCGAACGATGAGGTGCCAAGGCCACCCGACACCCTGCCCTGCATGATTCTCAGATTCTTTCTCGACCTCACCGTGGGATCCATCAAGCTGATCCTGGTGGGCGGCTCTTGCCTCTGGGCCTACCGCGTCAGGAAGACGGGGATCCCCCTCTATGGATACATGATTCACGGCTTCGACCCGACCTTCAACTTCACCGCGGCGCGCTACCTGGCCAGAAAGGGCTGGTACGAATTCTTCAGGAGGGCCCGCCTCCCTCCTCACCTCGGTGGACGGAACATCGGAACGAGGGTTTCCAGCTCATGGGAACCCTCGGATGCCTAGAGGTTGGCATCGACACTAACATCTGCGTTCGTCTTTACCAAAGGAAGACGATCCCGGTTTCGGCAATGGTGGTAGTATTCGGGCTTCCTAGTTGGCCGAAGGATTACCACCAGAACCAGAATCTTGGATCGTCTCCTCCTAATGGAGGCAGCCCCCTGTGTTGGTGTCGGTGCTCTTTTACAAGCATCCAGGAATCAGTTATAGGTCGCACCTGTTTTGGCTGCTTCGCTCAAGGGGAGCTCTTCAAACGCATGACAGGGGAATGGGACATGGGGTGCCTTCCGTCGTCGTTTTTGCTTCCCTCGTCGTCGTCGATCATGTGACAAGCGCGGCAGTACCCTGACGGCCCGCCTGCCCGACCCGCCCGTCTGGGGCCGCCCGTTCCGTTTTCGTCCTTTCAGCCAAGCGGGCCCTCCATGGCTTGCCCGGCCTGTCCCACCCGTTAGGATTCTTGCCCGCCCCTCCGGCCCGATAGGGGCTCCGACGGGTCGTCTGCTCGGCAGCCCGCCTGCCTGCTGCAAAGTCCCGCTCGGCCCGCTTGCAGGTCCCGCCCCGACCCGCTCCACGGGGTCCGCCCGGCCCGCGCGCTCGTCAGGGTCCGCCCGACCCCCGCCCGTCCCACCCGTCAGTGTCCGCCTCGGTTGTTTGGCACTCCGCCCGCCCCGCCCCGCCCGCCGCCCGACCCGCTCGCGAAGTCCCGCACGGCCCGCCCGTGTGGTTCCGCCTCCCCGACCCGCCTGGCCCGCACCTGCCTGGCAGTGCGCCCGCACCGTCGTCGATGGCCGGGAAGGGGAAGGTCTCGGACGAGGCGGAGGGAGGAATGAAAACCGACGAGGGCCTGGGGATGTCGAGGGCTGGGGGGGGAGTCTAGGCCTCCCAGATGGGGTCCTAGTAGATGGGGTCGGTGGATCTCGCCGCATCGCCGATGCATCGGCGCTGCGGCTCGATGTGGAGTCCGTGATTACCCACGCCGACGTCTGCGATGCATCGCAGACGCATCGCCGATACATCGGCGATGCATTGGTGATGCGGCGCGATCCTTCGACCCCATCCACTCCGACCCCATCTAGGAGGCCTCTAGGAGGGGTCGGGATTTTTCGCCCATGGCGTTGCCCAGGGGGAGCGGTTGAAACGCATGATCGGTCTCGTAGTATGGGGAATGGGGGTTTTCGTCGTCAGCCTTTCCCCTCGTCGTCGTCACGTTTGTCGTCGTCGTAGTCGCCGTCGTCCACTGCCAACCCGCCTGCCCGAACCGCCCGTTTGGGTCCGCCCGCTCGTTCGCTTGACAGCCCGGCCGCCCGTTTTATGTTCCGTCCTCCGTGGCGGGGTCGCCCCACCCGCCTGCCCGACCCGCCCGTCTGGGTCCGCCCGGTCGTCTTTGTTCGGCAGCCCGCCCGCCCGACCCGCAGCACACGCCTGTTAGGGCGCGCCAGGTCCACCCAGGAAGGTCCGCCCTCGCAGCTGGCCCGTTATTGTCTGCCCGTTCCGCCCGCCAGACCCTCCATCTAGGGTCAGGGCTCGAGCTGCACGGTGTTTTGGCGATTTCGCGGATCGTTTTCGATGTGATCTCGTTTTGTAGCAAAGGCAGGACGCAGACGGAACGATGAAAGCCGAAAACACTGTTAAGCTCGAGCGCTGTTCACCGGCGTCACCCCAAGACACTAATAGTATGTGTGCGTCGCCCCGCCAGGGGCGACGCGCGCACCGAGAAATCTCATTCTGCATGCGTCGTGGCGGGCGCTTCCTGGCCACACCGCTCGGGAAACGATCTACTACAAGATGGGTAATTATAGTATACGTTCGGGTCGGACGCACGCCTCCGCGGAGGACACACAGTACCAGTATGTCCCTGTGCGTCTCGGTCCAGGATCCTGCCGACCCGGCCGCGCGACCCGCCCGCTCTGGTCTGCCGCGTCCGCCCGTTGGGGTCCGCCCGCGCAGCCCGCCTCGTGATGCTCCGCCCGCTCCGCCCGCTCGACCTGCCCGCCGGGGTCTGTCCGCTCGTTTGTTCGTTAGCAACTCATAGGGAGCTTGGGGTACACCTCAGGCGATGCTTAAGAAAACTTAAGTTTTCGGCCAGAGTCTCGATTATTCTTAACTTTTCAATGTAACTCCCAAGATTTTGATAGAAGTTCTGGGTTTTGTTCAAGTCCTGAGACCATGAATTTCTTAACCCATGATTTCTTAAGCATTTCGCAGGGTGTAGGGAGCTTGGGGTACACCCTCCTGATTCAGATTTCAGCGTCGATTAGCGTTTGGGAGTCGATGCGATAGCGCCGATGCAGCGTCGACGAGCGTCGATTGGCGTCGACTTGGCGCCGATTTGGCGTCGAGCAGCGTCGAGTCGCAAGAGCCGACAAGATGGTATGGGAGGCTCCCACGAGTTGCCACCGAACTTGACAAATCGCCTGGGCCGCCCGTTTCGGCTTGCCTGGTTGCTTGCTTGGCAGTCCGCCCAGCCGAAGCAGGAGCATGTTTGAGCCAGGGGGGTTCCCAGAGGGAGCGGTTGAAAGGTGTGGTCCTTCGAAGAAGCGGAGAAGAAGAACGACGAGAAGGAGGAGGGGGAGGAGGACGGCCAGGAGGCGACAAGGAGGGGCCCGAGAGAGAGAGAGAGAGAGAGAAAAAGAGGAGAGAGCGAGAGACGATGGCGAGACACAGCAGGAGACGCGCGCAATGTAGCCCCTCACCAGACATGTCCTGATGTCCAGGTCCAGGTGCTTCTGGCGATTCCGCCACCGTGCCAGCGCAGCAATCTGGGTGGCAACTGTACTCGAGGAGGCGAGGGGGCCCGCTGGGGGCCTCTTGGGGTCTTGGTTCGCGTTCCCACTCTTGGGCAAATTTTTGGGGCCGTCTTGGGGCCCTCTTGGGCAGTCTTCGGCGCCTCTTGGGCCGTCTTGGAGCCCCCTTGGGCCGTATTGGAGCTATCTTTGGGGCCTCTTGAGCCGTCTCGGGGGGGGCGTCTTGGGGGCCTCTTGGGCCGTCTTGGGCCTGCGGAAGCTGGAAGTGGCGAGAGCCCCCAACACATGGCAAAGGCAACATTACATCAGTGTGTTGTTGCCTAAGGGCTCTCTTCGGGGCCTCCTTTGGCTCTCTTGGGGCCTCCTGAGCCTTCTTGGGGCGGAAGGCTCGAATTGTCTGTTCGTGTTCCCACTCATGGGCCCTTCTTGGGGCCGCCTTGGGGCCGCCTTGGGGCCCCTTTGGCATTCTTGGGCGCTTCTTAGGCCGTCTTGGAGCCATCTTGGACCGCCTTGTGGCCCTCTTGGGGGGGCCTCTGGGACCGTCTTGTGGCCGTCTTGGTGGCCTCTTGGGCCGTCATGGGACGTCGGAAGCTCGAAAAGGCAGCAGCCCGAAACACATTGAGACACCCACGGCTAATCAATGCTGTATGCCTCTCGAGGTCCTCTCGTGAAGGGGAGCTCTCTTGGGACGCCTCGAAGGCCTTCTGGGCCGTCTTGAAGCCATCTTGGGCCGTCTTGAGGCCGTTGTCTTGGAGCGAGTCTGGGCTGGCTTGCAGGCATCCGGGCCTCGCGAGCGCGAGTCTGTTGCATGCTGCAAGGGGCCGTGGCATCGGGGAGAGGGGCGGTGCGTGCGGCTGGGCGTGGCCCCAGGGGGGGTGGCTTAAGAAAGGAAGCGAACTCTATCATGACAGCACCTGGCATTCCAGCACGGTCCAACGTGCCAGGGAGGCACGGTGGCGGATGATTTGGCAAGGACCGAATTTGCAACCGTTTCTGTACGGCTGGTTCCCACTTTGCCGTGTCGATGGTTGCTGTCTGGACGTTTCGATGTTTTGGGGCCGCGGGTATCAACTAGAATGTTCGATGCTTCGACTTATTGATTTTTTAACGCGGGGAAAACATCACTTTACCTGTTTCGGTTCGATTGCCCTTACACTGCGAATTTTTACGGAGTGCCCACACAGCGGTTTTGGAGTGCACGGAAGGTATCCTGAATGTGAAGTTGGAACCGCAGGCCCCTTTCCACCATGACATTGTGCAGCCGCGGCTGGATCCAGCCTGCCCCGCTGCTTAAGGCAGAGAGCGCAGAGCCCTCCCTGGGCTCTGAGCGAGACTTTGTACAGCCACGAGTGGATCTTCCGCCCGGGGCATTTCACTTCATGCTTCTTCGGAGGACGCGTGATTGTGGGAGCGATAAATGCGGGGGGTGGGGGTGGGGGCAGCGAGGGCTGTAGCAAAGGGCCCATTGAGGGCCCCTGAAGGGGCCCTTTGGGGCCCAAGAGAAGGCCTCTAGGGCCCGAAAAGGGCCCCTCTCTTCCCCCCCCGTTCATCGCCCCCCCATGACTTCGCGCCCAGGGCTTCTCCAGACACCCCCGACGATCTAGTGCTCCAGCTCGGCTTGCCTCGGGGCCATCTTATCCAGTGGGGGTGCCCTAGGTTTCTTGGGTTTCGAGGGTTTTGTTGTGGACAGCGAGACGTTCCAACACCAAAACTCAATGGACGGCCTGGGGTCTCAGGGTTAGGTTCCTCTTGTCGACGGTTTCTTGTGGACTGGCCTCCACTATCCTTGCTCGTGAGACCACCCGTGGAGGCGGGGCCGACTCAGTGAGGCGGCCCTCGGCCTTCCTCTCGGGCCCCCTTGGCCTCGGCTCCCTGGTGTGTGCTCCTCGGGCTCCCTGCGCTTGGCTCCTCGCTGCCTTCTTCCCGTGGCCCCCTGGTCTTGGGCATCTGCCTTCCCGGCACGTCCTCGGGCGTGGTTGTAAGTGCTGCCTTCTCCTCGGGTTCCTTGTCCTTGGTTCCTTGCTGCCTGCCTCGGGTTCCTTGGTCTCGGTTCCTTTCCAACCAGTGTTGCCTTCGCCGGCTTCCTTGATCGTGGATCCTTGCTGCCTGCCTCGGGTTCCTTGGTCTCGGTTCCTTTCCAACCAATGTTGCCTTCGCCAGCTTCGATGATCGTGGATCCTTGCTGCCTCCCTCGGGTTCCTTGGTCCCGGTTTCTTTCCAATCAGTGTTGCCTTCCCTGGGCTCGATGGTCGTGGATCCTTGCTGCCTTCCTCGGGTTCCTTGGTCCTGCTTCCTTTCCAATTCACGGCAAGAAGAGCAAGGCAACGTCAAGCAACGCCACGCAATGCCAATGCATGCAACTTGATACCAGTCAGTCCGTAGCCATTTTGGCTCAAGTTTTCAGTGGCTCCTTGGGAGTACTTTCGCGCAGGGATAGGAAGCCTTCTCTGCTGCAAGGGTCTCTCGATTAGCGGTGCTGGCCCAGCCGACTTCTCGCCACTGCCATGCACCCGATGCTTCGCCTGCTGGCCGCCGCGGCCGCCGCGGGCGCCGCGGGCGCGCCCATCTTCGGCGGCAAGCGCGCGAGGGAGGCCGCCGCTGGTTGGCTGGGGGTGTGGCGCGCGGCCTACCAGAAGAACGACGGCTCCGTCCCTGAGCTGAAGGACTCGGACGTGCCCGCGGCGCTGAAGGGGACGGACTCCATGATCGTCATCTCCAGCGGGGGCGCTGCTGGGGGCGTCGTGACGGAGGGGATGGGCTACGCCATCATGGTCGAGGGCATACACGCTTTGGGGGGCAGCAAGGAAGCGCTAAACACGGGCCTCGCCCTCACCAAGGGCTGGCTCGGCATGGTGTATGGTCCCCCAGAGACTTCCATGGGCAAGGCGGAAGCCCCGCTCGGGGGCGGCAGCGGTGAGAAGGGATCCGCCACCGATGTCGGCGTGCCGCCGTATGGTGTATCGGCGATCAAGGGCAAGGACGGCGGTTACTCGGGGATGGCAGCCTGGAAGTTCCCCGTAAACCAGTGTGCTCCGTTCTGCCACGGCACCGCCACGGACGGCGACGAGGACGCGCTTCTGGGCATGATCTACCTCGCAGAGGCGCTCAGTGCGCCAGCCGACTTCGTGGACATGGTCATGCGTGCCGCCATCACCTTTGCGTCTACCGACCTCGGCTTCCCCGACATCTACCGCAGCCTGCCCGACGGGTCGCGCATGTATGTCCCCAAGGGCGGTTCTGATTGGGGCGGCTTGACACCGGAGTCTGGGAAGTATGGCGCGTCCCAGCAGCCCTGGTGCTACAATCCTTCGTACTTCGCTCCAGGCCATTACCGTGTGTTCCGCGACTTCGTCCAGAAGTATTGGGACTCCAGCTTCGACAGCTATCTGCCGTCATACCTCGACGGCGCGCCCACTACTATGAAGGATTTGGTGGCCTCATTCGACGGAGCGATCACGGCAGGGTACAACATCCTCTACCACTCCTCTTGTTCCTCAGGCGCCGTCTCCAATTGGGTTGGCGTCAAGGCGGAATGCACGGGTAAGAGTCTCAATTGCGAAGGGATTCCTTGGGCCACGACGCCTTACGTCGGCGCGAAAGGCACGTGTACCGCGTCTGGGACGACCTTCGGCTCCTACGGCCCTGACGCCAGCCGCACCCCCTGGAGGATCGCCATGGATTACATTTTGTACGAGGAGGAGTCCACCAAGGTGCTGATGTACGATAGGCATGGTATCCTGGATCCCTCGCTTGAGTTCAACGCCCAGGTGTACCTCAATCGGTTCGCTAACCAGTACATGCTCTACGCGACGTGCGACGGAGGTGCTGCGGGTGCCTGCATGCAGCAGGGCCAGGTTGCGACCTTCGAACTGGCCTCGGCCTTCTCCATGAACGCCCCTGGGCTCACCTGCAAGAACGTCCCCAACGCCGGGCAGGATTGGTGGGCCGGCTTCATGTCCTACCCGACGTTCACGGTCTTCGTCGCCCCACACAAGAACCTGACGGCCAGGCAGAGCGCGCAGTGGCAGGAGACCCTCGCGGGCATCTGCGACTTCTCTGGCAAGGCGCCGAAGGGCGGCCTGTGCAGCGAGTCGTACTTCGAGCTGGGGCAGGAAGTGATCTCCACGATGATCATGTCGGGCCACGTCGAGCCGCTGTACTCCGCGGGTGGTGGACCCCCTCCGCCCACCGCATCCACCACGGAGTTCGTTCCCGACTCCACGACGGCGAGCATTGAGGCGCCCGTCGCCGTCACCTCGGCCCGTCGCCCGCCCGCAACGACGGCGACCACCTCGGCGCCGGGCGCCGCAGAGGGCAGCTCCTTGCAGTCGCCCTTTGACTGCAAAATCGGCCTCTCGCACTGGCGGGAGGCCTGGTCATCCGAAAAGCGAGCTTGGTGTTGCGAGCACACCGAGCGCGGATGCAGTCTCAGCGGCGAGGATGACGGGCAGCGGCCCGATGCCCCAACCGCTACAGCGGGCCCGGCGGAGGGCGCCTCGACCGCTTCGCCCAAGCCGACGAACGGGACTTTCAACGGCTTCGCACACCTCTTCGACCACTTCGACAGGAAGCCGACCACTCCTCCTCCCCCGGCGAATGCCCAAGATGATGCCGCCCCCAGCAGCGAAGGGGGCGTCTGCTGCCTCGTCGGCTCCGACGACGACTGCGCGACCTGCAGCATGCTGGCAGAGGCCCTGCCGAGCAGCCGCTGCAGCAAGTCCGAGGCCGCGTGTGCGGCCTGCGGCCCCCGGGCGGCCTGGTGCGGCGCGGCCCCTGGCACCCTGCCCTTCGAGGCCAGGCCGGCCACCACGCCGACCACTGCGGCCACGACGGCCGCGGCGGCGGCCACGACCTCTCCCCGGCCTCCCCCGCCGACCGCCACCACCACGACAGCTGCAACAGCGCCTGTCAGTGCCGCAAAGACGCCGGCGCCCTCCGCCGCTCCGCCGGCGACGACGTCCGCGGCCCCGCCCCCAGCGCCCGCGCAGGCCGCCTCGAAGCATCGGCCGACGCCGGCGCCGGCACACGGCGAGGGGGCAGCTGCGGGCAGCTCCCGCGGCGTGTGTTGCCTCGTCGGTGCCGAGGACGGCTGCGGCGGCTGCCGCATGCTTGCGGAGGCCCTGCCGAGCAGTCACTGCAGCAGGTCGGAGGCCGAGTGCGTGACCTGCGGCCCGCGAGCCGAGTGGTGTGCTGCGGGCGCGGGCGGCGGCGGCAGCGGCAGCCCAGCAGCCCCGTCAGGGAAGCACCCAGCGGAGGCTGCTGCGGCAAAGGTGAGCTCGCCAGCGGCCGTCCCTTCGGACAAGCCGCCCTCGGCCGCGGGCAAGGCTACGAAAGAAACGGCCGCGAAGGCCCTCGCCGCCCACGGGGGCAAGGCGGGCAAGGCTCTGAAGGAGGAGGCCGCCGCCGCCCACAGGGCCGAGGCCGGCGGGGGCGGGGCCGAGGCGGCCGCCGCGGGCGAGGCGGAGGCGGCGGGCCGCTGCTGCCTTGCGAGCGAGGACGCCGCGGACCCCTGCGGCTCCTGCTTCGGCTCGGCGTGGTCGGACGCCGGCGGCGCCTGCGGCTCTGCCGACGCGTGCGCGAGTTGCGGGCCGCAGGCGGCCTGGTGCCCCGGGGGCGCGACGCAGGCGACGGCCGCCGCCGACCAGGACGACGAGCCCTTCGACCCCTTCGGAGCACTGCTGACGCCCAGAGGGGCCCCGCAGGCCGCAGCCCTCCAGGACCGCGACGGGCTCGACGCCGCCTCCGTCGCCCGCAAGTTCGGCGCCGCCGCCGGCCCCGCCGGCGACGCCGCCGCCCCGCCGCGAGGCGCGGCGGCGCCCGCCGCCGCGGCGGCCACGGCGCTCCTCCTGGCGCTCGTGGCCGTGCCCGCGGCCGCCTTCCGCCGGCGGCCGCGCGCGCGCGCCGCGAGCGCGCGCGCCGCGCCCGAGGGCGCCGAGGGCTCCGAGGCCGAGGCCATGGCGCGGAGCCCGTAGGCTCCGGGGGCGCCCGGGGGCGCCAGAGGGCCGAGGCGGCCGCCCGCGGGGGGCCCTGCAGCGGGGAGCGGCCCCGGCGCCGTGGCGCCGACGCTCGCTGCGTCTGGGCTGCCCGCTTTCCCCGGCGCTGCTCGGGTGGCCGAGGCGGCGGTCGCTGCGGCCTCGGCGGCCTGCCGGCCCGGCAGGCGGCACCTGGAAATCCACATAATAGAGGCTTGCACGCGGGTCGTTGAAAGTAGGTATTCTACGATTCTCAGATCCCAATCTACTTCAAGCGCCTTCCCACTTCAAGAATCGACCAGCTTTTGCTGTGTGTTGTTTTTCTCTGGGGGGGGCCTGGGCCCAATCAACTTAATCCGCCTTCCGACTTCATGTTTTTTACCTACTTCTTCCGACCGACGTGTAGCCATGCAACGCGGCCATCTGCTGCGCGTTATCGGTCAGCCACGCGAAGCGCGCCGCCGATTCGTGTACGGGTCTTGCGGATGTCCTTATGCATTTTAATATACATACATATATATATATATATATACCTGTGCATACATATACATATACATACACATATATATATACACACATATACACACCGATTGCATGCAGCCTGAATGCATATGAGTGGAATTCATGAACGCTTTTACGATGCGGAGGGCACGGGGCACAACGCCCACGTGCCAAGCTGTGCCTAGGGACATTGACGCGCCTCGCCGCGTAGCGAATTCGGTGCATCTGCATGTGGCCTCGTTCAGGGAAGTCGCCTGGCTTTCATTATGTGAGGAAGTGCATGACGGGAATCTCTTTGATGCAGGTTTGTCGCGATCTGGCTGGCAACCCTCGATTGGAAAAGACACGTGGACGCACACATGGAGACAGCTACGGATACCAAAAAACGATACCAGTCATTGCCAAGCAACCCCAAACAATGCCAAGCAACGCCGACAATTGCTTGCATTGATCTAAGTTGCGTTGAACTGCTTCGCAAAAAATAAGAAGCTTCGATGCGTGGTCGCGTGGTGGTCCACTTTTCGGGGGTGCCTTCCCCGATCTGCGGGCCCAGCGCTCACGCGCCCGATCCACGGATTGGTGGGGTCGCGCCGGGCTCCTTTTTTCGTGCGCGGCACCAGGGGTCCCGACCCCTTGCCTGGTGGTCGTGTTTCGTCTATTGTCCCTGGGGCCCGATGACGGGCCCCAGAGGCCCAAACAGAGGAAAGACGCTGCATTCATACGGAAGCATCGGCGGAGATTTGGGCCGCTCCTCCTGCCACCAAGAGCCCCTCCCCTGGCCCCTGCAGAGGTTCGAACTGACCAGAGGTTCGAGGCGCTCCAGCAGGGGCGACGAGAAACTTCCCGGGGGCACAAGAAGGGTGAACAACGTGAAGAATATGTTGTTTGATTCTCGAGCCTCTATAATGCCAAACCTCCTAGATGAGGCCAGAGCAGATGGGGTCGGAGGATCGCGCCGCGTCGCAGCGACGCGGCTCGGTGTGGAGCCAGATTTTTCCAAAGCCGACACCGCCGATGCGTCGCCGACGTTGCGGATGCATCGGCGACGCGGCGCTACCTGCCGTCCCCATCTACGCGGACCCAATTTTCGGCGGCGAGCGAGGGAGGGAGAGTGAGACGGAGAAGGCCTTCTCAGAAGGCGGCGGGACTCCTCACCAGCCCCAGCGCTTTCTGAGAGGTGTTCTGTGAGGTTATCCGTGTCTTCGGGGAAGGCCTGGCAGGGCTCAGGACACTTCTCAGGATGTTGGGGGGCTTCCGAGCCTTCTGAGAAAGCCCGCCCCTTGGCACTTCCCCCCTGGGCTCGCCGCCAACATTTGGGAGGCCTACATCGGATCGACCCTCTCCCGCCAGGCCTCGGAAAGAATAGCGAACACGCATGTCACATTCATCGGTCAACGCCTCCCCCTCCCCCCAAAGTTCAAAGTTGGCGGTGGGTCTTACGAGTTGCCTTTCGACCGCAGTCTCCCCCGCGCGTGCCAGCTTTGGGTTTGGGGGAGCAGGGGCGTGTCCCCAGATTGTTCCCCCCGACCGTCCCATCCCACCTCTCTGCGCGCACCCGTCAGGTGGTACGACCACATGAGCTGGTACCCCCTCGGACGACCAGTGGGCACGACGATCTACCCGGGCATGCAGGTCTTCTCGGTCTGGCTCCATCAGGCGGTCCAGGCCCAGCGGGGAGGGAGAGGCCAGGAGGAGGAGGGAGAGGCCAGGAGGAGGGTAGGAGGAGGAGGAGGAGGAGGAGGAGGAGGAGGAGGAGGAGGAGGAGGAGGAGGAGAGCGCTTGATCATAGCATTCTACATGTACAATGCTCGCATCCACCCGTCTCACTTCCCTTTGGATAATCGATGTATGTGTGCAGTTGCTACAGCAGGCTGAGGCGGGCGTGTGACTGAACTCGTTCCGATGCTACTTGCGAGGATGAGGAGGCTTTGGGAGGTGTCCGGGAGTGTTTGGATGTTTGCGCCCGTATGTCGATGGATTTTGGAGGTTCCCGACGAGTGGCTGGAGGGATCGGCTGGGGTGGAGCAGGAGGAGGAGTAGGAGGAGGCAGAGGAGGAGGAAGAGGAGGAGGAGGAGGCACGCAATCGTCTGCAAAGAAAAGCGTTTTCCCATGGTCCCTGCAGTCGTGGTCAGGACTGATTTGGTGCCATGGATTGTTTTGAACATCGCAGCCAAGAATCACAGAAGCCCGCCGAAGAGTTTCACACCTGCCACCCCTGCAGACGCGGGTGTCGGATCGAGGGCCCCCCCCTCCCCGGCGCGCGCATGTCGCCGCGCCGTCTGTTCCGACGCGCGGCCTTCCGTCTTTGAGGACGCCTCGGACGCGGGGCCTGCCGTGGGCTCGCCGTGGTGGTCGGCGTCGTCCACCTGGGCGCCTCGAGCAGAGACGGCGCGGCGACACACGGACGTGTCAGTGAAGATCCAAAAGCCCCCGCGGGACGCCGTGGGCCCCACCTGCTGTGCTCTGCTGTGCCCCCACGAGGCCGCGCCCCCCCCCCCCCCAGCCAGGCCACTCCTGCCCCCCCCCTCTCGCCCGAAGGCGGCCTCGGGTCATGAAAAAGCATGACGGAGGGTTCTGCGCTACCGGGGACCGTACTGGCCCTCGGGGCCGAGATGGGACACGCAAAGACATACTGGTACTGTATGTTCTCCTTGGAGGCGAGCGGCCGACCCGAACACGTAGTATACCCATCTTGTCGTATATCGTTTCCCGAGCGGTGTGGCCAGAAAACGCCTGCCACGACGCATATACTGCAAGATGTCATTTCTCGGTGCGCGCGCCGCCCCTGGGGGGGCGACGCACACATAGTATTTGCGTGTCAGGGTGGCGCCGACGAGATGCAAAACCGGTCCAGGGGAATGGGTCCAGACCGTGGGGAGGAGGACGAGGAGGAGGAGGGGGAGAGGAGGAGGAGGAGGAGGTGGAGGAGGAGGAGGAGGAGGAGGGGAAGAGGAGCAGGAGGAGGAGGAGGAGAGGACGAGGAGGAGGAGGAGGAGGAGGAGGAGGAGGAGGAGGAGGAGGAGGAGAGGAGGAGGAGGAGGAGGAGGAGGAGGAGGAGAGGAGAAGGAGGAGGAGGAGGAGGATGAGGAGGAGGGAGGGAGGGAGGGAGGGAGGGCAGGAGGGAGGCAGGGATGGAGGGAGGGAGGGAGGGAGGAGGAGGTGGAGGAGGAAGAGGACCCGACCGTGGGGGGTCCCACGGCATGCGAAAAGAGTCATACCGTCGGAGGTCTGGGCCTAAGAACCGGCCCCAGGACGCCATCCTTGGCCACTTCCGTCGGCCGACCCCGCTCAAACCACGCTTCGACATGGCCTTCCAAGGCCTTTGCAGCCTCATCGCGCGTCCTCATGAGACGGGCTGGTTGTAATCGAGTCCATACAGCTCGCCCGCCGCACCTTTTTGGTCCAACGCACTCATGGGCAGCCCAGACGAGGGTGCCTCCGCTTGGCCCCGAGGCGACTTGCCTCGGGATTCCCGGGCTGGGCTGAGCCGCCCACACATTCATCCCCGCTGCGAGAGTGTACGCCTCTTGACTACCAGGGCAGGTCTGTCCGAAGAGGTGAGAGGTCGCCTGGGAGTGATTTCTTCGCTGTGCGTTCATACGGGGAGAGCTTGAGTTGAGCCTGACTGGCGTCGCGAAGGTCGCTCGTGCCCACAGTGCGCAGCACTCGCGCACCCGGTGCGCACGCGACGCGCACACGGAGAGGAGAGCCGCGGGGCGCCCGGCCTAGACAAGCGGAAGAGGTGGCGCTTCTGCGCTGGTCCGGAACGGCGCCACCGCCTGGCCCCACGGCGACGGGCCTTGGTCGGGCAGGCCCGGGGCGAGGACAACTCGTATTGAGTCGGGCGCGCCCCTCGACAGGAGGTATACTCAAAACTAGTAAAACAATGATCTGGGCACGATTTCTTGAAGTATTGTGGAACCACTCTGGGATATGTGTTGGCAATTGTTCATTTTCGTCGAAAATATCCATGTCGGAGGACATGCCCGACCTAAAACTCCTCCCAGAGCGCTCTGGGCCCCCCTCCGCGTGGTTGTCACCATCCCGCCCCCGACGGCCATGGTGCAGGGGCCGCCTAGGCTGGAGCGGCAGCTACTCACGCACACATGCGCAGTTGTCCCGCCGTGGTTCTGGCCAGGCGCTGCCCGAGACACGAGAGACACACCTGCATCTTCGGATGCAGTTCCTGGGAGGGCAAATTTCGACTTTGCCCTGGTCCGAAATCTGGCTTAATCCGGCTTCATCCCGCTCAATCCGGCCTAATCCCGCTGAGTCCGTGGCCCACTCCGGCGTAACAGCCCCCCAAGGGGGCTTAATCCTAGACCTTCATCCTTCCGACGAAGACGTCCCAGTAGTTGCCTCCTGATGTATCCGGCGGGGCACTCGGTTGCGCATCGGTTTCCCGACGCAGATCTAAGGAACGGCCCGAAAACCGGAGCCCCAACGGGCTCGGGAAGAGGAAACGGGCTGTCCAGAGGAACTTGTGATAAGCTGACTCAACCCCGTCCGGCCTGCGAGCTGCAGCCCCTGAGCCAGACCGAAGGAAAACAAGCCTCTGAGGGCCGCGCCCAGCCGCCCGACGCGTGCTGCATGCAAGTGCCCGTGAGCTGCCACAGCCTGCGGCGTGACCTTCGGGGGCAACGATAGGGGGGGATAGGCATAGGGGGGGACGCATCGACCCCCAATCGCCCATTGATCGCCGCTAGGGGCCCGATGGCCCCAACCTGCCCAGGAAGGTGCGGACTCACTATCGGAGGCCTATCGCCGATCTATCGGCGATGTATCGCCGATTCCAGGTCGATATATGCCTATCCCCCCCCCCCTATCGGTGCCCCTCACGTGGGCTGCCACGGCCTGCGGCGTGACCTGGCCTGACTTGCCTTTGTCTGGCCTGGGCTCTCCCCCCTGCGGCTCCCGACGAGGCCGCGGGGGGCCCCGGCCCCCCAATGGCCCGGCGCCGCCGGGCCCCCGAAGGAGAAGGAGAGGATGAGCGCAGCTACCTTTCAGTCGGGCGTGTCCCCCTACAGGAGGATTCTCGACGAAAACTTGAAAATACCCCCAAAATGCGCCAAAATGGCAAAAAAATATTCAAAAAATAGTCCTCGGACTATTTTTTAGCTTTTTTTGATTATTGTTTCTGGGTAGTTTGTATCTTTCGTCGAAAGTCCCCGTGTAGGGGGACAGGCCCGACTTAAAGCTACCTTTCTACTCGCCCTGGACCAGCCATCACGCTTGCGAATTGTAGTGGGTCCGTGTGGGCAGGGACCCTTCGCTCCGACTGCCATGCGCACTGATAGGTGCGTATGCGCGTATTAAACGTGGAGGTGTGCGTGTGTGTGCGTGTGTGTGTGTGTGCTCAAGTGGTTACAGATGCGCGTGTCTCGTACATGAGGTCCGGATTACCCCCCACGCATCCCGAGTCCGAGCCGAAGGAGGGGGGCGGGAGAAGTATAACGAGGAGGGGAGCGAGAGGGACGAGGAGGAGGACGAAGATGGGGAGGACGGGGAGGAGGCAGGAGAGTATCCTCCTCGTCCTCGCCGTCGTCTCCCTTTTCTCATCCTTCTTCCTCCGTCGTCGTCCTCCCTCCCCGCTCCTCCCTCCGTCGTCTTTCTCGCTCCTCCTCGTCCTCCTCGCTTGCGAGGCCATGCAGCCGGGCGAGTTCAGGATCCCAGGCTTGGCCTGGCTGCCCACGGACATGAACAAGTGGCTGCCTGGTCACGGACTACTGGCGTGGGGGCCGACTGGCAAATTCTGGAGGCTAGCGCCACATCCGCCAGGAGGAGGAGAAGGAGGAGAAGGACGAAGGAGAAGGTTCGAGGTTCGAGGATCGCCATTTCTGAGCGTTGTTGCCATCTTCGGATCTCCGGGAGTCTTCTAGTCGCCACGGCTGGATACGCTTCGCAAGTCTTTACGCTTCGTGTGTCCCCACCAGTCCATTGAAAAACCCTGCCCACGAGAGCTAACGGGAAAAGGGACCAAGAGTCACATGAGGCGCTCAAAAAGAGGGCCTCGCCTTCGAGGATAGAAGGGGTTGTCATCTCTTCCGCCGCGGAAGGCGGCGGAAGGGCGGCGGACGGTCGGCGGAAGCCTAACGAGGCCGCCTCCGCCGGCGGAAGAGCGGCGGAAGGCGGCGTAAGTAAAAGAGGCGCTCTCAAGCGATGGAAACGCTTTTGGGTTCAGGGTTTCCGAAATCGGCCATGTAGTGAATCAAAGTTGACAGCCTGGGTGAACAGAGAGATCGCTGTGAGCAAGGGGGGTGGCCTTGGAGGGCCTCGTCGAGCCATCCCTGGGGTCCGCGCTGGGGCGAGGGACGGAGCAAGAGGTGGAGGAGGAGCAGGAGGAGGAGGAGGACCACGACGACGACGACCATGATGGAAAAGGAGCAGGAAGACGACGAGGGCAAGGACGAGGACGAGGACGAGGAGGAGGAGGGGGGGGAGGAGGAGGAGGAGGAGGAGGAGGAGGAGGAGGAGGAGGAGGAGGAGGAGGAGGAGGAGGAGCGAGGACGAAGACACAGCCATGGAGTTTCGCCTCTTGGAGCCTTCTTGGGACCCGTTGGTGGGGGGATCTTGGGGTCCTCTTGAGGCTCTTTTAGGTGGTCTTGGGGCTCTCTTGGAGCTCTCTTGGGGATTCCTATGGGTTCCTCGGGAGCCCTGGAGGGCCTCTTGGGGCCATCTTGGAGGCCATCGATCACACGGGGGGTCCTCGATGTTCCTCCCCCCCTGGGGGCGCTCTTGGGCCGCTCTGGGTGCTCTTAGGGCCCTCTGGGGGGCCTCTTGGGCCTCTCTTGCGCCATCTTGAGGCTTCAAAATCACATGGAAGCGAAAAGGGGCGAAGTCAAGAATCATTTGTTTTCCATAGATCGTTGAAGGGTAGTGCCTCTGGGGTGGAGCAATTGGAACCGTCTTGTGGCCCTCGTCGGGCTTCTTGACGTTATGTCGGAAGCTATCTTGAGCCGTCGACGGCTGCAATGAGCCGTCTTGGAGCCATCTTGGAGTCTTGGACGCCTCTTGGAACCATCTTGGGCCATCTTGGACGCTCCAACCCCTCCGCCCTCCCGCCCAGACCCAGGGGGGAAGGTAATAGAAAGAAAGAAAGAACTCGCGAGACCACCTTAGTCCAATGGGCTGGTGGGATGCTGGTCGGGACGCATCCCTGACCTGAGAATTTAATGTTGATTGTATCGGCAGCGTGGTGATGAGAAAGAGGAGAGAGACTGACGCTGCGGGCCCGGTCGATAGCGTATTGAAGCGGGGGACAAGCAGGACGACGAGGAGGCGGGCCAGGATGAGGACAGGGAGGACCAGGGTCAGGAGCCCTTTCTGTCTGTTCCCCCCCTCTGTCGTCTTCTTTCTGGTCCCGTCCTCTTTGCCATTTCGTAGTATATTTCTGTGCGCGGGGGCTCTTTTTGTCATCCTGCCCGGGTGCATCGCAGTGCCGCAGGAGGGGAGCTCCCTCGTGGCAAGTTCTACTTGCATCCCCGGTACCACATCGCCCTCCAAACCCAGACCCCCGGCGCCATGCATTGTTCATGACGTGGACCCCCAGCGCGGTCTGGACCCATTACCCATCCTGACTCGTTTTTTGACGGCCCCGAGGGCCAGTATACAGTCAACCCGCATAGAAAGGATGGTCCACCTTCCCAAGGGAACCCTTGCATCCTTGCCTCATCGGTCCATCCTTAGCCACCTTCGTTGGCCGCGCCCCGCTCGAAAAGCTTCGAGATGGGCTTCCAAGGCCCTTGCACCCTTATCGAGCATCCTTACTATTTACGGGTTGACTGTAAGGGCCCTCAGGGGCCGAACGTAGCGAAAAACCTACCGCGCTGGTCTTCTCATGGCCCGCGGGCGTCTGGGCGGCACGCAGCCGGCTCCCGGGGCCCTGAGGTCTGGCCCGGGCAGCCAGCACCGAGCGGACAGCTCGCGCTCCCCGCGGGGAGGGACGAGGGGAAGGGGGGGAAGGGCGGGAGGGCGTCCTCCAGGGGGGGGCGGGGGGGCGGGGAGGGGGATCGGGGGAGGAAGGGTGAGGAGCTCGCGCTCTCCCAGGGAGAGAAGGGGGGGGGGGGATCCGTGGATCTGGAGTCCCGACACGGTGCGGTGACCGACCGTGCGGTGGCCTCGAAATCCTCCAAGACCTCACCGCACTGTCCGTCACCGCACGGTCTTGGGGCTTCGGAGGCCCCATGCCCGAGAAGTCCTCGGAGAGGGACCCGAGTCCCAAAACCGTGCGGTGACCCCGAACCCCCACCGACTCACCGCGCGGTGTGGTCACCACCCCGTTTGGGGACCCCCTAGTGGAGGGAAGGGTGGGCACCCCTCCCTCCACTGGGGGGAGGGGTCCTCCTCCCCCCCCCCCTGGGCACCGCCACTTCTCCCCTGCAAGCTCGACGGTGCCCACCCTGCAGCGCAGGGCCGCTGCGCTCTGTCACGCGCCTGGTGGTCGCGCAAGGGCGGGGCCGACGGATATGAGCCGGAGATGACCCTGAACAACGTCGGAGGGCGGAGGGCGGCGGAGGGAGGAGGGCGGCGGAGGGAGGAGGAAGAGAATGAGGAAGGGGGGGAGGGGGGAGGAAGAGAGGGAAGGGGGGGTGGGGTGGGAGGGCGTCCTTCCCGGGAGGGACGGGGGGGGGGGATCCGGGGAGGAAAGGAGGAGCTTGCGCCGCTCTTCCGGGGAGGGAAAGGGGTGTGTACTTCTTTGCATGTTCGGAGGACGCGGATTCGACACGGATTCGACGTGGATCGCGGCGCGACGGGACCGACATGGTCCCCCGAAGATGCAACGCAAGGGGGGGCACGGGCCCCGGGCACGGCAGGAGGAGGCGCAGGAGAGGCTGGTCCAGGAGCGAGCCCCAGGGGGTCCGGGGCCTGGGCCGCTTCCCCTCGGGGCTCTTCTGCCTCGCGGCAAGGATGTCGTACGGTCATGCGGTCGGTTCGGGGTTCGTGCTTGGTGGGCGTTCTGGTGCATCCTGGGGGAGGGTCTCCCTCGAAGTCTCTTCAGCTTGGCCAGCGGAGGGCCTTATGGAAACGAAAACGTAGTGCCTCGAGTGTCTCGTGCAGTCTCCAGCCAAAATGGGGTTCGAGCCCGAATGTTATTTGAGGGAGGAGGACGAGGAGGAGGAGGAGGAGGAGGAGGAGGAGGAGGAGGAGGAGGAGGAGGAGGAGGAGGAAGGGGGCGGAGGGTCTTATGTTCTGGGGGAATATTTTTGCTGTCCCAGGCCCGGCCGCGCAATGCCGAGGGGGGTCACCATCGGGGGGGATCGCCATCTCCTCCTGAGGTTCGAGGGTCGAAAGGTCGAGGGTCGAAGAGGTTTCGGACGAGCTTGGACGTTTTGGGGAGGTGTTGGGTAGCTTCGGGTCGCCCTGGGGGAGCGCGCCCTCCTCGAGCAGTTTTCGACCCCCCTCGTGGGGACCACCCCCTCGGCGTCGACCGAAGAGGGAAGGATGGCGGGCGGGTTGTGGTGGGAAGGCCTCGGGACGAACGGAGGGGGCAGCGCGTACCCATCTCCCTCGCACGGGGCACTCCCCCGTATACACCGCAGCCACCCGAAGTGATCTCTTCCTCTTTGCCAGGGAAGGGGTGGGGAAGGGAGGAGGGGGCTGGAGGAGGAGGAGGAGGAGGAGGAGGAGGAGGAGGAGGAGGAGGAGGAGGAGGAAAAGGAGGAGGAGGAGGAGGAGGAGGAGGAGGAGGAAGAGGGGGGAGGGAGGAGAGAGCTGGAGGAGGATGAGGAGGAGGAGGAGGAGGAGGAGGAGGGAGGAGGAGAAGGAGGCGGAGGAGGAGGAGTGAGAAGGAGGATGGAGAAGGAGGCGGAGGAGGGATGGTGGAGGATCGAGGAAGAGGATGGAGAGGAGGAGAAGTGGGGGGAGGAAGATCAGGAGGAGTGAGCAGGAGTGGGGAGGACGAGGGAGGAGGATGAGAAGGTGGGGGATGGATATCGGGGGCGAGGACGGAGCAAGAGGGGGCCCATACTATTCCCGACACGGGATTCCTTTCAGATGCGTGGCCTTGGAGCTCTCGATCCCTGCCCGCGCACGCTGTCAGGAACGCTGACTTGGCGTTTAGTGCCGCCGGTTGTGGCCCACCACGCTTCGGCGCAGCACACCAGCGCGAACCACGTCCCCGTCCCCAAGCGTCAACGTCCCGAGCCTTTCCCCAGCCTCCCGCCTTGCCGAGCGGAGCGACGCGCTGGCAGTTCGCGGGGCATGCCGGGTCGCCGGGGCCGCTGCCGCGACACGCTAAGCAAAAATGCTTGACCGTAGTTTCATTCGTCATTCGTCCAGGATCGTCGTTTGATGGCCTGGTGTCCAAGGAAATCTCCCCGGAGATTGAAAGCAACGAACGATATTTTGTCTTGTTCAGCGTACGGGAGAAAGGTGGTGGGAAGGTCTGCGTCATGACTGGGCCCTGGCTGAGCGCCGTCGCGACCTTCTTCCTGGCCATGACCGCGGCGGAGTGCTCTGAGAGCACTGGCGTTGGCGTGGTCGCTGCTTCGTCGTCGACTTCGTGGTCGCTGTCGGCGTCGTCGCGTCGTCTTCGTCGGCTTCGTCATCCTCTCTTGCCTCCTCCTCCTCCTCCTCCTGCTACCTGTGCTCCTTGTCCCTATCCTCCTCGTCCTCCCGCCTCCTCATTCTTCATGTCCACGCGCCAGGAGGGCACAAGATGATTCTTCTCCCTCCTGCTCCTCATACTGCTCCAATCTTGCTCCTTATAAGCCCTCAGCTACTCTCTTCGTCTCCCATTCCTCCTCCTCCTCCTCTCCATATCCTTCACTCTGTTTCCTCCTCATCCATCCTTGTCGTCCTTCTCCATTCTACTATCCAGCTGCCTGCGCCAAGTCCCGTCACCGTGCCAGCCCAGCATTATTGGTGGCGATTGTTGGTGGGGGTACGGGAGGCCGTCACCTGTGACATTTCGTATCTCCAGGGTTGGGAGAGCAGTGAACATATGCATGATGTTGGTGATGAGGATGCTGCTGTTGCTGCTGATGATGATTGTGATGCTGACGACGACGGCGATGATGACGATGATGATAATGAGGATGCTGCTGATGTTGATGATGATGATGATGCTGATGATGGTGATGGTGATGATTGTGATGGTTATCAGGGTGAGGGTGAGGGTACTGAGGATGGTTACTGGTATGATGAGGACACTGAGGGTGACGATGCTGATGCTCTTGGTGATGGTGCTGTGGATATTGATGAAGATGCGGATGAGGATGAGGATGCTGATGGTGGTCGTGATGAGGATGATGATGTTGATGATGTCGATGATGGTGATGATGGTGCTGATGATGATGATGTTGATGATGCTGATGATGATGATGTTGAGGATGCGGATGGCAATGGTGATTTATGATGATGGTTACGCTGATGTTGCTGCTGATGATGACGACGATGACCTGATGATGACGATGCCGAAGTGACGACGACGATGATGATGCTGATGGTGATGCTCCTGATGATGGGGACGAAGAGGAGGATGAGGAGGACGATGATGCGGACCATGAGGGTGCTGATTGTTGATGGTGGTGGTGATGATGGTGAAGGTGTTGATGATTGGTGGTGGTGATGGTGATTTTGATGCGGACGTCGAGGCTGCTGTTGACGATGATCAGGAGGATGCTGATATGATGAGGATTAGGATGCTGATGCTGATGATGATGATGATGATGATGATGCTGATGATCACGATGATCACGATGATGCTGATGGCGATGCGGGCGATGCTCCCCATGCTGATTACTATGACGATGCCGATGACGATTGTGATGATGATGGCGATGCTGGTGATGATGCTGCTGCTGATGATGATGGTCATGGCGGTGATAATAGTGATGACGCTGAACATGATTATGGAGGAGCTGATGGTGATTTTGCTGCTGGTGATGATGATGATGATGATGATGATGAAGATGATGGTGATTTTGCTGATGCTGATGGTGATGGTGATTCTGATGTTGGTGCTGATGCTGATGGTGATGCTGCTGCTGATGAGGATGATGCTGATGATGATGCTGATGATGATGCTGCTGATGCTGATGCTGATGCTGCTGCTGCTGCTGATGATGATGATGATGATGATGATGATGATGATGATGATGATGATGATGGCGGTGGTGGTGGTAGTGGTGGTCGTGGTATGGTGGCGGTGGTGGTGATGTATGATGATTACGACTGGGCGAACGGGGAAGAGGAGGAGGAGGAGGCGGAGGACGAGCAGGCGGAGGAGGAGGAGGAGGAGGAAGATTAACGCCCGCACATGTCACGACTTTCGTATTCACGACCTGCAATTACTCATAGAACTCGTGTTGACCATCTTGGGGCTGTATTGGCCTCCTGTGAGGCAGTGCTGGGGGTCCCGTGGGGCACTCTCGGGCAGCCTTGGGGCCCCATTTGTCGTCTTAGGAGCTATCTTGACCATACAGTGAGTGCCTTGGGGCCGTCGTGGGGCCGCCTTGAGCCGTCGCAAGGCCTTCTGCGCCCGTCGTGGGTCCCACGGGGGGGCCCTCTTGGGCCGTTTTAGGGCCGTGCTGGATGTTTCTTGGGCCATCACGATGCCTGCTGGGCCATTTTGGGACCCTCTTGGGGCATCTTGGACCGTCTTGTTATCATCGTGGAGGCTTCGTAGGACGTCTTGAGCTGACTGAAGCCCGAAGAGGCGAGAATGTCAAACACATGAGGGACATCAATGATATTGGCTTCTTCAGACCCTTTTGGAGGTCCGCTTGTGGCCCTTGTTGGCCCTCATTGGGCCGTCTTGAGGCCAGATTGGACCGCCTTGGGGCCATCTTGGGCCGTCGTCGAGGCAGCTTGGGGCCATCTTGGTGTCCTTGATTGCCTGCCTGGGCCGTCCTGGAAGCTCGGGGCGCACATCCACTTTTTGTTAACAAGGGAGCGCGGCTTCATTGTTTTTGTAAAAGGGATCGTGACCTCGGGAGGAGGGGCGACGCATGCAAGGAGATGCGGTAGAGAGGGGGGGCCATTAGATTACAGAGACCCTACCAGGCAGACCTCGGCATTCTTCCACGCCTCTTCAACGTGCACAAGGCACGGTGGTGGATTCTTACCATCCTCTCCTCCTTCCTCCCTCTCCTTCCTCCTCTCTTCAATTTCCCTGCCATCCAGCTCATCTCTCGTCCCTCATCCTTCCAATCCCTCCCTCTCTTTACTCTCCTCCAGTTTGTTGGCACTTCCGGCAAGCACCGGGAGACCACGCTCAGTCCTCTCCTACATCTATGCCCGATCGCCCTTTTCCTCCTACTCCTCGCTTTCAGAATCCCCTACCCATCCCACCATTCCCGTTCCGAATTCCCCACTCATTTTGCACTCTCCATCCTCCTCACCACTGCTCCCGCCTCGTTCCTCCTTCCTCTTTCTCCTGCCTCCTCGTCCTCCTTCCTCCTTCCTTATACTTCTATACTTCTCTCCTTCCTCCTTCCTCCTCCTCCTCCGCTGGTCGCCGCCTTCGTGTTCGCGGGGATCCCCGCGCACCTCATGCGCTCCATGGCTGGCGAGTTCGACAATGAGGCCCACGCCATGGCCTGGTTCCGCAGGGCCCCCGTCAACGTCGTGGCCTTTGGCCCTCCTCCTCCTCCTCCTCCTCCTCCTCCTCCTCCTCCCTCCTCTTCTTTCCCCTCCTCCCCCTCCTTCTTCTCCTCCTCTTCTTCCTCCTCACTCTTCTTTCTCCTCCTCCTCTTTCTCATCTTCTGTCTCCTCCGTTTCCCCCTCTTCTTTCTCCTCTCCCTCCTCACACCCTTTGCTGCTTGTCGTGCTTCTCTTGCCTCCCTTCGTCCGGAAAGCCTCCGAATGTCACACGCCGGTCGTTGGAAGTATGTATCTCTGGATTTCCAGATCCCAATCTAGTTCAAGTGCCTTCCTACTTCAAACATCGGTATGCTGTTGCTGTGTTTTGTCATTCTCTGGGAGGACCTGAACCCAATCTACTTTATCCGCCTTCCTACTTCATGTTTTTACCTACCTCTTCCGACCGACGTGTGCCGCAAGCTCCCGAGG
>CAUYUJ010014419.1:157500-262500 GCA_963575745.1 Prorocentrum cordatum
TCTGAGAACACTGTTTTTGTTCTTAGAACAGATCTGGGTTCTAAGAACGCTTCGTGGTAGGACTATAGGAATGCTGGGACGGTCGGTCCCTGCTCAACTGAAAGCCCCGACCGTGTCCCCGGGACCGGTTCTTCTTCCTGAGCCGTTGTTTGACGGTCTCGAGGCCCGCCGAGGTCCCCAAGGGCGGAACATAGTGAAAAACCTGCCGCCCTGATTTTGTACGACGCGATCCTGTCGGATGTCTGGGGCGAGCGCCCCGCCCTCTGGCGGCTCCCCGTCTCGCTGGCAGTCTTGGGGTCATTTTGGTCCGAATTGCTCGAAATGGTAATTCGAGGCCCTCTTGGGCACCGCTCGGGAGCCGGGGCCCCTGCCGCAAAGATTTTCAGATGGGAGAGCGGAAGCACCCTCAGGCAGTCCCATCTTCGCGCCGTGCGTGCGCGTCGTCTCACGAGGCGGCGCCCTTGCCTGCTCGACCTCGCGGTCCCGGATGCCGAGGCTGGCGCCTCGCCGGAGGCATGTGCCCACAGGCTGCCCCCCCGAGAGCCAGAGGCGCCCGGGCCACCCCCCCAGCGAGCGAGCCGCTCGAGACGTCGACCACCGGGCCTCTGAGCTGGGCCGCCGGGACCAGCGGCTCGCTCGAGGCAGTGGCCCCAGGATTTTTTTTTTTTTTTTTTTTTTTTTGTTTAATGTTTTTTTGTTCCAAATAGTTCTTTGGCCCCAAACATTCTTCGGGCCAAAAAAAGATCTTTGGTCTCAAAGAGAAGGGAACAACAAGTGGCACAAGCATAAAACAACTCGGAGGTCCGCGCGGATGTCTCGGATCGGCGCTGGGGCCACGTCACCTTTTGCTCCCCTAAAACAATCACGGGACCAAAAAGGAACGAAAATCATTGGTCGCGCCGACGGCGCCGGGCAGGAGCAGATACCCAGCAGCGGCCCATCGATAACATCAGCCCAACAAATATGCAGACGACCTGCAGTGGCTGCCGGCGGCCGGGCCCACGGAGTGGCGGTCATCACGTGAGGCCCGCCTGCGTGTTAAGTCGGGCTTGTCCCACCACAGGAGGAGTTTTCAAAGACAGTCAAACAGTAGTCTGGGGGCGATGTGTGGAGCACCTTTTGGCAATTTCGGGGTATTGTTTCGACTATCTTTTATCTTTCGTCCTAAAGTCCCCCTGTAGGGGGGGGCAGGCCCGAGTTAGGCCTACGTGTCACAATTTTTGAGGCCACGGCCTTCCCGCCATGCCTTCATGGGCAAGCGCGGGCTCCCCAGTGGAGCGCGCACGACTCCGGCGTTCGCTTCGCTTCGCTTCTGGGAGCAGGGGAGGTCTGGGACACCTGGCGGGAGAACCGTTCAAGACACATGCCCACAGTCTGGCCGCGAGTGGGCGAGTGTCCTGCCCCCCAGGCGGCTCCCCTCTTCGGGGGGGCTGAGGCCAGCGCCTCGCTCGAGGCG
This sequence comes from Prorocentrum cordatum, assembly GCA_963575745.1. Taxonomy (NCBI): domain Eukaryota; class Dinophyceae; order Prorocentrales; family Prorocentraceae; genus Prorocentrum; species Prorocentrum cordatum. The sequence continues at coordinate 158,957 of CAUYUJ010014419.1, forward strand.
TCCTCGGCATCCGCTCCCCAGCGGCCTGGGATGCTGAAGCCAGCACTGCGGACATCCTCACAATCTGCTCTCGGGTGGCTCTCCCTTGGAGTGCTGAAGCCAGCGCCGCCCTGACGACACCCCCGACATGCTGTTTTGAAAGCGGAGAAGTCGGCGACCCAGAGCAGGCTCACCGCTTGAGACATCTCAACAATCTGGGCGCGAGGCGATCCAGGCGGCTCCCCCTTGGGGTGCTGAAACCAGCGCCTCACTTGAGACAGCCTTGCAATCTGCTCTGCAAGCAGAGGAGTCTGGGCCACCAAGCAGGCTAATCGCCAGAGACATCCCCACAACCTGCTTTGACAACAGAAGAGCCTGGGCCGCCAGACAAGCACATCGCCCGAGGCTTCCTCGCAACCTGCTCTGAAAGCACTCGAACACGGCCAAGTCCAAGCGACCCGGCAGGCACACCACCCGAGACGTCCCCTGACACCTGGCCCGTGCAGCCACCCCTGCCAGCCTCCCCCGTTTGGGTGCTGAAGCCAGCGCCTTCTTCCTGAGACGGCAGGGCTGGACTTGAGCGCTGTTCTGCTGGACTTCGGCTGCGTCTTGCTTGTTCGCTCTTGGCAGGGAGGTGCAGGACAACGGGCGGAGCAGAACGAAAAGCGAAGCGGAGGCAAAACGAACAGCAGCGTTTAGGGCCAGCCCTGTGGAGCATCTTCGCGCTCTCTCGCGAAAGCAGCGAAGTCCCCGCCACCGAACGGGCAAGCCGCCCGAGACGCCCCCACCATGTGGGCGCCAGCGGGCCCGTGCAGGGACCCCTGGCAGGCTCCCCCCTGGGGTGCTGAAGCCAGCGCCTTTCCCTGAGGCATCCTCTCTTTTCTCTTCTCCCTCCGGAGGGGAGGGGAGGGGGGAGGGAGAGAAGAGGAGGAAGAGGACGAATAGGAGGAATAAGAGGAGGAGGAGAAGGAGGAGGATAAGGAGACGGAGGAGGACGACCAGGGAAAGGATGAGGGAGAGTGGGAGGAGAAGCAGCAGGAGCAGGAGCAGGAGGCATTGGAGGCTTCGTCAGCACGACCGTTCAGCCACCAGGAGCCCAGGAGGAACGTGGAGGCATGTGGAGAAGCAGATAGGAGGCCGGCGGGTGCAGGAGCGCTGAGGCCTCCCTTTGGACGTCCAGTCCCGCCCTCCCTCCCCCCTACTGGCCAAGGGAAGCAACAGCACCCAGACGCGACAATTGGCGCTTGCTAGGTGGCCGTGGGCGTTCACGAAACAGCCCTGCCCTGTTCGATTCCCCCTGTGGGTGCGCTGACGAAACGGCCTTGCGTGTCGGGGTGGTCATTCCAGGGGTGGGTTTTTTTTTCCCTCTGTCTGTTTGGGCATCCAGTCCCTTTGGGCGCCCAGTCCCGTCCCCGTGGGGCGTCCGCCGCCCAGGTTCTGCGCGACCTTCTACTTCTGGTGCCGGTCCGTGCGCACGCCGCGGTCCTGGCCCTGGGCCGTGCTGGGAGCGCCGGACGTCGTCATCGTCGTTGTCGTCGTCGTTGCCTTCGTCGTCGTCGTCCTCGTCGTCGTCGTCGTGGCTCGTCGTGCCTTGTTGTGGCTCGTCGTCGTCGTCGCCGCCGCCGACGTCGTCGTCGTCGTCGTCGCCGTCGCCGCCGTCGTCGTCGTCGTCTTCGTCGACCTCGAAACATATCTTCGGCGGATTTGGACTGCCTTCTGATGTTTCTGTTGCGTCTGTTGTTCCTAGGGTGAGGGTATGTTTCGACTGGTTGTCTGATGTTTGCGTGTCGTCGTCCTGGTCACTGGGGCTGCCGGTGCCAGCGCCGTCGTCGTTGTTGCCGCGGTAGATGTCGTCGTGTCCAACGTCGTCGTCATCGACGGTCGAGGTTTTGGATGGTTTCGCACATGGTTTGAACCACTGGAAGGCTCTTGTCGCCATAGATGGATTCGCCTCGGAATGCTGATCGGAACGAGCCACCTTGGAGTCGGTGGGGCGGTCGTTGTCGTCGACGTCGCTGATAGGACCTATAGGATGCGATTTCCACTGCGGGGATGTTGCAGAAAATATCGACGGGTGCAGGATCCATTGGATCGTTCGGACTGGAAGTTTCAGAGGGCAACGTTATGATCATTGTCAGAGCCTCACGGGTCTGGATGTTGCAAAGGCTTTACGGTCGATGCCGCCCAAACTGCACCGTTCTACAACTTAGAGGGTGTTTTTGTTACCATCTAGGCCATAACGCGCGTTATGTCCCCCACCCTCCCCCCCCCACATCGCAACGCTACCCCCCCCCTCAGTGCGTCCCCAGCAGTGCCGCAGTGCGTCCGGCACCACAGTCTGGGGGGGGGGGCGCTACGTTATGCCCCCTCCCGTCCCCCCCCCTCGCCCCCCTATAGCGCTTGTTGTGGCCGCGAATGAGGCATGCGCTCTTATGACGTCCGCTCTTGCACTTGCCTTTGTCTTTCTCCGCCAGAGCCGCCGACACCAAGAAGAAGCGAGCAGGTTGGGCGCGGGGCACGAGGGCAAAGGGCCGCAGTATCTTTACCATGCGCAGAGAGACGGTCCTCGGCACGACGACGACGACGACGAGCTACGACGACGATGACGACGACGAGCCACGACGAGCCACGACAACAACGACGTCGACGAGCCACGACGACGACGACGACGAGCCACGACGAGCAACGACGACGACGATGACGACGACGACGACGAGCCACGACGAGCAACGACGAGCCACGACGACGACGAGCCACGACGCGCCACGACCACGACGAGCAACGACGACGACGACGATGGCGACGACGACGACGACGACGATGGCGACGACGGCGACGACGACGACGACGAGGCACGACGACTTCGACGGCCCTTCCCGCATCTGCGTCTGGGTCGTGTTCCAGAGGCCTCATGGGCGCATGGTGGGGGATCCTGGGGGGGGTTCCTCAGGGGGCCCCTGGGGCCTCCGTTTCCCACCTGGGTGCGTCGTGGGGACTCCTGTTGGCCTAGCGGGGCTCCTGGGATCGATGGTCGGCTTCCAGCGGAGCGACGGCGGCGTGCTTTTTGTGTCCCTCTCGGGTCAGTCTTGGGGGCTGGTTAGGTTCCTCTGGGGCCTCTTGCGCCATCTTGGGAGGGTCTTGGAGGGTGCTTGAGCCGTCTTGGACGCTCTTGTGACCAATGCGGCGAGAATGTCAAGACACCACCAAAGGTCAAATGGTTCAGCCGATTTGGCCTCCTTGGGCCAGCCCCCGGGACCTCCAAGACGGCACGCGAGGACACCCTGGGATCCACCTGGCGCCCCCCCTACCCCGGCGGGCAAGGGATGAAAGGGAAGGGGGATCCCTACGACTCGATTGCGAATTGGATCGGTTCCTCTCGGGCTGGCGAGCTTAGAGATGCCAAGGTTGCCGCAGGGAGAGGGGAGAGAGCTTCGAATGCAACAGCGTCTCTAAGGATCACCCTGGGACGACCACCCCGGGGCTCCCCCTCACACACGCTGACAGGGTCGTCGGATTTGCATTGCCTGACGTTTTCGTGGTAGGCCGTCCTTGCAGGAGCCCTTTTCTACTACTTCTCCGTGGCTACATGGGGAGGCTACATCTTCGTCAACAACCTCATCGCCCTTCACGCCGCGGTGATCGTCGCGATGGGCAGGTACGATTCCGGCGTCCACCGCGCGTACACAATATGGTACGTGTTTGGCACCTTTGGGGCCACTTTCGTGCCGCCAGTGGGGTATGCGCCCGTGAAGTCCCTGGAGCAGGCACCAGCTGCGCTTGTTTTTCTAGTGTACCAGTTCTTGGAGTCCTGCGACATTTACAGGCGCCGCCAGAAAAAGGAAATGAAGGACTGGGAGTTCTTCTTCTTCCGTGTTAGAGTCTTCGGCAGCATGTTTGCAGCTTTCTTAGCGGTTTGCTTTGTGTTGGGTCAGATGAACTATTTCTCGCCCATGTCATCTCGCATTCGCGGATTGTTCCTGAAGCATCAGCGCACGGGCAATCCGCTCGTGGATTCCGTCGCGGAGCACCAGCCTGCGAGCAAGCAGGCTTACGAGGTCTACTTGGGCGTAGCGAGGCAGATCGCGGTCTTCGGCCTGCCCCTGTGCTGGCACCAGCGCACGCCCGCGAAGGTGTTCCCGTTCATCTTCGCGGCGGTCGCGTACAACTTCTCGATGAAGATGAGCCGCCTCATGATCATCTGCGGGCCAGCGTGTGGCATGTTGGCTGGGTACCCCATCCCGGCGACTGCAATGGGTGTGGTTACAGCGGGTTGTGGCTTGCGATCTGCGTCGTTGGGGCACGGGGGAGCACCACGTTGCCCTCGTCGGGCCTCCCCCGGGCGTGGCGGAGCACTCTGTCGAGGTCCTCGCCCGTCCCCCGGGGGCGCGCGTTGCAAACCACACTCGGGCGTGTCATCATTGGGGGGCGATATAGACCGGGGCCCCAAAAAGGGGCCCTGAAGGAGCCACCTGGGGGCCAAAAGGGGGACGAACGGTGCGCTTGTCTCCCCCCCTATTTGAGAGGCGTCCCAGGAACGACCTCGCCTTCGAGGATCGAGGGAGTTGCCATCGCTTCCTCGGCGGAAGGGTGGCGGAGGCCCGCGGAAAAAGCGAGGCCGCCTCCAGAGAGGCGGAGAAGCCGGCGGGAGGACGGCGGAAGCGCCGGCAGAAGCAAAGCTCGGCCCCCCAAGAGCTTGCAACCTTTTTTGAAGGGGCCCCAGGACACACAAATAAATACACACAAATAAAAATATCCCCCATATTTTCCCATATTTTCTGGGTTTTTGTCTTCCCCCCCAATTCCCATATTTTCCCATACTTTCCTGGGGCATGACGATTCATTGTGTCTGTGTGTTTTTTTCCCTCCTGATTTTTGGGGCTCAGGGCCTGGGAGCCGCCATTCATCGCCCCCCCACTGAGCAACGCCCAACACACCCTCTGCAAACCGCGCCCCTCGGAGTCGCCAACCCGTCGGCCTCTTCTACGACTGGTGCCTGGAGCAGCTGATCCGCCTGCCCTGCGGCCCGCGGCCACGGCCCGCGGCTGAGAAGCCACCGCCGTTGCGCACCGGAGGCATGGGCTCCATCCTCCGCCTGCTCGCCAGTGTGCCGCAGACGCTGTATGACTCCACGGACATTCCGGGCCTCCCAAGTGGGGGGTCGCAGGATTCCGCCGCATCGCCGATGCTTCGACGATCCGGCGCGGTGTGGAGAGCGAGCTTCTCCACGCCGACAACGCCGATGCACCGCCAATGCATCGCCGATGCATCGGCCATGCATCGGCGATGCGGCGGGATCCTTCGACCCCATCTACTCGGACCCCATCTGGGAGGCCTCGAGACATCGAAGGTAAAAAAAACAGCATATAAGCAAGTCCCGGAGGTCTGCGCGGAGTTCTCGGGTCGGCCCTGTGCACCCCTCGGCGGCACCTCCTGCGCCGCCCCCTTCCCCCCTCCTCCTCCTCCTCCTCCTCCTTCTCCTCCTCCTCCTCCTCCCTCCTCTCCTCCTCTCCTCCTCCTCCTCCTCCTCCTCCTCCTCCCCCTCCTCCTCCTCCTCTTCCTCCCCCTCCTTCCCCCCTGGCGCGCTCCACGCGCCAGGGAGAGGGTCCAGGGCCGAGCGGAGAAATCCGCGCGGACATCCGAGGAATTATGCTTCTGCGTTCTATAGGACATTCCGGCCTTCCTGCGGGAGCAGGATCAGGGCAGCCAAGCGTGCAGGGACAGCGAGATGCTCGTGCCCCCCCCCCCCGCCCCTGGAGACCTGCGGGCAGGGATGGGGGAGGGGGGCGAGGCGAAGGGGGGGAGGAGGAAGACGCAGGCACCCGACGCCATTCCTCTCTCTCAGACCCCCGACGTCATGAATTTTTCATGACGTCGACCCCCAGTGGTCTGGACCCATTCCCCGGGACCAGTTTTTCGTCCTGAGTCGTTTTTGGACGGTCCCGAGGGCCGGCAAGGGCCCCCCGAGGTCAAAAAGAATGAAAAACTTCCCGTCGGGATTTTTTCCTAACTCGAGGGGGTCTGGGCTCACCGCGTGTCGAGGAAACGCAGGGCTGGATCCGCAGCGCGTGGGTGCGCGGCGCGTCCCGTGTCCGTGCCTCGTCGGCGCGCTCCGTCGCCAGAGTCGCCCGGCATTGGCCTCCGGAGGAGGAAGAGGGAGGAGGAGGAGGAGGAGGAGGAGGAGGAGAGGAGGAGAGGAGAGAGGAGGAGGGAGGAGGAGGGGAGGAGGAGGAGGAGGAGGAGGAGGAGGAGGAGGAGGAGAGGAGGAGGAGTGAGGAGGAGGAGGAGGAGAGGAGGAGGGGAGGAGGAGGAGGAGGAGGGATAGGGAGGAGGGGGCGCCCTCCCCGATCCGTGCCCCGCCGCCCACCGCGGCCCCCCCGGCCCCGCCCGAGGGCCCCGATCCGTGCCTTCCCTGCCCAGCTGCGGGGGGGGGCGGGAGCCGGCGCGAACAACAGCGCGCTTGAAGCCTCCCCCCCCCCCCCGCCTCCCCACCCCGAAGTTCGGGTCTTCGGTGATGAGCCTGTTTTCCACCACCACCACCATAAGTTTGGAGGGGGGAAGGAGAGGGACGAAGAGGAGGAGAGAGGAGGAGGAGGATGAGGAGGAGGAGGAGGAGGAGGAGGAGGACCCCCCCCTGCAACTTATGGTGGTGGTGGTGGAAAACACGCCCATCATTCGGGGCTTCGGTCTGGGGCGGCCTGGCACGGCGGCCCACGTCGGCGTGCGATCCCGAGCGGTGGGCCACCCCGGAGGCCCCCGCCCGCGGCCCGCTCGGCGGGCCCCGCTCGGCGGGCCCTCCTCCGCAGGTCCCCCCCGGAGGCCCGCCCGCCGCCTCCCCCGGGGGGTCCGCGCACGGGCCGCCCCGAGGCGCGCCCGCCCGGGGTCTTGGTCGGAGGAGGAGGAGGAGGAGGAGGAGGAGGAGGAGGAGGAGGAGGAGGAGGAGGATGGAGGGAGGTAAGAGGAGAAGGAGGGAGGGAGGAGAGGAGGAGGAAGCAGGAGGAGGAGGAGAGGAGGGGAGGGTCTTGTCGGGTCTTGCCCCGACGCGCCGAGGAAGGGATTGGCCGTTTTCGGTCCGCGAGAGGGCGTCGGGGCCGTTGTTTCTGCGGGTCCAGGTCCGTCGGCTTCGGCCCCAGGCCGTTTTCACGAAAGGGAGGCTTGCTAAAGAGAGGTGTGTCCAAAGCCGATTTGCGGTGTGGGCTCACTGGCTCGGTAGCAGCTCGTGGCGGCCTGGTGTGCCAACTTCATTCTGTCTTTCGCGTCGAGCAGCGTCCGGGAATGGATGAGGTAGCGCCGATGTCGCGTCGATTTAGCGTCGATGTCGCGTCGATGTAGCGCCGATGTAGCGTCGACTTAGCGTCGATTTAGCGTCGATTTAGCGTCGACTAGCGTTGATTCGCAAGAGCCGACAAGATGGTATGGGAGGAACCCACGAGTTTCCACCGAACGTCGGTGCGATCTGGCCAGGAGACGGGTCAGAGGCGGGCAGTCCGGGAGGATTCCGACACCCCCAGAAGGCTCTTGACGAGGCGCGTCTTCGGGAAGCATCTTGTGCCCCGAAAACCTCCACGAGCCGCACCACAGCATTCTTGACCATCCAATGAGCTCCTCTTCCGCCTCCTCCTTTTCCTCCTCCTCCTCCTCCTCCTGCTCCTCCTCCTCCTCCTCCTCCTCCTCCTCCTCCTCCTCCTCCTCCTCCTCCCCTATCCTCCTCCTCTGTATCTATTTTGGCTCAAGTCGCATGCTAGGCCACTGGACCGCACTCTCCGCGCGCTTCGCATGGCGATGGTGGCGAACGCTGCTGGGTCTTTGCCTCGCGCTATGGCTCAGTGGTGCTTCCGAGTGCATGGTGCACGCACGTTCTTGCACGGCGGCATGCGAGAGACGCTGCCGAACTCTCGAACGAGGATTCGTTCAGCACGTGCCTGACGAGTCTCATTGGATCTTGGTACCCACCAGCCTTCATAAAAAAAAACTGCAAGCTATTTATCGTTGTGGGTCTCTGCGTGCCTCTCTGCAAGGTGTCAATGGATTTCGGTCGCATTCTCTTCGGCAAGCTGTTCTGCCTGCTGCAGACCGCCTACGGCAGGTTCGCGTCGTGCCGACCAGTGGCGACCCCACTGCGTGCGTTTAAGGTTGAAAGCCGTCCGTGGCCCAGAATCGGCCCGTCGTTGAAAGATCCGGCGCTAATGGAACGGCCGATCGTACAAGTTTGAACGATCCCCGTGGTGTACGCTGGGGTCGACACGACGCGAACCTGCCGTACCTCCTGAAGCTGTTCTGTCTTTGCTCGAAGTAGTTCACTCACTGAGTGGGCGGGCGAAACCTCGGCTCCCTGTGGCGGTGCCTTCTGCATCGAGGCCCTCTGCTGGGGAGCTCCCCCTAGGTGCGGCAGTCCTTCTTGCGCTGCATCGATTTCTTCCTGCAACTGCTATTCTACATGCTGAAGACCGCTTACATCCTGAAGTTGTCCAGTCTTCGCTCAAGGCTCATTCACGGAGAGGGCGGGCGCGACATCATTTCCTTCTGGCGGCGCCTTCTGCTTCGAGGCCCTCTGCCGGGTCGAAAAAAATTCTTCCTGTGCCTGCCCCGCCTCTCCGCCGGGCTTCTGGTGGTGCCGCTCGTCCCTCCCCGGTGGTCCGCCGCCCAGTGGTGGTGGAGTGTTCACGGCTGGGCGAGCTGATTGCTCCCCCGGGCGCCTGCCGGTGCTCCCCCTCTCCTGCACTTTCCTATGCTCGAAAAAGGGACAACGCCAGAGACCCGAACTTTGGCCGCTCCGCGCGGGCTTCTCGGATCTGCGTGGAGCCCCCCCCCCCCCCCTGGCGGCTCTCCGGCGCCGCCCCCGGCGCGCTCCGCGCGCATTGAGCCTGTTTTTTTTAGGATTTGCATGGCGTTCGGCTCCCCCCCCCGCCCCCCCCCCCTCGCCCCTCTTCAAGCGAATACTAGCGTGCAAGTAAAACGTGCAAGTGTTTGCGGCTTGCTTCAGAGCCCCTCTAGCAAAAAAGACAGGCTCATTCCTGTCTTGGCGCCGCCCGGCTCGGTGTTCTCCGCCCCGTTGGGCTACTTCGAAGCTGCGGGCGTGCAGCAGTTGGCGGAGCCCGTCTCCTTTGTCTCGGCTGCTGCCTCGCTCGTGGCCTCCGCTGTCGCCTGGGGCGTCGACTGTGCGTTCGAGCTGCGGAGGCTCGAGGAGCAGGCTGCTGCCGCTGCTGCTGCTGCTGCTGCTGCTCGGGGTGGCATGCGCGCGGCACTTGGGCGGCGAACCGCCTGCTGACGACGGCGCCCCGCATCGTCCCGCTCGTCTCCCTGGTGTCGACCTCCGCGTTCTCCTCGACCGTGCTCTGAACTCTCACGATGGTGCCCCGCCTGGCCCTGCCCCTCTCACTCTTCAAGGTTCGAGCGGGGCTCGCCGCGGCCCCCCGGCGAGTCCGCACGGTGCTCGTGCGGACCCGCCTGGGCGTGACGGCGCTCCCCCAGCTCCGTGTGCTGCTGGTGGCGCTCCTCGCGCAACGGGCGATGGTGGTTGCCGTCTCGCTCGGGCTCCTCGTTTTCCTCGTTGCGACGATCGTGCAGCTGGCGGTGGCGCCCTGCCTGCTGAAGTGCATCCAGCAGGTGCTGAAGATGATCCTCTAGTTTGCCCCGCCGCCGCAGGTGGCGCCCCAGTGCTTCCTGCTGGTGATCCTCAAGGTTGCCCCGCTGCCGCTGCTGGTGGCGTCTCAGTGCAAGCTGATCGTGATGAATACGATCCCAAAGGTGTGAGTTCGGCTCTCCCTGAGTCTTTTCTATACGTCGATTGGCATTCCAGCCACATGAATGTCCTGGACAAGACGTGCCTCGTGAATTTCACGTTTGTGCTCATGCTCCTCGTGTCCCTGATGATGGCGGAGGTTCTTCTGCTTCTGCGGGGGACGCCCCTAGTGGCGCTGCGCGTGCTTTGGACGCTCGTCCTGGGCATGTGGTTAGGCACCTTCATGTACGTTCGTCTTGGCTGCGCACGCGTTCGGTGAGTGCATGGTGCCGATCGTTCACTACAGTCGCACCTCGGGTTCCTCCCTGGACGCCTACACTACGTGCCTCGAGCCACTCGTACTGCTGCCTCGGCGGTTTCTGGCATACCACGCGCGGCTTCTTTACGTCCTCGTACCTCTGCGTGGCCGTCGGGGCTGGCTCACCAGACAAAGTGTGCAGTCGCCATCTCCGTTTCTGCCCTGACTGAGGCGGACGCCATTTTCAATTACACCACCAGGCAGCATGTCAAGGCCGACATGAAAGTGGGATTTCACAAGAGAGTGATGGCTAGCCCCATTCCATCTCATGGCTGGCAACGCATGCTACAGGCCCTCGTGTACTCCCAGTCGCGCTTCCGACCCGACGCCGCCGCGATCCTCAAGGAGAGGCTTGTTTCTGAGGGATTGTGGCATCGTGCCTGTCCTTGGTTGGCGCCGACCTCGCCGTCTTACCTGCAGAGAGCTGTCGGCATCGAGTGGGACCTCCGCCTGACTGCCGAGCGTTGTGATGTTATCCTGCCGTCCTCCATGGCCGGCGAGATCACGCAGCAGATGGTGGCTGACGCCGTGCGTCCTGGCTGCCCGTCCACATCGCCATCTTCCACCCCTCCTGCAACGCTTTCTGCACGGTCTCGTGCCGCACTGCCCGTCCGCGCGGTCGGCTCCTCCGCGTTCTATTGCTTCTGTTACGACGCCGTCGGCACGGTCTCGCGCCGCGCTACCCGCCCGCGCGGGCGGCCCCTCAGGCTCCAACGGCTCCAACCTCGACAACTTCAACACCGAACTGAGCGGTTCGGCCCGAGGCGCGGCCTAGTCGGCAGGGAGAGACATTCCAGTGGAGCTCGTTCCTCCTCTTCCTCCTCCTCCTCCTCCGCCTCCTCCTCCTCCTCCTCCTCCTCCTCCTCTCTTCTTCTCCTCCCTCACAAACTGGCCGCGGACCTCCTGTGAAGCCTGGTCCGATGAAGGTTTTGGGGGTGAATCCAGCCGTGATGACGAGGGGGCTGAAAACGTCTTCGAAGATCTGGGTCGAGAACGCAAGAACCCAAGCATTCACTGTCACGGGTCTGCGCTTATGCGTTTGAGTATGTGCTGGACCCCCCCGCTTGCCCGCGCGAAAACTTCCAGAGCGCGCCGTTGGCGATCTGGAAGCTTCTGCTTGCATGGACGCTCTGGCTCTCTCCCGAAACGGGAGCTCCGGAGGGAGAGGAGCACGGTCAGGTCTCACCCTCCCGTCGCGCCTGCTCCTGCCGTCATCCCGCACAGGAAGGACTAGCAGAGTTCCAAGGTGGAGGAGTAGGAGGAGGAGGAGGAGGAGGAGGAGGAGGAGGAGCACCCGTCCCCTTTCGGCCCATCCTTTGCCGCGGTCGCTGGCCGCGCCATGGCCTTCCAGGGCCCTTGCATCCTTCTCGTGCGTCCTTGCTGTACGGGTGGATTGCAGCCCCGGACTGAGGAGGAGGAGCAGCAGCAGCAGCAGCATGAGAAGTAGGAGGAGGAGGACGACGACGACGGCCCCGAGAGGAACGCCAGGCCTATGCTGCCCCAGTGCGCGACCGGGTGGTGCGTGCCGCGATCGCCAGCGTCGCCATCGTGTGCAGCCTCCCTGTACTCCTGGCCTACAGGCCCGGAAGACGAGGGCCAGAAGCAGAGGAGGGACCAGGGGAGGGAGGAGGGATGGGTGGCGGAGGAGGAGAAAGGAAGAAGGAAAGATGAAGACAAAGTCGAAGACTGAGAGGAAGAATAGGACTTACTCAAAATGCTGATGATGATAATACAGTCGAAAAGCATATGATGGATGAGCGATGTTCTAAGGTTACCCTGGCATCATTCCCATTCGGCCCATCCTTGCCCGCTTTCGCTGGCTTCGATCCGTTCGCAAACGCCAGTATGGCCCTCCAAGGCCCTTGCACCCTTACCGCGCATCCTTACTACATGGGTTGACTGTAAGAAGGATAGTAATGCACACACATGAGCTACATACACTAACTTCCGTAGCTCCGCGAAGACCTCCCAACGTTTATATAGCCCGTTCCTCCTCTAGATCGAGAGGAGCAGCGGAAAACATATGATGATGCAGGCCATCGCCAACCCAACATGAACCAACGATGTTGCCTAACAACCTCCCGTCCGAAGTCTCCTCATTAGCCCCTACCAGTATATTTGTCTTATTCGAGGCGTTCCAGAAAGGGCCTTGCCTTCGAGGATCGAAGGAGTTGCCATCTCTTCCTCGGCGGAAGTCGGCGGAAGGTCGGCGGAAATAAAACGAGGCCGCCTCCGCTGGCGGAAGCCGGCGGAAGGTTGGCTGCCGGCGTCGGAAGTAGAGGATGCGCCCCAAGAGATGAACTTTTGGGGGGAGGTCAGGGTTTCCGGAAGCCGCCATTTCGCGAAGTGCGCCCCTTGAAAGACAGACGCCCCCGGGGCCCGCAATTCAGGCGACGTCCCAGACTTGACAGCTTCTGCCCGCCGTTCCTCTGAGCTATGATTCAGTCGGGCCTGTCCATCTACAGGAGGAGTATTCCCAAATAGTCAAAATCTAGTCTGGGGACGATGTTATGTCTATTTTTGGCTATTTGGGGCATGTCCTGACCATCTTTCATTTTCCGTCCAGAATCCCCCTGTAGGGGGACATGCCCTCCTCCTCCTCCTCCTCCTCCTCCTCCTCCTCCTCCTCCTCCTCCTCCTCCTCCTCCCTCTCACCTACCACGAGGCGGGGCCGTCATGCCGCAGGACGCGTGCCCAGCGACAGCCCCCGCTGTGAGGAGAGGGGCCCGCCCTCCCGTCGGTGCAGCTCTGCATCGGCTTCGTACCTCGCTGCGCGTGCGGCCCCGGAGCTCGGGGGGAGTCCACGGCGACAGCCGGCGGCGAGCGAGGAGGGGGGGGGGGAAGGGGAAGGAGAACCACAGGAGGAACATGCACCCATACCTCTACCCTTCGGTCGTTTTCCGCTTTTGGGGGCCTCCTGGGAGGCCCTCGTCGCCACCGCTGGCTTCGCCTCGAAATTCTGGTCGGAACGCACCCTGTGAGAGGTCCGGGGGGGTAGCGGTATCGGTCCCTTCTGGTTTCCCCAGGGCGGTTCCCTCTCCTCACAGCGGGGCTGTCGCTGGGACCACGTCCTTCGGCATGATGGCCCCGTCTTGTGTTAGGTCGGGCATGTCCCCCTACAGGTGGATTTCGGATGAGAACTTTAGAATAGTTAAAAAATATTCCCGAATAGCCCAACATAGTGAAACAATCGTCCCCAGACTACCTTTTGACTATTTGGGAATATTCCTCCTGTAGAGGGACAGGTCTCAGAAGGCGGCGGGGCTTCTCAGAAGCCGTCGCGCCTTCCGGGAAGTTTTTGTTCTGGTCTCCGGGGGAAGACTTGGGAAGCGTCTCAGGAGGCCGGGGGACCTCCGAACCTCCCGAGAAGGCCTTCCCCGGCTCGCTTCCCCTCCCCTCGCTCGCCGCCGAGGTGGCTCCCGTTTCAAAGAGGACCCCCTCCCCCCATCTGTGCAGCAGCCGCGTCTGGTCACGGCGAGCCTGCGCGGCCCTCGGGGCGGCAGCCCCGATTTTTCAAGCGAGGGGACGCCCTCCGTCCGTGCAGCGGTCGGGCTCGTCAGGGCCCTTTGTGCGCACGGCGAGGGCCACGCTTGGAGGAGGAGCTGCCTTCTGTCAGTGCAGCTGCCGGGCTTTTGGCGACGAGTGGCGCGGCGCGAACGATCCGTCCTCCATCCCGCGCAGCTGTAGGATCCTGCCCAAGACCAGCGTGCACGACGCCATGGCGAGTGACCCGTTCTGAGATCGACCCGCCATCCATCTGTGCAACTGTCGGCGTTCTCATGCTTCGAGATCGGAAAACGGTCAGGAAGTCTCAGGCTTCCGGGCCCGCTATAATGACAGGTCTGGTGGCGCCACAGGGATGAGTGGTTTGTAAGGAAGGGCGATGGGGAGTGCCTCTTCTTCTCTTCTCCTCTCCTCCTCTCCCTTCTCCCTCTGGAGCCCTTAACATTCCCTAGACTCGCAGAAGTCCTCAGAGCCTTTCAGAGCCTGAAAAGTCCTCCTGCATCCCCCTCCCCGCCTGTTCCTTCTACCTCCTTCCCCTCGTCTCGTCCTCCTTCTCCGCTTCCTTTTCCATCCATCCCTCCAATCGCCTCCGGGAACTGCCGAGAAACAATAATGTCGCCTCATCAAACTTTGCGCCCTCCTTGTCTTACCTTCTCCTACTTCTCCTCCCTCCCTCAGTGGCTCGCGCCTGTTAGTAGTCTCTGTAGGTTGGAGGTTCCTGCCAATGGTTTCATAGACCTTGAACCGTTCGTTCGTGAAGTCGCCTGCATCGTGCGGGCCCAGTTGTGGCGCCGTCTGTCAAACGTCTCAGCGGGGGCGTGGCTGAAGGGGATCCGGACCTCCATTCATGTCCCCAGTGGTTGTTTGCCTTGGATTGGAAGGCCTCCCAGCAGGCCGTTGATTGCGGTGGCCGCGCCCGCAAGTTGGCCCAGAGGTAGAATGCATGAGATGGGCATGGCTTCTGAAGTCAATGCGATTTGTCAGCGCTGCTCTTCCAATGTACCTGATACTGATGTCCATGAACATTGGGAGTGTGCTGCTAACTGGCTGCTTCCAGAATGCTCTGACACCCAGGACTTAGACACCCGTGCCCGCGAGGAGTCAGCGCCTTGCCCTGTGTGTTAGCTTTGCGGTCTCCTGCCAGCGTCGTGGGCCGAGGTGATTCCGGCCAGGCGAGGGGGCTGTGGAGTGGGAGTGGCAGCGTGATGCGGGCGGGGAGGGACTCGCCGTACGAGACCAGTTGGGGGGGGCGGAGGGTACGTCGGGAAGTCCGCACCTGAAAGACCCCTGCTTTCGCCGCTGGACCAGCTGCACTAATGCTTCCGCTTGTCGAGGCCCCACAGGACAAGTAAATGCAAGGCCCTTCGTAATTGGGCGGACCTTGCACTTGATCTCGGGCTCAAGCTATGCTGTCCAACGGGTAAGTCGCCCCCGATGCAAGCGGTCCCACATCAGTCAGGACTCAGGACTTGCAACCCTCGACAAACAAAATCTCAAAATTGGTTGACGCGGCACTTCTGTGTGTTTTCCACCGCGTGTGTGTGTGTGTTTGCTCAACAGTGCGTGTTCGTTGTCCCACAGTCTCCTCAGTGTGTGTGTGTGTGTGTTTCCACAGTTTGTGTGTATTTCCACCGATTGTGTGTGTATGTGTGTGAGTGTGTGAATGTGTATGTGTGTGTGTGTGTCGGGCAGTCGAGTGCGCACGTCCAGCCACATAGGAGCAACTGACCGCGGCCTGTACAGCGGGGGCCCACATGGGCCGCTTAGGGACCTCATGGCAAAACCTGAAGGCACCAGAGCAGACCATCCCCGAAAGATTACCGAAAGCAAACGCCCCAGAAGCAAAGGCACTTCGGCTCCTGCCCACCAAGAAGGTTTCAGAGCGGACCCCAGGAAACTCCCGAGGCTCCACGACGCACCGGCCCAGAGGCCAGCATGCAGGGTCAGGCACTTCGGCCCAGACAATGACCGGTCTACTCTGTAAGAACGGTTTTTTGAAGGCAGATCTGCCTTCAAAAAATCGTTCTTACAGAGTAGAACAACAGTTCACAACCTGACGCAAACGATCAGAAGCTCACCCAAGCCGAGCCTCAATCAGAGGAGCAGGACGGCCGACCCCCACCTCAACGACCCCCGCCTGCTCGCCATGCCTCAGGCCCCCACGGCAGAACCGGAGGCCACAACGTCGGGCGTCGCCACTGGCCAGCTTGCGGAAGCAGCACCACTCCTGCTGCGGCAGCGCTGCCCCTCCAATGCTGGAGCCGCCGGTGCGGGTGTGTGTCTTTGCCACAGAGAGTGTGTGTGTGTGTGTGTGTGTGTGTGTGAGTGTTTTTTCCGCGGACAAGATCTCAAAAGTGGTTGACGCGCCACCTCAGCGTCGCCCCGCTTCACCCCCCTCTCAACGTCGAGGCAGAGCGGGACACGCGGTCTGGGCGGGGCGCGCGATTCTTGGAAGTCCCACAGTGGCCGGCGTTGGAGAGACGGCGCCAACGAGGACCTTGCGCGCAATGCCACCCAAGCCCGTGACATCACATCGACAAGGAAGTTGCATGGGTCGAAGAAGAAAAAACGCCATAAACATAAACTTTAGGCGCCTTCCTCGGATTTCTTGGATTCGCGCTGGGCCCCCCCGGCGGCACCTCTGGCGCCGCCCTTGGCGCGCTCCGCGCGCCAGGGAGGGGGATCCAGCGCAGATCCAAGAAATCCGCGCGGAGCGCCAAAAGTTATGGTTATGCCGTTGTTTCTTCCTCTAATGGGACATTCGGGACGTTCATGTTGCCGAGGGTAATATGGTGAGGCGACCTGGGTTACGAACGAAGTAGAGTCGTACGCGAGTGCGCAGTGTGCCGATGTTTTGGGGGGCATGCCTGCGTTGTGGCAGATGGCCGCTGACTTGGTGGATCGCCGGGCCGAGGCTGCTGCCAACGGGTTCCAGATCTCAGGGGCCGAGGTGGACAACACCCAGAGAGCTGGAGGGTGGCCAACCGTGAGCGTAGGCGACTGGTGCCGGTGATGGCAGAGCATGTGCGTGCTGATCTTCGGGGCCCCCAATGGAGTCGAACGCCTTTCGCCGCGGCCGAGGTTTCCGAAGGCCGCCACTCTGGACATGACCTTGTCTGCCACTGCTCGTGCTATTGCTCGCCACGAGGGACGAAACGGCACGGTCGGTTCCCGCGTTTCGTGCCGTTGTTACCTGTAGAGCCGAGGGGGCTCCCGCATGCGGATTTTGCAGTGGTTGTCTGAGCCGCCCTCTGCTTTTCAGGGCGAGGTGCAGGCCACATGAGTATAAGGCATGCCGCTTGCTACGAGAGGGGCGGCCGGTGCGCTCCGTCCGAGCAGTGCTGCCCGAGGCCTTCGCCAGGCCCCGTGTCTGTTTCTGCGCCACCTGTGTGGGGACTCCGCTCTGCCCGAAGTGCGCGCTTCACTGCTCAATGGTTGGCGGAGCCATGCCGTCATGAGAGCAAGCTGCAGCTCCTGGAGCGTCAGGCCCCCCCCCCCGGGTGCCGCAGGGCTGCCTCCGGAAGCAGCTCCGGGAGCTGCAGGACACTGTCCGCCCACGAGCAGCAAACTGCCCCATCCTTCTCCGCCAGCGTCCTCCAACTATTCCTCTTCCCTGTCTCCCGTCCTCCCCCTCTTCTCCTCTATCTTCCTCACCCTCTTCCTCCCCCCTCCTCCCTCTGTAGGTCCGAATGGGTGCAATACTGCGAGAGATCGTCGCACAGCTTCGCCGGGCCCGGGCTGGTGACCGTGGGGAGGGACAGGACCCTCATCGACGACAAGTACGTGGGATACGAGTGGATCCCCTGCTTCGCTTCTGCCACGAAAACACACAGACACCTTGCAGTGGATTGTTTGGGTGGCGGTGCCTCGATCACCACCACGAGCCGGTAATTTTGTACACCCCGCCACCCTCTGTTGAATGTGCAGGGAACATTCGTCGGCGGGCATTTGTGTACCTACGGTGTGTATATATATATATATATATGAATATGAGCATGTATATATATATATATATGTGCGGACACATCATTTCTCAACGACGGCGTCGTCCACCGAGGCGAGCGCGGGGAGCACGAGGGCTTGGAGCCCCTTCATCCTAGGCCTCCCGGCTGCGATGTCCGAGCAGAGGGGCGTCGGAGGATCGCGCGCGCGGTCGCCGACGCCTCGGCGATGCGGCTCAATGTGGACACCGATGCTCTCCACCGAGGCATCGCCGATGCATCGTCGATGTTTCGCCAGTGCATCGGCAATGCGACGCGAGCCTCCGACCCCATATCATGCTCGGGTCCCATCTGGGAGCCATCTGCTCGGGGGCCCGGGACCTGACCGAGGTCTGCGCGTTTCGGAACTTCCGTTGAAACGCCGACCGCGGCGTTACGCATTTGATCCTGATCGATCGAATTTTGAACTGGCGCCCAGGCTTTCTCTTGAGTTGAACTCCTGGGAGGCTTCAACTCAGCATCGGCGCGGGTATGTCCGCGATCGAACATCGTCATACGCCGCCCTCATCCTGCTCAGCACCGCCTCATCCTACTTGCCTGGCGTAGTGATAGGCTCAATCTGGCCTAGTCTGGCTCAGTGACCTCCCAATCCGGCTTAGTCGTTCATCGTTCCCGCGAAGAGCTCCCCGTAGTTGCCTCCTAATCCACCGCCGAGGGAACCGATGTCCCAAGAACCCAGAAGGCAGTGGACGTGGATGTCTTTGGGCCTTCTTGGTGCCCAGGGATCTCCGCATCCACTGCCTCCAGGGTTTTTGGGACATCGGCTCCCCAGTGGGTCGAATTGTGCGCAGTGGAGACCCATGCCAAGAGACACCCTGCTTGCCTCCAGGGTGCCCTGTGTTTCTTTGGCTTCGCTGGTCTTGCGATGGGAAGCGTGGCGTTCCCCAATCTGTGGACGTCCTGGGGGTTCCCTCCTCCTCTTCCTCCTCCTCTTCCTCCTCCTTCCCCTCCTCCTCCTCCTCCTCTTGGGGTCCTGAGCTTCCTGTGGAATGCTTCTCGTGGTCGAGCTGCTGTAAGCTCTGGCCTCGGACCTCCTTCTCCTTCTCCACCCCCTGCCAAACCTCCCTAGAGAACCACATAACATCAGGAGGGGGCCAAACACACAGACACAACCCATCACCGAGCCCCAGGAAAAGATGGGAAGCTATGACGAGTGGGGGGAAGACGAAAAAACCCAGGCATTGGAAGATATAGGGAATCCTGGGATCTGTGTCCATGTGTCTGTGTGCCCCTGGGCCCCTTCAACAACAACCTGAACATACACCGTCGGAGGTCCCCGTTGCCTTCCTTGTGCCATCGCGCTGGGCCACCCCCCCCCCGCGCCCCACTCACGGAGAGCGCGGAGCGCGCCGGGATCATCGGCGCCGGAGGCGCCGCCCAGGGATGCCCTGGGAGTCTGTCACTCAGCATCGGCGCAGGTATGCCCGCGATCCGAAATTCGTCATACGGCGCGCTCGTCCCGCTCAGCTCAGCTTCATCCCGCCTGCCTGGCGTAGTGATAGGCGTAGTCCGGCCCAGTCCGGCGCAGTACGCTCTGAATCCGGCTTCGCCTCTTCATCGTTCCCACGAAGAGCTCCCCGTACCCTGATCATCGGATACTGGAATTTCCCACTCGCGACCGACGAGATCGGTCGCTACCGATTTTGCTTTAGATTCCGGTATCGGTCGTCGCGACCGATTTTGGGATCGGTCGCGATCGGTCGCGACCGATTCGGAGTGTCGCTCAGTCGCTACCGATCGCGAGCGTAAGTCGGTATCCAGCGATCTTGGTGTGAGGAGGGGGTCCAGCGCGGGCCCGATAGATACGCGCGGACCTCTTAAAGCTATGTTTTGGACGTTCTCTGATGTCCTGGGACACAGATGGACGACAACAGAGGGGTTGGTGAACCTTCCCCTACAGCTGCTGCACAGCACTCGGGATCAACTTACCTCCGAGCTGTTAGAGTTAGGAGCAAAAGCTAGCAATTCAGCGGGGATCCAGCGACCACGAAAAATGATTCTGCGCTGGTCGAGGCCTTTGAGCACCCTCCTGTCCAACGCAGGAGGATGCCCGCAAGAACGTATTTGATGTTCTCCTTCTTCTCAAGTCTCCTTCTCCTCCTGCACCCGCACATGGGCGACGGAAGACAGCCATGACGGGGGCTTCTGCCGTCTTGTCGGGCCTCAGGGCCCTCATGGGGCGATCGCGTCAAGACGGGGTCGAGGGCAAAGTCTGAATGCTCTGACTGTCACTAGATGCTCGTTAGGGGGACCTTCCTGGGGTCCGCCTGACCGATCTGTTCGACCCTATCGCGACCCCAGTTTGATTCAAGTTCGACTCAAGTTCGACTCAAGCTCGACTCAAGTTCGACTCAGGTTCGACTCAGGTTCGAATCAGGGTCGATTCAAATCGACGGCCGTTCGACGCAGCTTCGACTCACGAGTGGAGCGAGTGTCTTCAGGAAGGTCCCCAGAATGAGCATCCAACTGTCACCGAGACCGCGAACATCTGTCTTCCAGGACTTACGCGTTACGCACAGGCAACCCAGCAACGACGGTGCTCAAGAGGCGATTGGCGTCAACAAGGGCGACGAGGTAGCAAGGACGACCATCTCGTTGGCGTCCTGCTCCCTCGAAGACGGAGAACAACCTATAATCACGTCGCTGGTGTGGCCCCAGCCAGTGGGTGAGTGGGTTGGGAATCGGTGGGTGGGACCCGAAGGGCCAGAGGTTAGGGCTCGACGGACGGAGCCGCGTGGGTGTGGCCATCTTGGCGGGGCCCCACGGATAGGACCCTACACGCCGGTCCTTGAAAGTAGGTATTTCTGAATTCCCAGATCCCAGTCAATTTCAAGAGCCTGCATATTTCAATAATCGATATGATTTTATTGTGGTTTGCTATTCTCTGGGGAGGCCTGAACCCAATCTATCTACTTTATCCGTCTTCCTACTTCTTGTTTTAACCTAATTCTTCCGACCGATGTTTGTGGGTGGGAGACCCAGTGGGCGGGGCCCTGTCGCGGGGCCTGCCATTGAGTGGGCAGCGCCCTGCTGCAGCAACCCAGCGTGAGACCTTGTCCTGGGCCCTGGGGCCTTGCGGGACCCTGCCCTGGGATCCCTCCTTTGCGGGGCCCTATTATGGGACTGGGCCCCACTGAGACCCCCTTGCGTGACCCTACCCTGAGGTCCTCCCACTGCGGGGCCCTATCTCAGGAGGGGAAAAAACACACAGACACAATTAATCGTCGATTCCTCAGAAAATATGGGAAAATATGGGAAGTGGGGGGGAAGGCAGAAGCCCCAAAAATATGGGAAACTATGGGGAATCTGTTTATTTGTGTGTATTTATTTGTGTGTCCTGGGGCCCCTTCACTATCATGGGATCCCCTCGTCGGACTCTATCCTGGGGCCCTACCGCGGGACCCGAAGGCTCCACCATAGGGCTTTCCCGGGGGCCCTGTCGCGGTGCCCTTTCGCGGGACTCTCTGGCCACAGCGGGCCCCGATCATGGGATCCTATTATCATCGCGGCACCCGAATGCGGGACCGATGCTGTAGGCATTCTCGTGGGAGCCCCTTCTTGGGCCGTTCTCGCGCGACTCCATCGTGGGCCTCCATGACAAGGCCTTGTCGCAGGGCCCCATCTTGGACCCCATAAGCTACGATTGGGCCTTCCTCTGGATCCAGGCCTGGAGAACCTATCCTGGGACCCTGTCCTGGGGCCCACTGTGGCACCAGTTTGGTGCCCTAACTTGGGACGAGCACCCCATCGAGAGCTGTCGATATCACCAATGTCGGAAAGGGGCCAGGATCCATGACCAGCAAGGGCAACGTGCTGCCCACCTTGAGGGCACCTTTGCGGCAACCGCAGACGGGCACCCCAAAGTCCAGAACCGCCAAGCCAATTCCTAGCAAATCAGAAAAGAGAGCCCACGACAGACAGATCTGCATGAATAGCTGTGTGGAGTATCCCTGACCTGCCGCTGGCCAATCTTACAACGGCGTGCCAGCTCAGCCACGCACACTCCGGCCGCTGGTTCTCAGCCCCTGTCTGAAATGCTGTTCGTTTCGGCCCCGCCGCTGGACGCATTCCTCGATATCGAGGAATTCGCCCGTGTATATACACAGGCGCCTCTGGCGCCAGGAGGCACGCGGAGAGCCCGCCTCGTGAGCTGATTCGTCAACACCCTCTGCGATCCCTCTCCTCTTCCGCCACGGCATGCCCCCCCCCAGGAAAGTCAGCGGCGTGAGCTGATTCTTCAACACCCCCTCTGCGATCCCTCCCCTAGTCCGCCCTGGGGTTGCCAGCCCTCGCACCTCCCCCACACGGCAACGGTTTCGGCGTCGGGTTCGGCGTCGGGTCCGGCGTCGGGTTCGGCGTCAGCTTCGGTGTTGGGCTCGGGCGTCGGGTTCGGCGTCGGGTTCGGCGTCAGCTTCGGCGTCAGCTTCGGCGTTGGGCTTGGGCGTTGGGTTCGTCGTCGGGTAGGGCGTCGGGTAGGGCGTCGGGCTCGGCGTCGGGCTGGGCGTTCGGTTCGGCGTCGGGCTCGGCGTCGGGCTCGGCGTCGGGCTCGGCGTCGGGTTCGGTGTTGGGCTTGGGCGTTGGGCTGGGCGTCGGGCTGGGCGTCGGACTTGGCGTCGGACTTCGCGCCGGGCTGGGCGTCCCGCTCAGTCCGCCACGCCGGCCGCCAGGAGGCACTCTCTCCCGCCGCCGGGCGCCTCGGCGTGCCGGGGCGCTGCGCGCCTTGCGGCAGGGCAGCGGCCCAAGCTGCGCAGCACCGGCGCCGCGTCGCTCGGAGTGCTACCCTGGGTGGGGTGTTGATCGAGGGGTGGGCGACTAACCATCTGAGCTTCTCCTCCTCCTCCTCCTCCTCCTCCTCCTTTTCCTCATCCTTTTCCTCCTCCTCTTGCTCCCTCCTCCTCCTTTTCCTCATCCTTTTCCTCCTCCTCCTCCTCCTCCTTCTCCTCCTCCTCCTCCCTCCTCCTCCTCCTCCTCCTCCTCCTCCTCCTCCTCCTCCTCCTCCTCCTCCTCCTCCCCTCCTCCTCTCCTCCTCCTCCTCCTCCTCCCTCCTCTCCTCCTCCTCCCCTCCTCCTCCTCCTCCTCCTCCTCCTCCTCCCTCCTCCTCCTCCTCCTCCTCTCCTCCTCCTCCCTTTCCCTCTCCATCTCCCTCTTTCTCTCCCTCTCTTCCTCCTCCTCTTCCTCTTCCTCCTCCTTCCTCCTCCTCCCCTCCTCCTCCTCCTCCTTCTCCTCCTCCTCCTCCTCTCCTCCTCCTCCTCCTCCTCCTCCTCCTCCTCCTCCTCCTCCTCCAACCCCCCCTCCACCCGTTCCGACAGCACGTGCCCAACCCCCCCAGCGGATCCAAGGGGGAGCTATGATCGCCCCATCCAGAGTAGGTGCTAGGTGCTTACAGGATGGGTGCCAGGTGGCGCGGTCAAAGGCGCCGCGACTTGCTCGCACGGCGTCGCGTTTTTGTGTTGGTTTGGTTGTTCTCCAGCTTCCGTCGTCCTCGTTCTCGTCGTCGTCCTCATCTTCCTCGTCCTCGTCGTCGTCCTCCTTGTCATTTTTCTCGTCCGACCCAAGACGCCCCATTCCTCCCATTTCAGGGCAGCCACAATGGAGAAGCAAGTTGCGCAATGGAGGAGCATACCATCCATGATAGAGGTTCTAGAACATCCGTGCTGGAGATTTGAATACCCTCTGGGTGCTACTCCGCCTCCTCGTACGCCTCCTCTTCTCAGGTGGCTCATGCACAACACTCCGGAGCACTCCCGCGTCCTCTCCTGGTGGGACTACGGCTACCAGATCACGGGCATCGGTAATCGCACGTCGCTGGCGGATGGAAACACCTGGAACGGAGGGGGATATCACAAGGCGAACGTATGTAGCGTGCCCCGCGTCCTCCTCCGCCTCCTCCTCCTCCTCCTCCTCCTCCTCCTCCTCCTCTTCACTACCATCATCATCACCATCATCATCATCAGCATCAGCATCATCATCAGCATCAGCATCAGCATCGTCATCGTCATCCTCACCATCATCACCATCATCATCATCATCATCATCATCATCATCATCACCATCATCATCATCACCATCATCATCATCATCATCATCATCACCCATGCGTTGTGAAGCTTTGAAGTTGCAGATCTTCCCTGCAGGAACCACGAGCACATCGCGACGATAGGGCGCATTCTCTCGGGCCAGGAGAAGAAGTCCTACAACACCATGCGGCACCTCGCGGATTACGTGCTGGTGCACGCCGGCACAGGCCAGACGAAGACGGACCTCCAGATTTCCACTCACTTCGCCCGCATCGGAAACTCGGTCTTCCCGGACCACTGCGGCGACCAAGATCCCACGTGCACGAAGTACTTCCTCACCCTGACCTCCTTCTCCTTCTGCTCCTCTCTTTTTTTTCTCCCCCAAAGCGTCTCAGACCGAGAATCGAGATGTTTTGATGCTTCTGTCCGGAGGCCCCCTGTAGGGACCTGCAGGGATTCTGACGTGGGTCCTTCAGAGACCGTCGGAGGCTTTCGCCGTGAGGTACAGCTTCCTCGCCGGGGGGCAGCCTTCCAAGATGATGGCCCAGTCTTTCGTCTACAAGGCCGTGAAGCACGGGCAAGATGGAGTGCAGCTCAACCCGAAGTTTTTCAAGGAGGTTCACTCCACCAAACGTGGCATGATCCGAATCTTCCAGGTGCTCAACGTGTCGCAGGAGTCCAAGGACTGGAGGGCCTCCCCCGTCCTTCACCATCGCTTACCTCCTTCTCGCCCTCCTCCTTGTCCTCCTCTTCCGTCCTTTTCCTCATTTCACCTGCTCTTCCTACTTAATTCCCCCTCCAGCTCCGTCAAAACACGACTCAGGACGAAAAACCGGTCCCGGGGTCGGGACTTCCAGGGGCGCCGTCCTGAAAAAATCAGGACGTCGCATGTCTGGGCGCGCGGCTCGAGGCGCGATGCGGTGTGTCCTCGGCCGGCGACGGCTGCGGACGCCCTTCGTCGCATCCAGCCGTCCGCCCCTCGGGCGTCCTCGGGCTGCCGCGCCGGGCAGCGGCTCCCGCCGCGCAGGTGCGGAGCTCGAGGCGCTCTTCCTCCGCCTCGAGGCCGCGCCACAGCGCCGATGGCCTGCCGCAGCTCCCCCGCAGCCAGGGCGGGGTCAGCTCGCGCCCCCTTCCGCCGCGTACGCAATGCGCCCTCGGGGGAGCAGGCCGAGAGGCGCCCTCCTGCAAGGGCGTATGGAGTGTCGGAGCCGGAGTCTCTGGCCAGAGGACCTCCTCCTCAGCCTTCTTCCTGCGGTTCCCGACGTTACCATCTTGCTCGGATGCCCCAGATGCAGATGGACAAAGTGGGTGCTTATCCGGACGATCGAACCTCGCACCGTCCGTTTACACGGAGAGGGCGGCCAGATTCCCTGCTTGGACCGGAGCGGGCCACCAGAGCGCGTGCAGCGCCCGCACCCAGCTAGCCTGCCCCTTCAGCAGCAAAATGTTTGAATCCCTCTGTTTGCTTGCAGCTACTTGGCCCTGCGCGCGAGTGGCCGGAAGTTCCCTGCTGCCCCCCCTTGCGCCGCCATCCGCACCCTGAACAAACTCTGCATGCGCTCACATGCCGCTCCTGCGATGCTCAGACCCTCGGCTCCGCCGAGCACGACTCTGCCCTGCCGTCCAGCGACGACAGCGGCGAGCTACCGCTGACCTCGGCGACGCAGGCAGGGAACACCGGCGAGGGCGTGCTGGTAGCGCTCTGGCGTCCCACTTTCACTTCACGATCCGTACACCTTAGGCGATGCTTAAGAAAACCTAAATTTTCGGCCAGAGTCTCGATTATTCTTAATGTTTCCATGTAAATCCTAAGATTTTGATAGAAATCTTGGGTCTTTGTTCAAGATCTGAGACTATGATTTTCTTAACCCAAGATTTCTTAAGCATTTCGCAAGGTGTACCCCAGGCCTGATGTGTCCTCCTGGGTGGCTCGGCTCCCGCCGCAGGCGGCACCGTCAGCGTTTCAGCCTTCCCGCGCTCTCGCGGGGTCTTCGCCAGGGGACTGACACAGGGAGTTTAGGGGAATCGCCCGCGGGTAGTGCCATCTTTCAGGAGGAGAAAAAACACACAGACACAATTAATCCTCGATTCCCCAGAAAATATGGGAAAATATGGGAAGTGGGGGGGAAGACAGAAACCCAGAAAATATTGGAAAATATGTGGGATATTTTTATTTGTGTGTATTTATTTGTGTGTCCTGGGGCCCCTTCAATCTTCTCCTGCCCCCATCACCGCGGCCCAAAACGGCCACCTGCTTTGTTTCAGGTGTCAGTTTGGAGCCCTTTCGCGAAGCATCCAGCCACGGTCATCCTGGGTTCTCCATCGATGTCCGGTAGAGGACCCAGGAGGGGAGCACGGACAGACGGCACAGATATTCGTGGAGGAGGAGGAGGAGGAATGGGGGGGTCGAGGACGCGCCATGTGTGACATCTGATGGGGCCCACTCCGATGTATCCGAATTGCCTGCCTTCCTCCCTCAATCGCCTCCCCCCGGGCGCACTCCGAACTCCTTTGACCTCTCTCGGACCCCTTTCGTCCTCCGCCACCTCCTCTCAATCCCCCTCCCTCGCTTTCCTCTCCTCCTTCCCGCCTGGGGGCTGCCTCCTCCTTCCTGCACCGCCCCCCACCAGGCGACAGCCGTTGCGACCCCGAGGGCGGAGGGATGGGGAGGAGGAGAGGAGGAGGGGCTCGAGGAGGAGGAGGAGGAGGAGGAGGAGGAGGAGGAGGAGGAAGAGGAGGAGGAGGAGGAGGAGGAGGGAGGAGGAGGAGGAATAGGAATAGGAATAGGAACCACTGGCGATGCCAATCCATACAATGCTACCCTCGGCCTCGCTGGGCCAATTCGGCCTTGCTGAGGACCTTGGGGGGGAGCCCTTCACGAATTCTTCTGAGGTACTCACGGCCTGTTGCTGACAACTTGTTCGTACAAGGCTTAGCAAGCGAACGGACTTGCTTGTCAGCAATGGCCCCACACTTCCCACAGAACCAACAATTCAAAGAGGCGTGCACATTGAGGTGGTGAGATGGATGCAGCCAGCCCCCCCCGACGTGGATCCGCCCTCCGACTGGAGGAGAGTAAATCAGACCATTCACATTCACTAAGCTGTGGCACTCCGAGGCATGCCATTCCTTTAAAGTGTCCAAGGACGCTGAGCCGTGGCACCTCAAGCATCTCTTTCGGCAGTCGGACAGCCGATGTCGAGACAAGAGAGCAGCAACGGCAGCAGCGGAGGGGGGCGGCGGAGGGGGGGGAGGCTGAGGGCCTCCACGCTTTTTCCTTTCACCACTCCGCTCCAGCTGTTTTTCCTTAGCCAGTGCATCCACAGTCGCACGAAGGAGGCGGAGGCGCACCAAACGTGCGCGACGCTCGTGCAGCAACAGACGGTAGCGCTGGTCCTCGGGCACGCGGGCCTGTGCAGCAGCCAGGCCCGCAAGCTCGTCCACAACAGCGTTGCCAAGAATCAACGTACGTATTCCTTGCCCGTTGGCCACCTGAGTGGCCGTCAAATGAGAATGTGTGAAGAGGACTGACACATGGTGAAACGGTCTGTGGGCCATGAGGTCACCGATGGCCGCCCAAAGGTCAGCGTCAGCACCTCTTGGCTGGCGAAACCGTTGTTCGTACCAGCCTGTGACTACATCTGCAAAGTCAGTGACAAATGTGAGGAACTGCGTTGTGGCCCAGAGGGCCAGATACAAACACTTTAATTCACCTCTGGCTACGACCTGCCGCATGCCGCTGAGTGGCCCAAAGATCGAGCCTCGCGGAACGATGGCAGGCTGCAGGCGGGCAAAACACGTGATAGCCAGGCCCACGCGTCGGAGCCTGGGGCTACGGCTGTCGGGCCCTCCGCTCGCGTCGCCAAAGATCAGCACAGGGTCGGAAGGCGACCCTGGGCCAAACAGTCCTGGCTCCAGGTATGGGGCGCCAGTGAACTGCCAGGCGTCCTCTGCAGGCGGTGGGCTCACTTCCGTCCAGGGGGCGGGTAGAAGCCCTCGAAGCCAGAAGGCCTCAGCAGTGTTGCACTGTGTGACGGCCTGCGTGCACAGGTCATCGGAGTCGGTGTACGGCTTGGCGTCCACATTGCACGAGCACTGCCAGTACCTGTGCAGAGGGGTGTCCACCTCGGTGCCGCAGCGGTCGCACTTGTCGGTGCCCGTGTAGTTCTTGAGCTCCTGCTTCTTCCGTTCGTTGTTCCAGATGCCGCCTGACGCCACTAGCACCATGATCTCGCACAACCTTCTGCCGTTGGGGACCTGCGCCAGGTGCCTGAGCAGCTGGATGTATGAGGTGTTGTCGACGCCCTGCTCCAAGCCCCCGCCGCAAAAATGTCGTGCTGCCTGGGTCCAGAGCTGAGCTTCGCAAAACTTACGAATATCTGCTAGCAGGTGATCGTGTCTATCCACATGCGCGTTGCCTGTGTAGATGCTATCAGGAAACTGCCACTCCTCGCTGCTGTCGGGGCCTGTTTGGTAGGACCACGTGGACGGATCATGTGGGGTCCAGCCTAGTCTGAGCAGCGAGTGTATGATGGCCCCCGTCGGGCCTCGGATCTGCCGTACCTGTGCCGGGACGGGTACAGCTTGCATCTGCTTCAAAATGATCGGCCAAGCCTTGCGAACACCTGCTCGGATGTCTGGGCAGTCCCTCCAGATCTTGAGCCAAGTGTCCACCGTCTGCACGGGGTAGAGCACTGCTGGGTCAGCGCCTGGGGCCCGCAGGGCCAGGACCGTGGTGAGGCATCGCCCGCGCGCCGATGAGGCGCATGTCTGAGCCAAGCGTCGTCTGCACCTGGTCAACTGCTCGCCGAAGAGCCCGTGGACCTGGTGGCCGTAGACGCCCGCGGGGAGCCCTCCCTGGCGCTGGAGCTTGGTCATGGCGCTGTACTGGCGGGTGGCTCTGGTGAACCTGCGGATCTTGGTGCTCATGAGGCGATGCTTCGCTTCACGCTGCACCCTGGTGGCTCTCACCCTCCTGCCGCACCCAAAATCGATGCCGAGGTAGGTGGCTTGGGAAACTGGCCGAATCGTAAATCCAGCACGTCGGACTAAGCGGGCAACAGCACGCGCGTCACTCATGAGGCTGCAGACCACGACCGATTTGTCCGCAACCTTGAGCTTCCTCGCCTGTAGCTCGCGGCACGTGGTGATGATGCCACTGGCGAGCTCCAGGCGCACCGCCTTGCTGGATCCCTTGAATGTCTCCGAGACGTCGTCGACCCATAACCTCGCTCCCATTCTCGGATGGGCTGTGGTGACCGTGACCATGACGTGGTGGGTCATCATCTTGGCGAAGCGGGTCCCCGAACGGAGACCCTGCACTACGCTGAGCAGCGGGTCAAACATCACTGACACAGCATTGTCCTGCTCCAGACAACGAGGAGCAGCGCACTGTAACAATTCCAAATATAGGATAACAGGAGGAAACTCTAGCCGCAAAGCTGCGGCGACTAGGATGTCCCACGGGATGCTGTCGTAGAACGTGGCGATGTCGAGCATCCCGTGGCCGTACTTGATGCCCATAGCATGGGCTAGTTCTTCGTCCAGCGCCCTCAGGAAGGCCTCCTGAAGGCATGAGTTGCCTGGCAGGGCGGCGTCCCAGTGGCGAGCACTCTCGGCCGACCAGGTCTGGACCGTGGGTTCGCGCATCAATGACCACAGCCGTCCGAGCATCGATACTAGCCCGATGGCTCGGTCGCCAGCCGTCTTCTTGGGAGTGAGCTTCCCAATGACAGCCAGCGTCTGCGCTGGCCACGCCAGCGTGGCTTCCACAGCCTCCAGGATGAGTAGCAACTCCGCCTGGCCCTCCACGGGGAGCCTCTGGTAGTCAACAGGGGTGACCATGTCGATGCCCATGCCTGCCTTGGCCTTCATACGTGAGGCCGCCTTGCCGATGTCGGCCACGTGCAGCGACGGTAAGGGGTCGTCGCTGGCACGGAGCCTGATCTGCCTGAAGAGTTCGCGCACGTCCTGCAACTTGGGCGCCGTCGGGGCCCATAGCTGCTGGTACTTCTGCGCCTTCGCGTCCATGAGGTCCTCCTTCACCGACGAGGAGGAGGAGGAGGGGGAGGAGGAGGAGGAGGGGAAAAGTAGGAGAGGGAGGAGGAGGGGACGAAGAGTGCCATCTGATCGGGACACCTACCTCCCCCCTCTCCGCACGTGCCGTCCAGACTGCCCTCCTCGTTCAGCGCCTCCCCCGGCGCACCCCGAACTCCGAGAGTCTCTCAAGGAGCCCCATTCCCCCTCCGCCTTCTCCTCCTCTCCGCCCCTCTCCCCCGTGTTCCCCTCATCCCTCCCCGCCTGGGGGGCTGCCTCCTCCTACATGCACACTTCCGCGGGCCAGCTCTCGGGCCACTAGCCGATGGCACGCGCCCGTGTCGCGTGTGCCAACTGATCCGCCTACCGCCGAACAGCCCAAACGCGGCGAAAAGTAAGTTACCAACAGCACGCAGTTTCGTACATATGTACCATCTGATTCGGCATGTTCGCCAGTAACTGCCGAGCGCATGCCAACTATTTTGGACAGGGTCCTACGCCTAGTGGGCGTTACCCCGCGTACCTCTCTATCGGCGGCCACCTCTCTGGGTCACACTTGCCATTACTTCCATCCCTCGTGCAGTCAGCATGCCTGCTGCGAGCGACGCGAAGCTTTCTGGCGACGTACTAGGTGGCGCGGTGAACCCACCCCACCGTCTAGTGGTACCCCTTCGGTGGCGGCATGTGCACCGTTCGCAGCCGCCAGCTTGTGTCGGGGCTCATGTTGCGAGCACTGGTACCGCTCTAGCCTGCATGCGATAGTGGAGGCTTCGACGTCAGCGTACCCCACACCCTCCACAAGGGAGGCACGAGCAGCAGCACTTCTGATCCGTTTGGCATTGAGGGCGCGCCCACGTTCCTGCACCCTCATCTTTTCAATTCGCTCCGTGACGGCGTCGTGTCGTGACTTTTCAGCGGCGTCCTCGTTCACGTCGGATTGCATTCCGATGCTGGGCAACCCCAGCCGCGGAACATGGGTTTTCTGAGATTCATAGCCTCATCCCTTTCCAGCCGCGTTCCCTCATTTTCCTCCAACCCACCCACTCACCACCCACCCGTCTTCTTCCCGGAGGAGGAGGAGGAAGAGGAGGAAGAGGAGGAGGAGGAGGAGGAGAAGGAGGAAGAGGAGGAGGAGGAGGAGGAGGGGAGGAGGAGGAGGAGGAGGAGGAGGATCTCTCTCCTCCACCCTTGCCCCCCTGTCGCGCACGCTCGCTTGCTTTCTTGGCTGGGCCAGGCCTCCCCGTCCCCCGCCCCCTCCTTGCCCACATTGCAACCTCCTCATCCTCCCTCCTGCTCCGCAATGCTCCTCGACCTGCTCCTCCCCCCTCTCCTCCTCATCCTCCTCCTCATCCTCCTCCCTCCACGGAACGCCGACGAACATCTCATAGTTTGCTCTCCTCCACACCGCCTCTTCGTCCTCCCCCTTGCTGTGCCTCCCTATGTTCCTCCCCAGCCTCTTCATCCTCCTCCTCCTCCTCCTCTTCCTCCCCCGTCCCTGTTTCTGTTCCTTCTCCTTCTCCTCTTCCCCATTCCTCCTCCCGACACGCTTCTCTTCCGAATGATCATTCCGATCCTATTTTGTTCGCCGTCCCTCAGAGGACTGGGTGGCGAACCCCGCGAATAGGAAGTGCGACGCGCCCGGGAGCTGGTACTGCGTGGGGCAGTACCCCCCGGCGCTGGCCCCCCTGATCGCGCTGCGCAAGGATTTCGCCCAGCTCGAGGACGTCCACAGTGGGGAGGAGGAGGAGGAGGAGGAGGAGGAGGAGGAGGAGGAGGAGGAGGAGGGAGCTGAAGAGGATGAAAGGAGGAGGAGCGAAGAGACGGAGCGTGGAAGAACGAGCAACGAGCAGCGAGGAGCGAGGAGGAGGAGGAGGATGAGTGAGGAGGAGGACCTTGACGGGGAGGAGGGGAAGCGAGGATCGAGGAGGGGCGCGGAGCGAGAAGGCGAAGGACGAGCAGGAGGGAGGAGGAAGAGGCCGTCGAAAGGGCGCCGCCTCCTCCTCGGTTGTGCTCCAGTGGTGTCAGGAAGGAGGAGGAGGAGGAGGAGGAGGAGGAGGAGGAGGAGGAGAGGCGAGGATCGAGATCTTGTGTCGTGTATACATCATTGCGGTTCTCCAGGGGCTTCAATTGGTGTTCAAGAAACTTACAGAATCCCATTGAGAATTCTGCAGAGGTATGAGGAGGAAATGATGGAACAGAAGGCGTACTGCATTGTGTCACGGTTGCCGCATGTGTTCGCGAGGTCTCCATTCAGTTATTGCATGGCTTCGGCGGCGTTGGGGAGATTCCCGAAGGGGAAGTCGAGGGATGGGGAGTTGATGGAGGAGCAGGAGGAGGACGATGAGGATGAGGAGCAGGAGGAAGGTTTGGAGGATGAGAAGGAGGAGGAGGAAGAGGGGAGGTGGGCTCCAGGGGGGTCCGCACGGTAGGGGTCGGATGGTATTTACGTTCGCAGGTTCTCAGGAGGACGAGGACGATGGTGCTGTAGGATTTAGGGGGCCAGCTGGATGGAGAAGATGGAAAGGATGTGGATTCATAATGAATAGACGCAGTAGGAGGAGGAGGAGGCGGAGGAGGAGCTCGAGGACTTCAACAAGAAGGGGGAGAAAAGCGCGTACACGAAGATGATAGAGGAGCGGCAGAAGAAGGGCCAGTCGGAGCTATGAGCTGGCCAGACCGTTGACGCCTTGGGGCCTTGGTATCTTCCTGCTCATCACCACGTCGCTTCTCCGCCTCCTTCGGGGCGCTGGCCTCCCCGCCTCGTCGTTCTCATCCCCCCCGTCTCTGTTCGACCTTCCAGCTTCTGTTGTTCCTTCTCCTCCTCCTCCTCCTCCTCCTCCTCCACGTTCCCTTCCCCTCCTTGTTCCTCGTGCTCCCTGTTCTTCATCCACCTGTTCGTCCTGCTCGTTCTCATGTTCCTCCGTCGCTTCCTAGTCCTTCTTCTCGCCCTCGGCCCAAACACGCCCACTCCTCACCCTCTTGCTCCTGCACGCTCCCTCGTTCCCCTCTTCCTGCCTCCCGGGCTTCTCCCCCTCATGTCCTTCGCCGCTCCGCCTCACCCTCTACCTTCTCCTGCTCCCCACCCCATCCTCCTGCTTGTGTTCCTCCCCCTCCACTGCTTTCCCATATTTCTCTCATCCCCCTCCTCCTTGTCCTCCCCCCTCTGCTCGTCCGCTAACCCCGTGCCCTTCCGCAGCCCCCTCCCCTCGCACCCTCGCTTGCCCTGCCCCTTCCCACCTCCCTCCCAGGATACGCGGGCGCCCGCGCATGTATTGCGATTTCTGTTGGTTGTTTGTTCATGTTGTGTGTCTCTCTCTCTCTCTCTCGCTTGTCTCATTCGCTGTTTGTTTACGGTCGGGCCGAGGTATAAGATCGAGCTCGGTTCGGGGAGGGTACCCTAATGCTCTTCGTGTTGGCTGGATGTTCTTCTGCATCCTGTGGGAAGCACCCTCCAATGTTCTTCACTTGTGGCCGGTGGAGCGTCTCATGTTCTTGAAGGATGTTATACTGTCCGAGGTCCGGTTGTACTTTCTCTCTCTCTCTCCCTCTCACTCTCCCCCACTCTCACTTGTCGTGCGGTCTCTCTCGCTTGCTCTCGCTTTCTCGTTCTGTCGCCCTCGCTTTCTCTCTCTCTCTCTGTACATGTTGTTTGTTTCTCTCTCTCTCTCGCTCTATCTATTTATGTATCTATATATATATAAATCTATTCCTTTGTTTACATGTGGGTTGTCTGCCTCGGGATGTCAGGGAGGGCCGTCTCCTTAAATGTCTGTGCTCAAGCTTGAACAGGCCCACACCCACGCACGCAGCGCTCTCCCCCTGTCTTGGCTACTGTTCTCAGATCACTGTATCCTACCCCTCCCGCTGCCCATTGGGGCCACGGGCCTGTCGTGGCCGAGCTGCCCGGCGACTTGCCCTCGCTTGGCGTGTGCGGCGTGCCCCGGCTATCCTGGTGCCCCGGCCTTCGTGCTGGCGAGTGCCCGGCGAACGAGACGTAGGCCCAGCCATCCGGTGTGTGATGGCCCTGGCCGCCGTGTGCAGCTTCGTGCTCATCAGCCTGAGCAGCGGGGCCACCCGCCGCCTCACCCCGATCGTGAATCCGATCGGGCCTCTGAGGCTCGTCATATCGACGAGGACTACTCGGGCCAGACCGTCAGCATCACCGCGGCCCGTCGCTGTCCTGACCGCGATCGGCCTCCTGGCATCACGGCGGCGGCCAATTACCGCTGCAGGCGGGCCCCGACAGCTGTGACGGAGGTCGCCTTCGGCACGGCGGGCGACGCCTACATGGCGACGGTGCTCACGTCCGAGGCGGCCGCTGCCGGACAGGCCACTGCAGCCCCGGCTGCCGGGGGCCATGGTGCCCCTCGCCGCGGGAGACGGCCCCACTGGCGTGCCCGCAGTCGCTGGTGCCGCGCCCGGCGGCCAGATCGCGGCTGCGGCCGGAGCGGCGCCGCCGGCGCCCGCGGCGGGAGTCGTTGGCGCGGCCACCGCCCAGTGGGTCGATGCCGAGAGCACGGCTTTCGCCAACCGTGGTGATCCAGTCTCGCCCCTGTCGAGTATCATCGTGCACGACGATCTCGCCATCAAGCAGGCGCCCGACAGACTCAGCACCGTGGTCAAGAACGTCCAGTCCTTGGACACAGCGGAGTACACGGCCCTGGAGGCGATGCGGGACCCTCACTACTTGGACGGCTCGGCCTTCTTCATGGCCCGGCCTCGCCATCGCTGGAGCGACGTGTGCATGGAGCTCGTGAAGGCCGCCTATGTCTGGTGGGCGGTTCCCGGGCCCCGAGTGGTGAAGTGGTGTGCAGAGTGGCTCGACCTGTGTTCGTCTGCACCCGTGGTGCCCCACCTGCCGCTCATGAGCGTGATCGGGCTGAAGCCGTTTTCGTGGGGGGTGGAGCTCCACGGCACTGCCCTGCACGTGTTGGGGGAGGCGGCCGACTACGACAGTATGAACATTTGCGATTCGGTGGGCATCGAGTCGCTCCTGCGCCAGGCTCAGCTCTCGGAGTTTGTCTACAGGATGGACTCCATGGGGGCTACCGAGAAGGTCGGGAGGGACGAGACTCCCCGTGCCTCGACAGTCACGTTCGTCGGCCTCATGGATGAGGTGACCATCTTCTCCGGCATCAACAAGAGCACGGGCTCGACCGTGGTGTGTCCAGCGTCCCTGGATCATGTGGTTCGTGCGGTGAGCAAGGATGCCGCGATTTTGAAACCAGTTCGGAAAGCCAAGGAGGAGCGCGCGGCGCTCCTCATGAAGCAATGATGATGCAGCACGGCCCAGGTGAAGCCTCTAGCCTGGTGCCAGATCCAGAGGCCGTCCCCCGCGGCGAGACGCGGCTTCCTTCTGAGGGCGTGATGCCGAGCGATGCCTGTGCTGATCGGCAGCGCGACCTTCTCCCTCTTCCTCTCTCCTGCTTGCGCGAGTCGGGTCTCGACTCGTCAGTTTTTTCTCGGCCGACTCGACGTCGCCACCTCCGTCAGGCCCACTCTGCTCGCTTCGCGGAGTCGGCTGCGTCGAGTCTGAATCAACTTTTCACAGGAGGGCCCCCGAGGGTGGGTCTTGTTCTCCCAGTGCGGCTCAGCTGGAGGCCTGTCGTCTCATTCGCCGTGCGTTGGATCGCTTAGGGCCCCCTCCCCCATGGCTCTCCGGCGCGGGAGCACTTAGTGAGCTCTGCGCCCGGCGCTCATACGGTGGTGAGCCGGCCACCCTGGCGCCGATCGGCCCAGACAATGTCTGCCTCCTGGACCTCCCTTCCCCTGGTAGTCTCCCGAAGCCTCTAGGTGAATTGCTTGGTCCCGAGGGTGAAACCTTGGTCGAAAAGCTAGACAGCAAGATTTTTCCTGAGCGCCTTGCGCGCGAAAAGATGGCCCGTGATGGCCTCTCTCGACCCTATACGGACCCTGCTCTCAGGCGCTCTCCCCGTCTGTATGCCTCGGTCCTAAAGCGGCTCCGAGAGGCCGGCCTGGTGGTGTGGGGGGTAGAATGCAAAGCGTCGGTTGGGATCTTCGCCGTGCATAAGAAGTCAGGGAAGCTTCGAGTTATTATTGACGGTCGTATCTCGAGTTGCTGGTTCGACGACTCCGATGCCGCGCACTTGGCGAGTGGGTCCTCGTTCGCGCCCTTCCAGGTTGACTCTCAGGACCCTATCTGTGTCGGCGGCGTCGATGTGGCCAACGCTTTTTACAACGTTGCCCTGCCTAAGGGTCTCCAGGAGTTCTTCGGTCTTCCACGGATCCGTGCTGGACAGGTTGGAGTCTCGGAGGTGAATGGGGCCCTGGTGGCCCCGAATACCTACATCGCCCCCCTCTTCACCGCGACCCCTATGGGTTGGAAGCTCTCATCGTGGCTGATGCAACGTACCCTGGAGATCCTCTCGAGGCGGGCCCCGGGCATCGAGGAGGCGAATGCCCTGTTCGACGGGCGCCCGGCCCCGCCCTTGACGCCGCTGATCCACGCAGAGTGCGTGGATAACTTTGTCGCTTTCAGTCAGTGCCAGCGGGCCGCCGGAGATGCTGCCCGCGCAGTCTCCTCGGAGCTCACGCGAGCCCGCTTGCCCGTGCACCCGGTCGGATGACTCGGCCGAGGTCGGGGTTAACCCGGCTACTCGCTGGAAGCTTCGTCTCGGGTTTCAGGAGTTTGCCCGTCGAAAGTATGCTTCAGGAAAGACTGTCGAGATCCTCGTGTCCCACTTTACCACCCGGGCCCTGATTAGGCGCGAGCTCTTGTGCGTGTTCAACGCCGCCTACTCGTTTATAGAACATGCTGGTGACTCCGCGGTGCCACTCTGGTCCTCGGTGGAAAGAGAATTCACGTGGGCCAGCCACCTCGTCGTCCTTGCCTCGCGTGACCTGTCTGCTCCATGGGCTTCGGAGGCATCAGTTGTGGACGCTTCTAGTTGGGGTATGGGTGCGTGCGTCCAGGACCTGGGCCCCCGCGTCGTCGCGGACTTCGGCAAGCTCAACGAACGCTGGAGGTTCACACGGGATGAAGAAAAGGGTTGGTGTCCCCGGGATTCCGCGTTGTTGGCCGCCCGCCTTGGGGGCTACCACGCCCCCCCTGCCTCGTCGCCGCGGCCGGACTCGTCTCTGCCTGGTGGCGGGTCCTCACGGGATCCGCGCGCGTTCTGGAACGACTGTTCCGGGGAGGCTCCCCTTGAGCATTCTGTGGGTCATCTTGCGGAGCGCCCGCCTGACTCGTCGCCCGCGTCGGATTCGCTTCCTGATGCCTTCCCCTCGGTCCCGCCCTCGGTCTGGGATGGGGCCAGTTGAGCGGAAGATCGGGACAAATCGGAACCAGAGATTATGGGAGAGCTCCTAAGACAAATAGAACGCCGAATTGTGGAGCGCAGCGCGCGCATTCGCAGAAGTTCCCCAAGGACTTCTCGAGGGCTTGAGGAGCCCAAGTAACACATGGGCGCTTAATTAAATTGTTGAGGGCGGGCAGAAAAGCTGGTAGCTGGTGCGCACGAGCATTGGGAGCGGGTGCACGGCTTGTACGGGGGGCACAGTAGGCTTGCGTTTCAGGGACTTGGGCGCCGGCCGATGCGTTGATGGGGGGCCCGAGAGCGCGTCGCACATATTACGCCTGTGGCGCCATGGAGGCCGCATGTGCGGTTGCAGTGGGCGGGCGCCCCGCCGCGCGCACCGCGGCGACAGCTCTCTTGGGCGCCCGCCCGCCGCCGTGGACGCAGTGGACCCAGCTAGTCTCGCGGTCGGCGCGCGGCGGGTCGGCAGCCACGACGCTGGCGGCCTGAAAATGCTTCGAAAGTGTTTCTCCCCGAGCCCGGGGCTATTGTACGTTTTCGGTGGCACGCGCAGCTCGGAGAAGAATTGCCCTGTCCGTCGGCGGCCAGTTGGCTGTCGTCGCGCAGAAGTACCGGCGGATGGCGCGGTCCACGCTCAGCGCAGAGAGCGCGTCCATGAGCGTGGACTCGTCGAGGGGCAGGAGGAAGGACCTCGCGGTCGGGACCATCGCGGCCCGCGATGTCCACGGCCCCCACCCTGGGCGCGTGAGGGCCTGCTGGGCGCCGCCGCAGGCCGATTTCAGAGAATCTCGGAAACAGAAATCCGGGCGCGCCAAATTTCGCGGGCCGATAAACTCTCAGAGAGTTTCGGCCAGCTCCGAGGTTTTGGGTTTATGGGAATGTTTCACGCGGGGTGGCTAGTTCAGAGATTTTCAGAGATTCTCAGAGAAGTTCGGACGCGAGAATTTGGCGCGCCCCGGTCTCTGGTTCTGCGAATATCTGAAAAGCGGTTCCTCAGGTTGTACCGGATCTCCAGGCGTCCTACTGTCAGCCAGAGACGAGCGACTGGCTGGCGCCGCGCCCGATGCTTCGGGAGTTGCGACCTCGGTCCTCGATTCCCTGGGGCCCGCGGGCCCCTGGGCCAATCGCGAGGTTGCCGAAGCCCCCGGGCGGTTGCGCGCGATTGTCTCCGAAACCGGAGTTGGGCATCCATGGTGGACGCCCGCGCGTACGCGCCCGCGAGATTATTCAGTGGCGGATATTGCATGGTGCCTGGGGCCTTCCAAAGACTTTCCGGGGTTTTCTCTACGGTTATTTCGGCGCGCTTCGGGAATCCTGGGGCGGCGCGGGGAAGTCGCCAGGCCGCGCGCGGGCCCTTTTTCCAATGCCTTTTTGGGCATTATCGCATTATCGCGGTGTTGCGTGGCCGAAGAGGTCACTGAGTACTGCGCTTTTTGACGTTTATACGTGTTTTTCGTTGCGTTGGTTGCGTGATTGTTTTGGCGGTCCGCTTCTCGGGGCCCCCTTGGGGCCTCAAGTTTGTTTTGTTGACGTCGGGCCTCCTGGAGTGAAACGCGCTTGGCGCTGAATTCCCTCGGGCGTGCGCGTGGCCGAATACGCGCCGTGGCCTCATCCGCGCCGGGGCGCATTTCCTCCCTCGCGAAGCCGGTGGTGGCCAAGGCGTGGCAGGCCCGTTCGGCGGCGCCCCCGGTGATTTGAAAAACCGAGCATGGTTTTTATCCCGGTCAAACTTTGCCCCGATCCTGGCTTCACTTTATGGGGAGTGGCGCCTCGTGGCCTCCCGGTCATGGGCCCGCTCCGAGCCTCAGGTTTGCCTGGATGGTCGGGCTATGGTCTGGTCTACCAAGCGATGCACCCCGTCGTTAGCCTCATTTGGTCGGCGGCACCTTCATCTTGGGGACTCTATGGCACCTATTTTGGCTGTGACAAAGGGGCGGTCCTCAGCCAGGGGGATGATGCGGATCTGCCGACAGCACGCCGCGCTGGCCCTCGCGTCCTTCTCCTACGACATATGGCGGTGGGTCCCGTCTGAGCACACCGCCAGTGACCCCCCATCTCGCAGCGTGCGCCTGGCTCGCGCGCCGGCCAGTACTCGTCTGCCTGGGCCTCCGCCCGGGCTCGAGGCCCTGGCCCCAGCTCCGCCGCGGCGCGCGGATGCTCCTGTGGCCTGGAGCGCGGCCGCTTGCGCCGCCCGCGAGCGTCGCGTCCGCTCCGCCAGCCACGCCCTCAGAGACGCTTTCGACGGCTTTGGCCCCTCTGGCGACGTGGACTCGGACAGCCAGGACGGGCGTGCCCGCGGTGCGGCGCCGGCCGGCGGCTGTCTCTGCCCAGTCCTAGGGGGCCGCGCAGATGGCAAGCTCCGCGCGCGCCCGAGCACCTCGCGGCGTGCTCAGCCGACCAGCGCTGGAGAGCGCTCGGCGCGAGGATCGCCGTCGCGCTCGGGTTCGCCAGCACCCGCGGGAGGCAGTGACGGGGAGCCCGGGACACTCGCTGTTAGAGCGGAGCGTGGTGCGGCCGGCCCAGCAGGAGCGGTACCGCGAGATGGTTCAGACCTTCACCACCTGGACGGTTGCCCTGGGCCTCCCCACGGCGACGCTGGCCGAGCTCGACCACGCGGCGGTGGCGTACTTCCACGACCTCTTCTTCAACGGCGAGGTGGTGGACCACGCGTCGGCGCTGCTGGCCGCACTCGCGTTCTGCGATCCTCGTGTGACTCGGCGGACCCCGGAACTCCCTCGGGCCCGCCGGGCCCTGAAGGGCTTCATGAAGCTCGCGCCGTCCCGGGCGCGGCTTGCCCTGCCGTGGACGGTGGTGGCTCTGATCATCACCAAGCTGCTGGCCCTGGGCCTGGCCGAGGCAGCCTGGCTGACGCCCCTGAACTTCGTGTTCTACTGCCGCCCCTCGGAGTTGCTGAGGCCCCGCTGCCGGGACCTCGTCGCGCCGCCCCGCGGCGGCCCGGTCGCCATGCGGAATTGGAGCGTCCTGCTCAACCCGATCGAGGGCGGCGTGCCGAGCAAGACTGCCGTGTTCGACGAGAGCCTGCTGCACGACAGCGTGGAGTTCGCCTGGGTCAACCAAGTCCTCGAGGTGATCAAGGGCCGCCGAGATCCCGACGACCTGATCGTTGGCCTGACCTACGCGCAGTGGTGCGGCCAGTTCCAGCAGGCCGTGAACGCGCTGCCGCTGTCCGCGCTGGCGCCGATCTCCCTGTGCCAGCTCAGACGCGGGGGGGCCAGCCACGAGATTCTCGGCGGGGGGCGCGACACGACCGGGGTGAAGAAGCGTGGCCGATGGCAGCCAGACGCGCCCCTCCACCGGTACGTCAAGGCCGGCCGCTTGAACGAACAGCTGCAGCGCCTCGACGCCCCCGTGCAGGAAGTCGCCGCCGAGTGTGCCGAGCGACTGTCGTCCATGATCCTCGCACCATCCCGAGCCTGCTCGTTGCTCCGGAGGAAGGGTTTGCACTGGGGCTTTTTGCTGGCCAGGGCCGCTGGTCATCTGCCTGGCGTTCGACTCCTGGCCTCCGACATATACCTGTGTTTGCCATCGATATTCGGCACGGGCCGGCCCATGACCTTACGAATCGGGCTTTCGCCCGCCTCGTCCGCGGCTGGATTCGCTCGAACCTGGTGAGGGCCCTGTGGCTCGGCACCCCGTGCACCGCCTTTTCGATGGCAAATCGGGAGGGCTGGAGGTCTAGGCAGTACCCTGGTGGAGTACCTGGTCTCTCGGGCCACGTCCTGTCCAGGGTCCAGGAGGCCAGCGAGTTGAGCTCTATCTCCGCTGGTTTCTTTCGCCTGGCTCGTACGATGATGGTTCCAGTTACTATCGAGAACCCTCGCACGAGCCGCCTGTGGTCAATGCCCGCTTGGTCTCAGATCCTGAGATATTCAGATGTAGATGTTGCCATTCTAGACTATTGCGCCTGCGGCGTGCCCTGGAGAAAGAGGACCAGGTTCGTGTCGGCCAATGTTGTCCTCTCTCACCTCCCTTTTTTGAAGTGCCACGGTACCAAAGTCTGTGACTTCACCGGCAAACCCCATATCTGTCTCCAGGGCCATGATGATAATCACGTGCATCGTACGAAAATCGCCGATCCGTACCCCCGGAAGTTGTGTGTTGGGATCCTCAAGGCGCATGCGAGTACTATTCTCTCGAATCTTCAGTGTACTCTAGTGGTCTAGCTTGCTGCGTTTTGGTTTGTGGGCTTAGTACGGCATACCAGTTTTTACTTTTGGCTGGGAAAGGCGTCTTTGGAGAGCTGGGCAACCGGCTGCCCTGATTATAAAGGTGCGTGTGCGTGTACTCGAGCGTCGAGACCCTTGGCGAGATCAGCGCGCAGATCGAACCCTGCTGGCGAGGAAAACATCTGGCCCGTCAAGCACATCGGCGAGCATACATAGTCCTTTGTTTACATGTGGGTTGTCTGCCTCGGGATGTCAGGGAGGGCCGTCTCCTTAAATGTCTGTGCTCAAGCTTCCCACGGTCTCCGTCCGCTATGAGTTCTGCCACCCCAAACCACCCTCTTTTTGCAGCCTTTTAAGGACAAGAAGTCCCACGTCCCGTGTGCTGCGCAGTGTCTCTTCAGGAGAGCTGGGCAACCGGCTGCCCTGATTATAAAGGTGCGTGTGCGTGTACTCGAGCGTCGAGACCCTTGGCGAGATCAGCACACTCGAGCGTCGAGA
The DNA here is from genome assembly GCA_963575745.1 of Prorocentrum cordatum. Taxonomy (NCBI): domain Eukaryota; class Dinophyceae; order Prorocentrales; family Prorocentraceae; genus Prorocentrum; species Prorocentrum cordatum. The sequence goes on from CAUYUJ010014419.1 coordinate 200,493, forward strand.
CCCTTGGCGAGATCAGCGCACAGATCGAACCCTGCTGGCGAGAAAAACATCTGGCCCGTCAAGCACATCGGCGAGCATACATATATATATATATACATATATACATATCGCTCTTCCTGTCCTCTGTCTGTGCCTGTCTGTCTGTCTCTTTCTCTCTCTCTCTCCCTCTTTCGTTCGCTCTTTCTACCTCCCTTTTGTCTGTGTCTCTCTATACATGTACACTCTTTACGTTCTCTCTCTCTCTCTCTCTCTAGCTCTTTCTCCCTCGCTCTCTCTAGCGCTCTCTCTCTCTCTCTTTCTCCTTTTCTCTCTTTCTCTCTCTCGCTTTCCCTAGCTCTCTCTATCTGTCTGCCTATCGCACTCTTTTTCCGTATCCCTCTCTTGGTTTCTCTCTGTGTTTCTCTTTCTCTATATCCCCCCTCTCTCTCTTTCTCTCTCTCTCTCTCTCTCTCTCTTAATACACCTGTTAGCCAGCGTTGACCCCAACCGGCGTGATTCTAGCAATATGTGTTGTGCAATCTGTATAATGCACCCGATGTGCTGCAATCTATGCGGTGCAATCGATACGTTGCCATCTATGTGGTGCGTCCTATGTTGTGCAACGTGTTTTGTGCAAAGTATGTCGTTCGATTTGTTTGTGCAGTATCTGTGGCGCAGTCTTCGTGGTGCGAAATGTTTCGTGCAACCCGTGATCTAAGTGGTGCAATTCATGTTGCACAATTTCAAGCTGTCAACTCCACTGCTTGCGCAAGCATCCCACCCACCCGCCCACCCTCAACTTCGCTTGCGAAACCCATGTGGCGGCGATTTCGATGAGTGTTTGGCACTGGCTGGTGCGTCTCTGCGGCCGTGCAAGGCCGCGCATGCTCGCGCGCATAGCGACCAGCTGGTTTGGCGCGACCGACGTGACCGCGATGTTGCTGACCGCTGGGTGCTTCCAGCGCGTCTCGCAGGCCGCGCTGTCGCGCTGGCACTTCAGAGCGAGCCGGTGACTTGTACGGGCGCGGTATCATTGCGACGTCTACAACGGTAGACAGGGTGATGATGGCAGGATATAGCAGTGATGATTGCGCCGACGATAGCGGTGACGACGGCAAGGCCAATCACGGCGACGATGTTGATCACGACGATGACGATGATGGTGTCCTCGCATCGGTGAGGAAGGTTGTGGGCGGATTTCGTCATGCGTGCGCGGCCGGCGCGCGCGAGTGGCCCGCGTTGTGATAGTTGGCAGGGATCGTGCCCTCCTCACGGAGGAGGGCACGATCCCTGCCAACGGAGCACGTGCTGAGCACTCTCGCAAATTGCGTCCGAATGATGTCGACATGGGCGCTGGTCAAATTTGATGAAAGTGCTGAAACAGCCACAGCCATGGCTCCTTAAACAAAATACATAATTCGTTTTCGGGGCACTTGAATTTGAAGTCCTGACGATAGCCAAGGTTGTTGAAGGATTGCGGTATGCGCGCGACGACGCGCGCGAGCGCACTTCGCAAAACCACAAGATGGGCGAGAACAGTATTCGTAGATGCCTACGTGAGCACGACTGGGTAAGCCTTACGACAAGCCACATTCCCACAATTCAAACCTAATAGTTCGATGCACCGAGGTGGGTGGTTCCATTGATCCAGACACGAGCGGACCTACGTATGTCACATGTGTTTATCCCGATGGTTGTCGCCCAATAAAACATGTGTATTAAGCCTTACCCGAAATTCCTCGTTCGAGACGCCTTGCCACAGATGTAGCTCTAGTTAGAGAACTGTCCTGCGATCGTTCATCTGCGCAGATATAAGTATCCAACGGGCTTGGGCGATTCGGAATGATTGTTGTTAGTGCTTTGCATTGGCATGACTCAGCTACCATATCGAGCGCAACCTGTTCACAGACTAAGCGTTAGTGAGCGCCAGACGCAACAAGCTTCGCAAATGAATTCCCGCGGGCGTAGCCTTACTATACATACATGCGCGTTGTGAAAACAGCTCTCGCCGAAGTAACGTAGCAACAGCATCAACACTATGCAATCCATACGCCTTACCCTTTGAACCGTACCACATACCTTGCCTGTAAAAATGTATGTTACACGAAAACCCCTACTAGGTAAGCTTGGTGCTGCAAGCCTTACGTGGTTCCCCTTCGAATGAGCATGCCAAGGTAAATAAACTGCATGATGGGAAGTAGGCCTTGCTTCACACCAGTTCCATCATCACTTACTCGTTTAGCCGCGCCGTGGGCTCATAACAAAGTCTCACCTATGCTATGCCTGCGTCCCCTCCTGCTGTTGATCCTCATGCCTTCCCTCCCCTTCTCCTCCATATTCGTCACCCCTTCCTACTACCAGTCTCCCTCCTCCCCCTTCGTCGTTCCCGTTCGACGCGCCCCTATGGCAAGCTCCAGAATCTTCGGCAGACATTCCAAGAGGTCCCGGCATCGCCGAACTCCACCGAGACCACGCGAAAGCAGCCTGGGCCTGAGAGCACGTTGTCCCTTCTCCCCCTCCCTTGCGCAGCCAGCATCGCACCTTGTTCATGACACGGGCACCGGAGCTCTCCCGAGCCCATTCTCGGTTCCCGTTCCTCGTCGCGGGCCGCTTTCCAGGGGCCCGCGGCCCGAGAACGGCCCCCCGGGCAGGCCAGAGATGGGAGCGACACGCGCCCGCCGTGGCTTTGCTCGCGACGCGGCCAACGGTGGCCCCCCCCCCCAAAAAAAAACTAAACAAAAAAAAAAACAAGTACGAATGTACCCCCGTCGAGCCTCAGGATCGACCGACCCCAGGACCTACCCAATCGGGGGGGCGTCCTGACCAGTTCCCGACCGCGTCCAGCCATGGAAAAGAGAGCGCACCGGCAGGCCGAATTCATGCGGAAGGTAGGGCCATCCGTCGTCCGTAGTCCTTCCTCCTCCCTCCAGTGGTCTCCAGAGGTCTGAGGCTCCTAGAGGCCCCCCGGCCTGAGGCTTCGGGAGTTCCAGAGTGAGGGTTGCCGTCAACAAGATCAACTATGAATCCTCCCTCCTCGTGCTCCTCCTCCCTCCTCCCTCCCTCCCTCCCCCTGCCCCCTCCTCAACACTTTGTTCTCCTCCTACGTTCCTTCCTTCCATCCTTTCGTGCTCCTCCTTTTGTTTCTCTCTCTCTCTCTCTCCTCGTCCGTCCTCCTCCCTCTCGCTTTTTTTGTTTTCTATCTCTCTCTCTGTCTCTCTCTCTCTCCTTTTTCCTCCTCCACCACAATTGCACATCATTAATACTACTCTCCTCTCTCCCCTGATCCTGCCCCGAAGAGATTCGACCCCTTCTCAGCCTCCCCATTTTCCTCCTGCTCGTCCTCCTGCTCACCCGACACCTCCTCATCCTTCCTTTCTCCATTTTCCCTGTCCACCTTCTCCTCCTTCTCCTCCTCTAGACCAGTCGATGCCAGCACCGTTGCTGGGTATCAGAACCAACTGACGCATCGGGAGCACATCTCCAGCCTCGTCGTGGAAATATCTAAACGAGGGACTACATACCAGTCCTCAGCCAACCAAGCCGGGGCCACCATCGACCGCTGTTTCATCTCTACCAGCGCGTACCACTTCCCGCGTTTCGCAGTTCACCTCATTTGGGACAGCCGTTCTCTGGAGTGCTTGTGCGAGCTTGCTTGCGATCATGAAGTTCTACACCATCGACTACGCCCAACGGCCCAGCAGCCCCCCGTTCAAACGAGGCATTCCGCATTCATTTTCGACTCCTCCCAGTACAGAGTGACACCCACACGTTTCCTGACCTACACCGAATTCGACGGGATGGACTTTGCCACCAAGTGGCGGAACATGAAGCAGATCATGATTGCAGTAGCGCAGGTAGCTTCCGAGGCCAGCATCAAGATCCCCACGGTCATCGACAAAAAAACACGACCATCGCGCGGGCGATGACGCTCCGCAGCGTAGCTCGAGTCGTGTGCTAGCAAGACGTTCGCCTCGCGAGGCTGCTTACACCCGGTTTTGCTGCAGGTGCTGAACGCATCCGCGTCCAGGATCCTCTCCGTCACGCCCAGCGACCCCGACGCCTTTGCCAACGTCGTCGACACCATCAACTCCGAGATTCCTGACACCCGCAAGTAGCTGGCCGCCGCCCGCTCGCGCGCCGCCTACAGTGAGAACACAGGCCGGTGACAACTGGAGACAAACGGCCCGACGTGAAAGCCAGATAGGCGAGCTTTGAAAACCGCTTACCAAGCAAATGGTTTTCGCTGGCATCCACATCTCCACAGGTATCCACCACAACGTGATCACCGACCCGATGGCCATACACGTCGCCATCCAGCAGCATTGCCCAGCGCCATACTCGGCAATGTCTTCGCCGCCAAGCCCGTCGACACCCCCAGCATGCAGCACTACGGTAGGTTCGCGTCGTGTCGACCGGCGGCGAACCCGCCGCTGGCGTTCGACATCGAATGCCGCTGGCGACCCAGAGTCGGGCGACGTTGAACGACCGGATTTTCTGGTAAGGGCCAATCCTTCAGGGTTGAACGATCCCAGCGATGTCAGGAACCAGCGCCGAGGTCGACACGACGCGAACCTGCCGTGCCTGGACGGCGCGTTTCCTCAGGGCCCCGAGTCCTCCCTTCAAGTCCCAGCGCCTCGAGATCTTCTCGACGGAGTTCGAAGGTCAGGCGACTATGCGCCGTGGCCCGACGGGCCCCTCCCGCCGCGCCTGGCTCAACCCGCCCGGCAGCGTCGAAGCGCTCGCCGACGTTACCTCTTCCATCGCCCGCTGCGGCCTTGTTTGCTGCGGCCTCATTTCTCGTTGATGGCCATGCTCGCCAATGGCGACGAGCCGCTGGGCGACTTCGAGCGCGCCGGAGAACCCGGCGACCTTCGCCCGCTGGCCACGAACAAATCCGACTTCAAAGTCATCGCGTCCGCAGCCAGCCGCAAGTTACACGACGTCGCCCGCGCGACCGCCATCGAGCAGCAAGGCCTCGCACTTGGCAGACAGCTCCTGGACATCATCGTCACTATCGACGCCCTTCCTCGCCGGCCCCGCGTCGCCGACGACGCCGCCGTCGCCGCGCCTTGCTTCGCCGGCATGGGCATCGCAGCCGTCTTCCCGAGCCTCCTGCGCGCTTCGGCTCTGGGAGACGCTCGCCAGGTGGGGCATCGACGGGCCGATGCTCGCTCTATCAGAGCGTGAACTACCTACCCCGCTTTCGCTTCCAGGCAAAACCAAGCCATGCCACGCGCCTCCCCTTCAAGCGGCCTGACCAGTACAGGCTGCAATTTGGCATCGTTTGGTATCTCTTGGAAGCGAGGGTGGTCAAAAGCGAGGTAGGTTTGTTTTCCCCCTCTCTTCCAGGCCTGCTGCCACGTGCCCGGAGCCTCCCTGCTCCTCGCAGCATCGGGCGCCCCGCAGGGTCGCCCACTGGAGCGGCGCGCGCTGGGCGCTCCTCTTCCACCGGACCATCAAGGGCGCCAGGGGCGAGGTCGACGCCTCCTCGCCCTGCTGCTCCTCCTCCTCCTCCTGCTCCTCCTCCTCCTCCTCCTCCTCCTCCTCCTGCTCCTCCTGCGCCTCCTCCTCCTCCTCCTCCTCTTCCTCCTCCTCCTCCTCCTCCTCCTCCTCCTCCGCGCGCGCGCCGACGACCCGGGCATCTTCCTGGCGGCGCTGCGCGATATCGAGGAGGTCTTCCCTCATGACCCAGCTGAGCAGCTCCTCGCGGGACTTCTGCTGCAGCCCGGGAAGCGCATCGTCGCGCCCGCGCGGGCGCCGCCCGCGCCGCCGCTCGCCGGCGCGACCCGCCCGCGTCTTCGGCGCGATCCACCCGCAGTGGCGCGAGTTCAGGGTCGAGGGCCGCGCGCGATGCCTGGGTGCCTTCATCGGACCCGGCGCCCCCCCCGACGGCGCAGCGGAGATCGCCCGCCGCCGCGCGGCGGGGCCGCGCGCAGATCTTCGGTGAATCGCGAGCCCCACCCCCGAGCGCAGCATCAATCTGCGAAGCGTCGCCGCCGTCGCGCCTCGCCTGCATCGGGCCGTTCTGCCCGCCATCGCCATGCTTCCAGGCGAACGAATTCCATGCGCTACCCCCCGAGCTTCGCGAACATGGGCGTCTTCTTTTCCAAGTGCTGGTCTGGGGCGGAAGTGCCGCCGCGGGCGGGGGCGTTGCATGCCGCCGCGGGCGGGGGCGCCCAGCTACTGCCTGAGTGACCAAATAGATGGCGCTCCTACAACGACGCCGAGCTGCCGCGGAGGACGCCCTGCCCATTGCCCAGATCGAGGCGGGCCACTGGCGCGCCGACTGCCGGGGGGGCGAGCTCTTGATCGCCCGGCGCTTCGAGCTCGCAGTCAGCAGCCTAGAAGTGCAAGGGCTCCCGGCCCAGGGCCCTCAAGCGCTCGCAGGGCCGGGCCTTTCGCGTCGAACTTTCCCTTGGGGCCGCGCGCCCCCGGGCCGGCGCCGGCGCCGCGCTCTCAGTCTCCGACGCGAAGCTGGCAATAGCGCCAGTGGCCCGGCCAAGGAGAGACACGTGGAACAAATCCACGCAGCAGACCCCCTCCTGGAGCTCCAGCGGACTTCGGCACAACGGCCCTCCAGCGCGGCCAATCCTGGCACCGAGCGCCGGTTTCAACTTCTGCCCGACCAAGGGCGGACTACTTCCGGCGCAAGAAGATCGGGGCAAAGCCCCAGGCGCTAATCTTCCATGCGCTCAAAAGAAGCATCGAGTTCCTCAACGAGCGCGCTCGTGCGCGGTCTGCGTCGCGGCTGCCCGGCGCAGTCGCCGACGGCATGATCGACGACCGCGAGAATTGGATGGCTTGGCGTTCGCCCTTATTACGTCTCAGCCACCTTTCGCAGGCTGCAGTTCGACGTCATCTACGAAAACATGCCGCATCGTGAACGACGCCGCAACCACGGCGCAATCGATGTCTGCAGGCGCGCGGGACGACGCCGAGTTCGGGTACAACCGCCGCTTCATAATGTGCAACGCGGCTCACCTGTCTCGGCCGCCCAACGCCGACGCGACGCCAGAGCTGCCGAATCCGCGCATGCATCCGGTGGATCGAGAACGAGCCTCCCGCACCTGATGTCGAAGCGAACGCCGATCAACCTGAAGCCAATGAAGAACCGCCCGTGGACCTATTCAACCTGCCCGACTGGCCTTCCACGATCGCCTCCGAGTTGTCTATCCCGACGACGGCTCACTTGACGCGGGAGCCGCCGTCCAAGTTCTGGCTAGCTCTCAAGACCCTTTCCGGGCGAGTGGAAGACCACCAGCTACCGCATGCACATCAGCTTGTGCAGCGCACTTGCCTCTTGCGCGCATGAAGACCAAGAAGAAGTACGTCAACAGTGCCAGCGACATCTCGCAATACCTGACTTGCCCGCGCATGCGGGCTCACATGAGCCAGCCGCGCGGTGTCGCCCCCTCGTCCATCCTGGTCCGCCTGGGCCTGGTGGGTGGAATCGATGACGGCGAGGACAACAGCGACAGTGCAGCTGCCAGGGTGGTGGTGGTTCTCAAAACGCACAACGTCCAGCGCAGCAGCCACCCGAGCGCCGAACGCCGTCCGCACCAGCAACCCCATCCTCCTGGGCCCGCGCCACCTGCAGCAAGAACGCCGCGTCCGTCGCCGCCGCCCGCCGTTCCCCGAGGGTGCTTCGCTGCCTCGCGGGCGGCGCGGGGCCACGCGCAGCGCAGATGCCAGGAGACAGAACGTCCGCAAGGAGGCGCTCGCTCCCATGTTCGCAGCTCCCCTTTGCTTGATTGCGCAAATCATGATGGGATCTCCTTTGGCGCCCCGGGTCGACTATGGCACGCGTCCGCGGATAGAAAGAATCAGCGCAATGGAAAGGGATGTGAGAGAGAGAGATCGGTTGTCGAATATGGCGCGAGCGCACCTAGCGTGTCTTCGTCCTCCTGTCCGTCCTCCTCCTCCTTGTCCTCATCTTTCCCCCCCCCGTCTCCTCCTCCTCCTCCTCCTGCTCCTGCTCCTGCTCCTGCTCCTGCTGCTCCTCCTCCTCCTCCTCCTCCTCCTCCTCCTCCTCTTCCTCCTCCTCCCCCTCCCTCCTCCTCCTCCTCCTTTTCCTCCCCCTCCTCCTCCTTTTTTCCTCCTCTCCTCCCTCCTCCTCCTCCTCCCCTCCCCTCCACCCCCCCCCCTCTCCTCGCGCGCGCGCGTGCCCCCTGCCGCCCCGCAGTCGATCGCCCCTGCGATCCTGGCCCGTCGGGAGCAGAAGGCGCCCACCGCGGGCGACGACGCCAGCGACTACGTGTGTCAGCGACGTCGCTGACGACGACGACGACGACGACGACGACGACGACGACGACGACGACGACGACGACGACGACGGCGACGACGACGACGACGACGACGGCGGCGACGGCGACGACGACGACGACGACGGCGGCGACGACGACGACGACGACGACGACAGCGACACATGCGTCAGCGAAGTCGGCACCGACAACGACCGCGGCGAGGACGAAGGCGACGACGACGATTACACGACGTCGGCGACGACGTCGATAGCGACGGCCTCGTCAGTGACGTCGGCGACGACGACGGCGACGACGACGATACCGCTCTAGCAGTGCGGAGCCAGTTCCCGTTCGGAGTCGCCGTGCTCTGACACGGGCGGCACCATTGATGCATCGAGAGGTTTACACCTCGCCCTCGGTTGAAGGCGTCAGAAGGCCTGTGGACGTAAAACGCGAGCTGCTCCGCAAGTGCAGGCCGGCGGAAGCCTGCGGAAGGAGGGCGGAAGGCGGGGGCCTGAAAAGCCATGCATTTATGAGTGGGTTCTGGCTCCTCGGAGTCGGCCATGTATATCGCGTTTCTTCTGGAAGCTGCTGTCGGTTCCCGCGGGTTCCGCCGTCCCCGACCGTGTTGTGCTCTGTGCGCGTGCCGTTCTCGCTGAAGGTGTCCGTTCCGGGTCCTCGCCGCCACGTTGGCTGGCCTCTCGGTCCGTGCCTCGTGCTCAAAGGGCCTCGTCGTCCTCTCCTAAGATGCACGGCGCTGCAGTTCTGCCCCTGGAGGCTGCTCGAGGAGTTCAGGGGGTGATTCGGAGGAGGAAAAGGTACCCATACCTCTACCCCCTCTTCCGTTTTCACCGTTTTGGGCCTCCTCGGAGGCCCTCGTCGCCACCGCTGGATTCGCCTCGAAATTCTGGTCAGAACGCACCCCGGGAGGGGTCCGGGAGGTAGCGGTATCGGTACCTGTTGGTTTCCCCAGTGATGAGTGCCTGTGCGAGGGCCTTTGGCGCAAAAGACTTCTGTAGGCCTCCCAGGTGGGGTCCGAGCAGGTGGGGTCGGAGGATCGCGCCGCGTTGTCGATGCATCGACGATGCGGCCCGATCTGGAGCCCGATCTTCCCCACGCCGGCGTCGCGGATGCGTCGCCAACATCGCCGATGCATCGCCGACACATCGGTGATGCATCGGCGATGCGGCGCGATCCTCCGAACCCCTCTGCTCGGACCCCATCTGGGAGACCTCCAGACTTGGGAATGGGTTTGACCAGTGAGCACATGTCGACACGACGTAGGAGTGACCTTTCGCCGGAGTGAGCTCCGGTGCGGGCACAGGAGGGGGCCCTCGGACGGCTGAACACGAAGCGGCAGCAGCGGCTCGCGCGCCCAGGTCTGGTCTCCCCGCGGCCCCCACAAAGCCGCGCACCAGAGGTCCCAGACCCCCGACGTCATGGATTTTTCATGACGTCGACCCCCCGCGGTCTGGACCCATCCCCCGGGACCGGTTCTTCGTCCTGAGTCGTTTTTTGACGGTCCCGAGGGCCGGCAAGGGCCCCCAGAGGCCAAAAATACGGAAAAGCCTCCCGTCGTGATTTTTTCATAACTCGAGGGGGTCTGGGGTCATCCTTACCCCAGGGTCACTCTCGCGTGTAGCCGAAAATGGCTGCACAGCGGGACTGTCTTTGGCCGCCTGGCCACCGCGGGGGCGGGGGGGTGAGCCGGCGGCCGCCGCGCACAGGAGGGATAGCAAGATGTTTTGGGCGGCGGCCGCAGGCAGAGCCATGGCATGCGGTCAACCCGCATACGGTAGGTTCGCGTCGTGTCGACCGGCGGCGACCCCGCCGCCGACGTTCAAGGTTGAACGCCGCCGGCGACCCAGAATCGATCGATGTTGAACGATCGGACGTTGCGGCAGCGGCCGATTGTTCAAGGTCGAACGATCCAGCGCGGTGTCAGGAACCAACGCCAGTGTCGACACGACACGAACCTGCCGTAGGAAGGATGGGCAGCGCTCCCGAGGGTCTTGGCATCGCTCGGACGTGTGCATGTTTCCTTCGGCGAGGACCATCGATCAGAGCCCCGAATCATCAGGGGTAACTCGGGTCAGGGATAACTCGGGTTCGTTTTTCGGGAATCCAAACCCGAGTTACCCCGGACCCGAGTTACCCCGGATAACTCGGGCGTCCAGAGCCCCGAATCATCAGGGGTAACTCGGGTCAGGGGTAACTCGGGTTCCTTTTTCGGGAATCCAAACCCGAGTTACCCCGGATAACTCGGGCGCCCAAATCGAGGAGCATCCTTGATCATTTGGCGAAGAAGCCACGCACGGAACCGACAAAAAGCACGGGGAAGGGACGTCCGAGCGATGGCCAGGGGTGCCCCCGCAGCCTTGCCTCCCCGACCCATCCCTGGCCGCTTTCGCTGGCCGCGCCCAGCTCGACGCAGCCTCGAAGCGGCCCTCCTTAAGGCCCTGGCATCCTTGCCGTGCGTCCTTCTGGTGCGGGTTCGCTGTAGCACATTCACGTGCCAGGATTGTGTTCCAGCAGCTGGAGAGACCGTCCACCTGAGGCAGCGGCGGTCCTCGAAGGCGGCGCGGAATCGCGACCGAGCCCTTCCCACTGCGCATCCGTTGGTCAGTTCTCATGGCGCCAACATCGCAGAGCGGATTTCGCTCGGAAATCATTGTCATGGACCCGCATTGTCCTGGAGAATTCGTTCCGGATTTCGACGTGAATTTCGCGCGGCGGGGGTAGGGCTCGGAATTCGTCGAACACGAGGCGGGATCCAAACCCTGCCCCCACCAACCATCGATTCCGAATGATATATGGTTGGTAGGGGTCAGGTCCGCCGGAAACCAGGACACAGACTGACTATGACACTGGCAAGTCGGGAAAACGACACCCTTTCCAGCAAAGTCAGACTTGGTCGTCCAGTGCAGTTTCTGTTGCTGCACTGCAAGATTCGGGTCTGTTTCTGGGTGCAGGGGGTGTTGTGCATGCCTTTGGGGCCTGTGTCCGGGCTTCTTCTCCGGGATGATTGCAGTGTACAGTCAACCCGCATAGTAAGGATGGACAACTTTCCCGAGGGTGCCCTTGTATCCTTACCTCCTCGGTCCATCCGTGGCCACTTTCGTTGGCCGCACCCCGCTCGACAAGCTTCGGAACGGCCCTCACAGGCCTTTGCATCCTTGCCGTGCGTCCTTACTATACGGGTTGACTGTAGTTCTTTCCCGTGGCGCCCTCTGGAAAATTTCGGTTTCGAGGGCTGGTGGATGTCCCGGTCTGGCGCGTCGTGGTCCACGGGCCCCCGGTGTATTCTCCATGGGGCAATCATCGCCCCCCCCTTGGATCCGCTGGGGGGGTCGCGCACGTGCAGTCGCAACGGGTGCAGGGGGGGTCGGAGGAAGAGGGGGAGGACGAGGAGGGGGAGGAGGATGGAGAGGGGGCGGGATTGGGCAGGCCCAGTCAAAATGTTAATCACCCCTCTCTTTCATATATATATATATATATATATATATGCTCAGTCAGAATGTTAATCACCCTTCTTTTATATGTACGTTTTCAACAAAAATCCAGAGTAGGATTCGGAGGACGTCGCCACCGACCGCAGGGCTCCGACGGAGAGGAGGCGCGGGCCGTGGCCCCGGGCCGTGCGCCACCAGGGAGCGGCCCCGGGAGGGAGCCACACGGCGGCACCTGGCAGGGAGGGCCCGGAGCCGGGCGCCGGTCTCCCCCCCCCCCCCATGTAGGGGGCGACAGTGCAGGGGCGAGCAGCCTGAAGTCGGGCACGTCGTCTCCCTACAGGGGGGAATATTCAACAATAGTAAAACAAGACGTCTGGGAACGACTGTTTTGTTTGCTATGTTTGAGCATTTTTGGGGGGTCGTTGTTCTGATATGTTTCATTCTTCGTCCAGAACTCGCCTGTAGGGGGACATGCCCGACCTAAGCATAGCCCAGGGGGGAGCAGTACAGTGGGGGCCCATGCCAAGAAACGCCTCCAGGGTGCCCTGGGTTTCTTGGGTGTCGATGGTTTTGCCATGGGGAGCGTGACGCTCCCACACCAAAAGTCGATGGACGTCCTGGGGTCTCAGGGTTGGGTTTCTTGTGGAAGGTTTCTTGTGGTCGGGCCCCTACTGTACATGTACCCATCGGTCGCTGAAACTGGGTATTCCTGGATTCCCAGATCCCAAGCTGCCTCAAGCGCCTGCCTCCTTCAGGAGTCGGCCTGCTTCTGCCGTGTGTTGCTGTTCCCTGGGAGGGCCCGAACCCACTCTAAGGTCCAACGCCTTCCTACTTCGTGTGTCCACCTACGTCTTCCGACCGACGGGTATCCGGGGGGCGCCGGTGGTCCGTGCCTTCGGCGAGAATCCCTGAGGGATCTGTGCACTGCCCGCCCCTGCGCTGTGCGGCTGGCAGCACGGAGGATCGAAGGAGGAAAGGCGCCAGAGACACAGTAGGCGCCGCCAGGGTGGCCCAGCGCAGCTCCGAGAAATCCGCGTGGAGCGCCCAAAGTTCAAGGATATGCCGTGCTTGCTTCGTCTAGTCAGCACGCCGGTCGTTGAGCGTAGGTCATGTGGGATCCTAAGATCCCAATCTACGTTAGCCGCCTTCCTACTCCCAGAGACGAGCGTTTTGTTCCCTCTTCCCTCCTCTTCAGGGGGCGGGCGGGAACCCAATCTGCTCCCAACGCCTCCTTGCTGCATCTCTATGCCCACGTCTTCCGACCAACCGGCGCGCGCAGAGTGACCCTTTGCCGAAGTGACCTCTGGTGCGGGCTCACCTCGCCATAAGGGGGAAGCGGGTCCCGAGGGAAATGGGTCTCTGGGCCCTTCACGGGCCCCGGGACTGTCAGAAAACGTCTCTGGACGAAGAAATCGTCTTGGGGGAAGGCCCCTTCGGTCCAGGACCCGTTCCCCTCAGGACCCGTGCCTCCCATGCCAATCGCTGGGGTCCCCCCCTCCGATCGTTGAGCGCGATGCGACAGTGGCTGCTTGCGCGCTTGGAGTTGTCCACCCCGCGCCCCCATGAGTCCGCGCACCGAAGGTCGCTCTTGCCCTGGGTCGCTCTTGCGTGTCGCCGACTCCGCACACGGAAAAGCGGCTGGCCCTTCGGGGCCCCTTCCGAGCCAGCGCTTTCCTGGTGGCCACAACGATCACGAACGCAAGGGCAACACAACGACAGAGCAAGGGGGAGGAGGGAAGGGGGCAGGAGGGGATCTAAGGTGCGTGGGAGCAGAAGGGGGAAAAGGGGAGGGAAGAGACGCGGACAGCGGATGAGACCTGCGCGCTGGCCAGGCGCGCAATCCCAACGTGCCTTTCTACGACGCGTCCTACTTTCACGGCCCCCAGGCTCCGTAGCCCTTGGCCCCGTCTCTCGGCGAGGCAGATGGGCAGAGATGTTCCTCCTCCTCCTCCCACTTCCTTCTCACGCTCCGCCTCGTCCTCTTCCTCCTCCTTCGCCAGTGCTGGTGCTGCCGCCGCCGTCTGCAGTGAGCAGCAGGGTGTTTGCATCACTGTAGCGCGAGGGCTGGAGCTCGGGGGAGCTTACTAAGAAGCCAAGGGGCCCAGTGTTCAGCAGTCGAGGCAGGACTCCTTCAGCTCCGATCCAATCGTCCGACCCTTTCCTCCTCCTCCTCCTCCTCCTCCTCCTCCTCCTCCTCCTCCTCCTCCTCCTCCTCCTTGTCAACCTCCTGCTCCGCCTCCCCACCCTGACACGACATTCGCAAGTGAGCATGGCGGCGCGGCGCAGCGTCAACCATCATCACGGGGGGTCGGCGCTGACCGCAATGCCAGTCGAACTCTACCATGCTCGGGATGCGGTAGCCTGACGTCTCGGGATGCACGCGCCAGTCTCGGCAAGATCGGGGCCCATGAACTTTCGATGGTCCGCGCGGACCGTCTCAAGTTTATGTCCCATGTCTTTTTTCTCATCCTCTATACAGTCAATCCGCATAGTATGGATGAGCAACTGTCCAAGGTTACACCTGCATCCTTCCCCTTCGGCCCATCCTTGGCCGCTTTCGCTGGCCGCGCCCCGCCCGCAGAGTGTCGACATGGCCTTCCAAGGCCCTTCCATCCTTGTCGTGCGTCCACTCCCGAGGCCCTCGCACGGGGGCTTGCGAGCTGCTGGCGAGCACCCCCTCGAGCACCACGCGGCTCGCCTCGAGTGTTTTTTCCCTCTGGGCCATATGGCGCGTTCTGCCCTGTGCCCTCCCCCCCCCTCCCACCCCCCACCCATAACGTAACGCTCCTCCCCCTCAGTGCGTCCCCGGCACTCACTGCCGCAGTGCGTCCGGCTCCGCAGTCTAGGGGGAGGGGGCGCTACGTTATGCCCCCCTTTCCGTCGCCCCCCCCACCCCCTCCCACCCCCCATAACGCCCTTTATGGCTGCAGATAACAAAAAATGCCCTCCTCTGAGTGGTGGTCCCAGGAGCGTGCGGTGACGGACCGAAGCCCTCGTGCCCCTCGCCGTCGCTCCCCTGAGCGCCGCCGACGTCGAGCGGCGCTCCCTCGTTCGCGCCTGGGCGTCCTCCGCGGAACCTCCGCGCTTGGCTCCTGCGTGTTCCGCGCACCCGCGCCGCTGCTGCTGGCCTTCCGCTCCAGGGGCGCCCTCGAGGGCGCGGAGTCTTTCGAGCTCTGCGCGGCGCGGCTCGAAGCGGCGCGGCGCGGCGCGGCGCGGCGCGGCTCCTCCTCCCTCCTCCTCCCTCCTCCTCCTCCTCCTCCTCCTCCTCCTCCTTCTCCTCCTCCTCCTCCTCCTCCTCCTCCTCCTCCCTCCTCCTCCTCCTCCTCCTCCTCCTCCTCCTCCTCCTCCTCCTCCTCCTCCTCCTCCTCCTCTCCTCCTCCTCCTCCTCCTCCTCCTCCTCCTCCTCCTCTCCTCCTCCTCCTCCTCCTCCTCCGCCTCCTCCTCCTCCTCCTCCTCCTCCTCCTCCTCCTCCTCCTCCTCCTCCTCCTCCTCCTCCTCCACCTCCTCCTCCTCCTCCTCCTCCTCCTCCTCCTCCTCCTCCTCCTCCTCTCCTCCTCCTCCTCCTCCTCCTCCTCCTCTCTCCTCCTCCTCCTCCTCCTCCTCCTCCTCCTCCTCCCCTCCCCCTCCATCCTCCATCCTCCATCCTCCAGCCGCCTCCATCCTCTCCTCCGCCTCCTCCTCCTCCTCCTTCCATCCATCCTCCACCCTCCATCCTCCATCCTCCATCCTCCATCCTCCATCCTCCATCCTCCATCCGTCCTCCATCCTTCTCCTCCGCCTCCTCCTCCTCCTTCCATCCATCCTTCTCCCTCCTCCTCCCTCCTCCTCATCCCTCCTCCACCCTCCACCCTCCATCCTCCATCCTCCATCCTCCATCCTCCATCCGTCCTCCATCCTTCTCCTCCGCCTCCTCCTCCTCCTTCGACTTTCACGGGCCGATGCTCTCTCGCCTATGCCAGGGGAGGGGGTGAGGGAGACACACTCGCCCTAGACACTGCCGACGGAACCGTTCGTTATCTGAGATGAAAATCCTGACGTACAACCCACAGTCAGCAGGTATGAGCGAGAGACTGGAGGACATTAGTACTGAATTTAGAGGTTGGGATATAATTTTATTGAACGGTACACATCACTGGGCAGGAGACGAGGGGGTTTTTACGATGAGGTTACCCAACCACTTGGCGTACAGATTTGGAGCAAGAAAGGGTCACCTTGTCACGAAGGTATGCGGAGTGGCAATATTGGTACATCACAGCATCCACACCACGGCCCTTCGAAAAACACTCGTCCCACCCAGGGAGATCCAGGGCAGAGTAGGGGGGATCAGGCTTTGGTCGCGAGAAGTAGACTTCTGCTTATTCAGTGTGTACTTCGCTCCCACGCACTTCAGGCAGCACGAACGAGTTGCTAAGAAAGTTACGGAGTGGATGGAGGGACAATGTGACGGATTAGGAGCAAGAAGTACGATAGTAGTAGGAGGGGACATCAACAGCCAGTTCGGATTGCATAGAGGCACGGACGGAATGGTGGAGGTCAATCGAGGAGTGACGACGGGCCCACAGCACAGACAATTGGAGAATGAAAATGGGAAACACTTCAGGGAATTGTGTGCTGGATCGAATCTCAGTATTGCCACCACGTACCACGACATCGGACCAACCTACTATGCAGCTAACGGTGGGACAAGCGTAATAGATCATATTGCAATCCCTGTCGGCGCATTGAAGCTAGTAGAGAGATGTGTAGCGCTGCGGACATCCGCAAAGCGACTCCAGCTGATCAAGCGACGAGGCCATCGTGACCACATACCAGTGGGGATTGTGCTGCCCATCACTAGCAAGAACAGCTTTGCCTCAGTACGGAAGGAAAGGTCACCCCTGCTAGATAGAGACCAACTCATGGAATGTCTTCGGAGAGGGAAAAGAAGGCCCGAGTTTTTCGAAGTTCTAGAATCGGAGATGCAGAAGGTAAGTAGGAGATGGGAGGAGGTGAAGGACGAGAGCACGCCCGCCGGCATGTGGGAGGTCTGGGGGGAGGCGGCTAGGCAGGCCCTAGACACCTGCTTCAGGCAGGGCAAGGCCGACTGCGACGAGCAAGTACGGGCCAGGCGCATGTCACTGCTAGCAGAACGACGGGAGTTGCGAGAGAAGATGGTGGACAGTGCAGGGGAGGAGGGGCTTGTGCAGACACAGCAGGAACTGTCGGAGATGTCAGCCCTCTTGAAGAAATTGCGAAGAGATGCGGAAGAGCAAAGACGAGCTCGCCTTGTGCAGGAGATATGGGAAGCCCATCAAAGAAACGATTTCAGCACCATGCACCGACTGCGAATACAACGGTCGGGGGCCAAAAAAGAGGTATTATGCAGCGGCACGGACGTATTGGCCAAAAAGCGAATGGGTGCAGGAACTAGGAAAACCACCATGTGAAGGGGGATTGGGGGCCAGAGAGATTGACTTGGCAGAATATGTGCAGGAACAGCAGCAAAGACTCAATGACCAAACGCCGTTGCCAGAGGATTTGGAGCTCGCAGGCCAAGTTCTCGTCGACAAGAGATGGATGTTGAAGTATTGTAAAAGAGCAGCCAAACGTCGAGCTTGGCCGAAATGGGGGATCCCAGTAGAACTTACGTGGATGATCTTGGACCCCACTACCCACCTTGAGCACCCAGGGCTGCTAAGTAGACAGATCGAAGAGAGGAGGATCAGGGCGGCGGAGAAAAGGAAGGATGAGGAGGACTTGAGCAAATACACATCGCTGCATAAATATCGGGTGGGCAGACGGATCTTGGAACGCATGGGATGGAAGAGTGGGGCGAAGTTAGGCAGATCCGAAGAACCGCTGGACGGCGCAGAGTTGACGATCAATGAGGTTACACCATATTTCGTGGACCGCCCTGCCCAAGCGGGACTAGGTACGACAACAGTGAGAAGACAAGTAGAGGAAGGGGGCTTTCTTTTCCAGCGTTTTTTGGACCAGTTGCTTATGAAGATACGGAGCACACAGGTGACACCACTTTCCTGGCATAGGTCCATTTCTTTCGACGCGGACAAGAACAATGGCAAAGCAGGAATAGGAGGGAAGCGTGTCATGCACGCGTATGACTCCATGAGTATGGCGTGGCACCGGGGGATACACAAAAGGGGCCCACAGCCTGACCATCCCCCATGGGCTCAAGGGGGCCTCGCACATAGAAGTAGAGAAAATTCGATATTATGCCTACAAGCTACACAATGGAGGGCGGGAGAGGCGGGTATGAGCATCGTGCACACTAACTACGATTGCAGCAACGCGTTTGCCAGCACGAAAAGAGGACTATTGGAGGCGACGGCATGGCGGTATGCGACAGAAGCGGATCAGCCTTTTGCCCTAGGAGCAATTCGTAACACTCAGCTAAGCATGCGATGTGCCGACGATTGGTTGCATGCGGAAACGACGGAGGGGGCTCAGATGGGGTTTGCACTGTGTCCGCGACAATTCAATGATGTGTATAACTTGTACGTGGATCAATGGTTGCAGGGGGACAGGAGTAGGGACATTCACCAGACTTGGCACGACACGCACAACCCAGTGACAGGACAAATGCACGACCTGGCAATCAACACTTTCATGGATGACATAACCAGGACACGCACAATACTCCAGGGAGCCAAGGCAGCAGAGGTCACAAAGCAGTTGAACGAAGCAACCGAGAGGCTAGAAACCACGATCGGGCACGGAGGTTGGAAGCTAAACCAGGGGAAGACCAATCACCTCCTATGCTTGAAGGGCCCACAGAGCTACAGCACGACCCGACAGTTGAGACGATCAAACAAGCTGAAAGGAGAAGCTCTGAGAGAGATGAGGGTGCTGGGACCATTCTTGCCATCGGACCAGGGACTCGGAGGAGAGATACAAAAGAGAATCAAGGCCATGCACATTGCGTGGAGACAATGCGGCAGCGTTCGGAGCTCAGACACGCCAGCGGTTATCAAGAGGACGATGTTCATCGCGTTTGTCCTAGGTGCGGGGTTGAGCGGTCTCACTGCCTTTGTCTTATCTCCCTCTCTCACACGAGCCATCGTTGCAGTGATTTGCAAGTATCTGCGCAGAATGTCAGGAGGAAAGATGAGCTGGAAGAAGGAGACAGGGGAAACACGCTGCCACACATCTGCAAGAGTCTTTCGGGAATGGAGAATAGAACCAGCGGCAACGGCACTCAAAACACGACGACTGACATGGCACAAGAACTGGGCCCTTTACCCCACGGAGCATGCAGGCGCACTGGCTGCGGTCTTTGGGGGCTCGGTATTAGACCACGGGAGGGGAGTGCACCGACTTCAGGACAACAAATGGGCCATGCAGTTAAAAGAGGATTTGGATGCACTGGCCAACGCTGATTCGGATACAAAAAGCTGGTACGACGAGAGGATATCGGATTTCGAAATATTCTGCCCAGGAACCTCGGCGTGGAAACACTGGGCGGCCACGGACACCACTGTATTGAGAAGCATAGGAGTAGCAGAACTGGATGCAGTCAGAGGTAACGGGGGAGAGACGGAGGGCGAGGAAGAGGAGGAGAACGATGTTACAAAGCCGTACTGGTGCGATTGTAAGGTACAGACTGCTGAGGAGACGGATGGGGGGACTGTCTTGGTTTGCGGGAAGCGCTTTACTACAATCCAGGCTTTACTAGGACACCGCAGAGAGTATCACACTATTCGGCCAGTGGTTGCCAGTCTTGTAGCAACAAATCAATGCCCGTGGTGTCTTTCGACTTTTGCAGATAAGAGGACAACAATCGACCATGCGACCAGAGCAGCCGACGGCCATGGGATTTGTCACCGCGACCGTAGCAAATGGAGCCGTCCCATTCAGCCGCCACGGTCTCTCTTATGCCGCATTTGTAACCATGAGGCTCAAACATTAGAAGAGTTTCACGGGCACGCTCGGTCGCACCACCCAGGGCCTACATCAGTGCGGGAACCGAAGCAGCAGGGAGCGCACAGCCATGGCAGAAGGCATTGCGTCGGCGCGCACTCCCTGGGGCCTGAAGAGGGCCGCAGAGCGGCGCCCTCACGACGCCAGCCCACGCGCGGCCAAGGACAGCAAGGGCCAGGTGGGCAAGGGCGCAGGACCAGCGAGCAGCGCAGGACCACCAGGGGGCCAACCGCCGCGCAGAGGAGGCGGCCCAAACGCCAACCAAGACGACAGCCACTCGTTCGCCCAGACGATCACTTCGCTGCAGCGCCTGTCGCTGCGGACGGCGCAACAAGCACGGGAGCAAGCGCACCTGGCGACGGACTTTTGGCTGATCCCTGGCTCCTGCTCGCCGTCCAAGGTAGGCCTCGCGGCGGGGCGAGAGTATGCCACAGAGGTGCGGTCAAAATGGAAGCATCACAACATGGGGCCCCCCCTCGTCCGCGTCGCAGTTGCTACGATACAGGAGTTGCGCAACAACGTCCACTCCTGCCTGGAGAAGGAAGGCTACCAGAGGGGGATCCAGTGGGGCATGCAGATCCTCAACCAGTGGCTGCGCCTGGCATTTCACGAGAAGGGGAGAGAGTTCATTCAGGAGACCATAAAAATGTTCAAGATCACGGAGGCGTACAAACCGAAGGGCCAGGAGGACGACGGGAACAGCAAGGTGAAGCTGCAGTATTGCATAAACCCAATGCCGTGCATCCACTTGGCGATGGGGGAAGAATTCATCAAGTACAAGCCAGACGACGGGGACGAGGCCATGCTGACGGAGGACGAGGACAAGGACGAGATCAACGAGTACAGCCCGAACTACATGCGCCAGGCAATGGGCTACATCTTGAAAATGATGGGAGGGCAGTGCGGACAGTCAGTAGGACCGAAGACGGACCTGGAGCGCACGGTAGAGAAGCAGCTCCAGAGCAGGCAATAGCTAGCAGTAGTAGTACCAGCCTGCCCGAGGCCACGCCTGCGCCAGTCTCGCCCTCTGCTAAGGGATCAGATTCGTTGCCGTGCACCCCAGCGCAGCTTGCTGACAGACCACAAGTAGCCGCGCCCCTGGAGGAGAATCTACAAATAACAAGGGATAAAAACTAGCTAAGGAGATCAGCCAGGACCCATCCAGGATGGCCAAGCTAAAAAAGTTAGCAGAAACAAGCGACAAAAGCCAGCCCAAGAAGCTGTACCAGTTAGCATTACAATACAGACGGGAACGACAAAAAGATTTGAAGTACGAAGCCGAAGGTCGAGGAGGTAGAGGAGGACGGAATAGTGGAAGAGAAGGCAACGTACAAAACAAATAGCAGTACGGCGGGCCACAGACGTTTCACCAGAGGGGGGGAACTTACCACTGGGTTCAATTGGGATTACATGTGTTTATGTTGTGTGACTACTACATACATGGGAGAAGACGGCACCTACCTACAGAGGTAATGCGACGACAGGATGGGGATGGGGAGGCGCTTTGCAGGGAGGAGGGTTGCTGCAATAGAGATTGAAGGAGGAGGAGAAGGACAGAAGGAATACATTGCAATAGAGATGCAGAACGGGAAGAAGGGAATGCTGCACTCGGTATTAAACACAACTGGACAGTGCGTTTGTGCAGGTTCCAACGTCGGTGCGCATCGGGTTATCGTAATTGCAGCGTCATTCGTTGTGTCACTGACAATAAAGGGGCCCCGAGGAATTAAGTAGGACTCCAGAGCCCCTGGCCCCATCGTCCGACTACTACACACGACAACGGAGCAGATGGAACGACACTGGAGGACATGATGTGGTATGTACAAAGGGAGGGGCTCCTCCGTAGCACATCTGGCTTAGCAAGAGCACAGAGAGTGGGAAGGCCGCGGACGGTACCACCACCAACGGAGGCAGTGCGAACGATGCCAGAGTCTCTGCCGAAGGTGCCAGAGGTGCCAGAGTATCGAGGAGATGCCGAAGACCCAGAGATTGGAGACTTCAACTACGTGCTGATACTGCAGGAAAAGAACATCAAGCAGTGCCAGAAAATGATGCAAGACGTGAAGAAGAAGTACGAGACGCAGATCGACTACCTGACGGCACAGAAGAGAAAGCTCAACAGTATCTTGCTCAGGTCGCAGATGCTAAACACAAGGAACACCCTTGAGGCCATCGTGATCGGGGAGAACATGCAGACGATCACGGACCAGCTCAAAGGCATCGAGGAAGCGCTGACCGCCACGCTCCAAGCGCACGCCAGCTTACAGTTCCGCAGCGAGCCCCCACCTAAATACCCATCGAGCAAGGAGTACATGAAGAAGCAGGTGATGAGATCAACCACCTAGAGTACCAGGTCACGCCGATCCGCACGCAGCGCGCCATGGAGCTCGCCAAGATCACGTTGGCACCCCCGTGGGACGCGGGCGACCCAAGCACGTGGGTATTCCACGGCTGGACGCCTCCAGCGGAGGGCATTCCAGACTGGGACAAGGACGATCCGAGCACGTGGGTGTTCTACGGTTGGAAGGAGAGGCGCCCATGGATGAACCACCAGAAGGGGCAGAGTAGTGGCGAGAGCGAGAGCAAGGTGAATGCGGAGGAAGTCCCGATCACTGTGAAAGCGGAGGAAGTCCCGGCCACTTCGGACGGGGAGGGGGGGATCTGACCTGCCAGGAGGTTGAGAGTGAGAGATTGAGGCAAGCACCACCAGCGCACAAAGCATGTCAGTGAAGTTTTTATCGTCAGAAGCTGGTGCTGCGCAGACGTGAGTATCACAAGCAGGACCAGAGGACCTGGGAAAAAAATTAAAAAATCGACGGTTCAGTTGGTTCAGATGTGTTGTGAGGTGTACTATACTCGAGGGGGGGGGCCCGTAGCGCCCAACTGGGTGGGCACGATCCCTTAAAGGCGACGGAGCGTGCCCCCCCTCGAGTCTTGCACGTATGTCTGTGGCCTCAGATACAGGGACCACCAACGGTCTGCTGCAGGGGGACGACAGAAGGCAGCACCCACGACCACCCACCCCAGCCCCAGATCTGAGTAGGAGGATTTTTTTTTATTTTGTCTGAGTGAAGTAGGGGGGAAGGCGGAGGAGGAGGAGCGGAGAGAGCGGCCCCCCCACTGGCGCGCGCCCCGCTGGGACGCCACGCTGGGCGGCAGGCGCGCCCCGCAGCCCCTCTCCCCCCCCCGCCTTTCTTCTCGTGTGTGTGTGTGGGAGTGCGTGGGTGTAGAGGTGTTGCGTCCGTTCTCCCCCCCCTCCTTTCACCGAGTGCGTCACCCCTTGCCCTGGGGGCTGGGGCACGGCTCTCGTGATGAGCCCTGCCCCAGCCCCCCCAGCTTTTTCAAAAGAAGAAAGCAACTGCTCCCCGCGCGTGGCCCGCCCCCACGAACCATTCCTGGGGAGCGCGCCTCAGGCAGGCCTAGGCGACCAAGCAATTGGTCCCAGGCCCTTGCTTCAATATCCAACGCAGGGATAACACAAGACCTAGTCCTGCGGTGCCTCGTGCCTGTTGTGGTTAGGATCGAACCCATCCCCGAAGCGCCTTTGCCTTTTTTTGCCTCCTTCCCCTCCATCCTTCTCCTTCCTCCTCCATCCTCCTCCCTCCTCCCTCCCCATCTGTCCTCTTCCTCCTCATCCTCCCCTTCCCGCTTCCTCCTGCTGTTCCCTCCAGGGCGCGCGGACCCCGGGCGCACGTCGGGGGTGCGGGCAGCGGGGCTCCTGGGCCGCGGGTGGGCTGCTGCGGGGGGCGCGTGTCGCCGAGGACGACGCCGACGCCGAAGCAGCAAGGGACCCACAACGCTGACGGCGACGACGACGGTGGCGTCCAGGACAACGCCGACGACAACGACGCCGATGACGATGACGACGACGATTAGAAAGGGCATGTCCTCCTACGGGTGGATTTTGGAAGAAACATGACATATGGTCAAAACAACAATATTCAAAAGAGGACGAAAATTCGTCCCCGATTTTTTGACTATTCTTGAATCTCCCTCCTGTAGAGGGACAGGCCCGACCTAAAACGACGACGACTACGGCGGCGACGGCGACCAAGGCGAAGAAGCGGCGCACGACCATGGCCTCGAGGACGGCGCTGACGATGCCGGCGGCGAGGGCGACGGCAAAATGGCGACGGCGCCGCCGACGACGACGGCGCCGCGGACGAAGACGTTCCTGACGGCGGCTGCGACGACCGCCCCCTTCGACAGAACCTGCCGGAGATGCTGCGGCCCAAGCCGGGCCCTGTCTCGAGCGGGAAGCTGAAGGCGCCACTCTCCCCGCAGCGGGGGCGGCCCGCCCGGCCCGCCGAGGAAGGCCTTCCCGGGCGAGGCAGGGCCTCCGTCCAGTCGAGGCAGAGCCAGAGTTCGAGGAGGAGGAGGAGGAGGAGGAGGAGGAGGAGGAGGAGGAGGGGTTTCGCCTTGCGCGTTCGGCTCGCTCGGCGTCGGCGCACTCGTTGCGTGCTCGGTGCTCGGAGGAGACCAGCGAGCGGCCCGCAGCGGCAGGAGGAGGAGGAGGAGGAGGAGGAGGAGGAGGAGGAGGAGGAGGAGGAGGGGGAGGAGGAGGGAGGAGGACGAGAGTACCCCCCGAGTTGCATGATGCTGCAAGGCGCCCTCCCGTCACGAGTCCCCCTCGCAGATTCCCAAGAGCACCTCCTCACTGCAGAACGTGCCCCCGTCGGAAGACGCGCTGCATCTGCCGTTTGGGCGAGGGCCCCAGCTTGTGAGCATCTGCCCTGCATCCGTTAGGACTCCGCTTAGCCTCCGGAGATGCGATAATGGCAGGCACGGAGGGCGTGCATGCTGATCCCTCTCCGCTTTCCCCATACCCCTCTGACCCTCAGCCTCTGCCTCTCCCTCCCCTCGTCTTTCCTTCTGTTCATCCTCCTGTCCCTCCCCTTGCCTCCTCCTCCTCCTGTGCTTCATCCTCCTCCTCTTCTTTCCTTGTCTTCATCCTCCGCATCCCTTTCCCTCCTCTCCGTCTTGCTTCCTTTCCTGAACCTGCCCTCCCCTCCACTCCTCTCTCCCGAGGATGCAAAAAGAAGTGGCGCAGATCCACCGCTCTGGCGTATGCTTCAAGGGCGAAGGGGGTCTGCGTTCACGGCATCGCCATGCCCCAAGCTGGGCGTCATCTTTGGGACTCCGCAGCAGATCGAATGTGGCTCGAAGACGCGTCCTTACACAGTAACTTTCGCCTCGCCTTAGAATCACCGGAGTCTTTGAGTAGCTGAGCGTCCAGTCCCAGAGCAACACCCAATTTACGAAGCGTACTGGCATGATGATGTCTTTGCTGCTACGCTGTTGCCGGCGCCTGAGCGCACGGAGGAAACGAAGCGTGTCAATGTTTCTATTCGTGTTCAGTGTCCGGCAACGCGTGCAAGTAGAATTGACGCCCATCAGTGCCTACGTTTGCAGCTTTCCGCCTGCGTGGTTGCGACGATTCTTCGACTCGTAGATTCGTGGGACATAGCATTCATGCGTTGTGCTCGGATATCGTCTCGACCTTCTTTTGTGTTTTGCGTGCGTGGCACCATAGGAATGTAGAGCCTGTGCCGGCGACAACGCAGCATTCGTGTAGTCTCGTTCTTTCTCTCTCTCTCTATTAACTAAACGTGTCTTTTCTTCCCGCGCCATATCCCTCTCATCATCTCATCTCATCTCATCTCATCTCATCCCATCCCATCTCATCTCATCATCATCATCATCACCATCATCATCATCATCATCATCGTCATCACACTCAGCATCATCATCATCATCGTCATCATCATCACTCTCATCATCATCATCATCATCATCATCATCATCATCATCATCATCATCATCATCATCATCATCATCGGCATCATCATCATCATCATCATCATAATCATCATCACCATCATCAGCATCTCTCTCCCACACAGCATTATCTCTCCCTAAATTATATCTAGCAGTCTGTCTGCCTATCTCTCTCTAGTTGCCTCTGTCTCCTTCCCTGCCTGTCCCTGTCCATGTCAATCCTTCTCTCCCGCCCAGAGGTCCGGGGCCAATGCATAACATCTTTGACCGTGAAACCTCGGGCATGGATCCCCCCTCTCTCTCTCTCGAAGAAGAAGAAGAAGATGAAGACGAATAATAATAAGAAGAAGGAGAAGCCGTAAACACATTAACTCAGCACATATCGGTTAGCCAGCGTGGACCCCAGACAGTGGTTTCCTACAGTGCATATGCGGTGCAATCTAGTTGGTGCAATCCATGTGGTGCAATCTAGGTGGTGCACTCCGTGTGGTGCAGCCTACGTGATGCACAGTCAGACACAGCAAAACAACGCAAAGCAAGGGAACGCAAAGCAACGCAGTGCGATTGCAAATCATCTCATAGTAACGCAGAGCAGCGCAGAGTAAGACAAAGAAATGCAAAGTCATGCAAAGCAATGCGGCGACGAGGCGGCTGGTGGCGACGATGCGGCGACAACGGCGGCGACGGCGGCCACACGGCGGCTGGACGGCCACCCGGGCCCAGACGACGGGCGGCGGCGAGGCGGCGACGGGACGGCGACGGGGCAACCACAAGGCGGCGGACCCGACGCGCAGGCCCAGACGGCGGGCGGCGACGAGGCGGCGCCGGAGCGGCGGCGGCGGCCACACAGCCGCCGCCCAGCCTGACGCGCAGGCCCAGTTCCTCCTCGGGAAACGAGTAAACGAAAGCCCAAGACAGTGCAGGCACTGCTGGGGGAATGCCGATGGTCCGCGCACAATGTCCGGGGCCGGCGTTGCCCTGGGCGCGCTGCGCGCGCCCGCGCGGACCCGGGCCACCCGCACAGACTCCGAAAGAGATCGTGTGTTCAGATGTTGCCCCTTCTGTTGGTCATCTCAACGGCGAGCGAAAGGGGGAAGCGAGAAGGCGAGGGCTCTCTCAGAAGGCGGCGCTGCTTCTCAGAAGCCCTCCAGGCCTTCCGAGAAGTCTTCTGTGTCTTCGAGGAAACCCGGGAACACTTTTCGGAAGGCCGGGGGACTTCTGCACCGTCTAAGAAGGCCCGATTCTTCTCACGTTCCCCCCCGGCTCGCCGCCGATCTTCCTCCTTCTCGGCCGCATGCCCCCTTCGCTCCTGGGCTGCTCCCAGGCCGACAGCAGGTCTGCACCGACGTCAACAGCATGACGCACATTTCGAGCCGATCCGAACTCGAGATTCGACGCTGACTGTTCCTCGTCCGCGAAGTGACAGTGGCAGTGCCGAAACGCGCCCAGCGTCCAGCAAGGCATGAGGGTTCAAACCCGACTTGTCTGGCTGATGCTCTGGGGGGGCCCGTGCTCAGGGGAGGCTGCAGCACCGCTCAACGATGTGCTGTCAACCAAACCTGCGGCTTCGGCGTCAGCTGTGGGTGCACCGTGAAGCGCCTGCGGGTCAGCTCACCCGAGTCGGATTTGCCGCTCGTGCGGGTGCTCCCCCCCTCTGATCCTCGTCCGACTCGGGGTCCCATGTCCCCACCCCCGCTCCCAGCTCCGCTTCGCCTTGTGCGCCTTCGCCCGATGAGCGGCCAGCCGACCTGTTGTGTCGTCGTCGTCGTCGCCGTCGTCGTCGTCGTCGTCGTCGTCGTCGCCGTCTGCATGCGGAGAGCGCGCTCGTCTCGCCCCGCCCTCTCTCCCAGGGGTGCCCCCCAGGCGGTGCGGCGTGACGGGTCGTGCAGCGCGGCCCCTGGGGAGATCCCGAGGACGCCGCTCTCAGCCGGGGACGCTCGGAGCGCCCCCACGCCGGCCGCGGCGAGCGCGGCGGCGAGGCTCGCTCCGGGGGGCGCCTCGGCGGGGGCGGCCGTCCTCGGGCCTCGACGTGCCCTCCTCGGGCACCCTCGAGCATCCTCGTCGATCCTCGGCCCCCGAGGGCACCGCTCGGCCTGGTTCGGTGGCAACTCCTGGGAGCCGCGTGTACCCTCCCAGCTCCGCCTTCAGCGTCGACTGGCGTCGAGTCGCCTCTGGGAGTCGATGAGACAGCGCGCCAGTTTGGCGTCGGGCAGAGTCGATCCGCCTCGATCTGGCGTCGATCCGAGTCGATTCGCAGGAGCCGACAAGATGGTATGGGAGGCTCCAATGAGTTGCCACCGGAGCCTGGGACCCCAGAAGCTTTGGCCCCCCGGCGCGCCCGTCGCACTCGGGCCGCGCCCTGGCGCTGGCAGGTCTACACTGACTTCCACAGCATGCCCCTGGGCGCCGCTCCGCGCCGCCCGCCAAGGAGGAGGAGGACGAGGAGGAGGAGTAGGAGGAGGAGGAGGAGGAGGAGGAGGAGGAGGAGGAGGAGGAGGAGGAGGAGGGAGGAGGAGGAGGAGGAGGAGGAGGAGGAGGAGGAGGAGGAAGCGGAGGAGGAGGTTTAGGAGAAGGAGGAGGAGGAGGAGGGGAGGAGAAGGATAATGAGGAGAAGGAGGAAGGATGAGGGAGGAGGAGGAGGGGGCGGAGGGAGGGGGGAGGAAGAGAAGAGGAGGAGGAGGAGGAGGAGGAGGAGGAAGGAGGAGGAAGAGGAGGAGGAGGAGGCGGAGAAGGAGGAGGAGGAGGCGGAGAAGGAGGAGGCGGAGGAGGAGGAGGAGGGAGGAGGAGAGTCAGGGGGAGTTGTCTTCAGCCACTGCAGGATTCGGCCTCGATGGTGAGGTCGGACCGCTTTGTTTGCAGGCACTGGCTGATCTTGTTGACATTATAGGTCTGACCCCGCGTGGGAGTGCCTCCACAGCGAGAACTCGAACATAGCTCTCGAGGCGAGGAGGAGAAGCTAGGAGAGGTCTGAGCAGGAGGAGAATGATTAGGCAGGGGGAGGGAGACGGATCGAGAAGAGGAAGAGCAGGATGATCGGGAGGAGGAGCAGCAGCACAAGCAGGAGCAGGAATGACGAGGGATGAGGAATGGGTGTATGAGGATTGGGTAGGCGAAGAGGAAGGCGTCATTGAGGAGGAGGGGTGTGTATGTCGATAACCAAGATGAAAGAGAAGGGGAGAGGTTGTAGACATGCTTGCCAGTGTCAACCCCGAACCGTGATTTATTGCACATCCGAGGGGCACCTCACGTTGTGCAATCTACTATATGGTGGGTGGTTCCATCGCATATGGTGAAATATCCGTGGTGTTGTTGTGGAAGTTATGCGGCACGAGTTAGCGCAAGACACGCGACGAAATCTGTGTGTTGCATCTGTTGGTTGACCACCTGGCGTGTTATCATCTCCAACGCTCGTCGTCAATTCCGATGCTCTGTTAACTATCCCACCCACAAACCCGCAGCTGCTGTCAAAACTCAACTAGCGAAAAGACGCCAGGACATCTCTCATGCAGATCCTCGGCTCGGATTGGCGAATGATGATGTTGCTGCTGCTGCTGCTGATGATGCTAATGATGAGGATAGTTATGATAATGATGTTGGTGATGGTGATGTTGATGGTGATGACGATGACGTTGCTGATGCTGACGAGCATGATGATGATGATGCCGATTATCATGATGATGATGCTGATGCTGATGCTGATGCTGATCATGATGTTGATGCTGATGATGCTGACGATGGCGATGACGATGTTGATGCTGCTGATGATGTTTATGATGATGTTGATGCTGATGATGATGCTGATGATGCTGACGACGGCAGCTACGATGACGAGGACGGCGACGACGACGTCGACGATAGTGATGGTGATGGAGATTGTGATGATGGTTATGGTGATGATTGTGACGGTAATGGCTATAACGGCGAGGGCGTCGACGATGACAATGACGACGACGATGACGATGTCGATGACGGTGCTGATCATGATGATGATGACGTTGCTGAAGCTGGCGAATTTGATGATGCTGATGCTGATGATGATGATGATGATGATGATGATGATGACCATGACGATGACGATCATCATGGTGATGATGATGATGATGATGATGACGATGATGATGACGATGATGGCGGTGATGATGATGATCCTGATGCTGATGCTGATGATGTTGATGATGCTGGTGGTGATACTGATGATGGTGGTGATGATGCTGCTACTGATGATGATGATGATGATGATGATGATGATGATGATGATGATGATGATGATGATGATGATGACGGCAGCTAGGATGACGAGGACAGCGACGACGACGACGACGTCGACAATGGTGATGGTGATGGTAATGGTGATGATGATGATGATGATGATGATGATGATGATGATGACGATGATGGTGATGGTGATGGTGATGTTGATGCAGATGGTGGTGATGATGATGACGACGCGCACAGAAACTCTGGCTGCTTGCGGCTTGCGCCGCCCGCCTGCCTGGCTGCCGCCTCCTCCCTCGGCAGTCCCCCGCCCCGCGCCCGGTGTTGCCAGAGGTGCCCCTGGATTTCAGAGGAGGCCTCCACGGCCTCAAGAGCACTCCTCGCGAGACCAGCTGCCTTGATGCGCCCGTGTCGTCACGCGAGACGTACTCCGTGCCCAAAACGCGCGCGCTAACACGCTGCGTAGGTATTGGTGCGGCCCGTTTTGGCCCACCGTGTGGCGAGAACGTGTCGCACCACACGTACGTTCTCAGTCCACGCGTTGCGCTCCGTGTCAACACGCTACGTGCTGCGTGCACGGGGCAGCTGAGTCCACGAGGTCCTCCTCCTCCTCCTCCTCCTCCTCCTCCTCCTCCTCCTCCTCCTCACTCCTCACTCCTCACTCCTCACTCCTCCTCCTCCTCCTCCTCCTCCTCCTCCTCCTCCTCCTCCTCCGACATCGAGCGACGAGCTGGTGGCACGTTGGCCCAGGAGCACCCCTCGCAACCCCCGGCGCGTGGCCGAGCCCGGAGGGCACCAGCCACACGCCTGCACCGATCCAGGCCAGGCCGATCCCAGGCCCAGCAGCGGTGTGTGTGTGTGTGCCTTCCTGCCTGCCCGCCCCCCCCCCCTTCCCCCTTCCTCCCTCCCCCCTCCCCCCTTCCCCTTCCCCCCTCCCCCTTCCCCCCTCCCCCCCCCCCCTTTCCCTCCCCCCCTCCCCCTCCCTCCCTTCTTCCCCCTTTTTTGCCACAGGGTGCTCCGAGGATGCTTGAAACCGGCGCAGGTGTGCAGCTGGTGCCCTCCGCCGAGCGGCGGCCGCAGACCCCCGGTGGGCCTTTTTTTTTGTTCGCAGCGTGGACCCCCCGCCCCGGGACCGGGGCCTCGGCCTGAGCCGTGTTCGACGCTCCCGAGGCTCGGTATATCAGGGCCCCCAGAGGTCTGGACCCCCAGAGGTGGACCCCCAGAGGTCTGGGCCCTTCTCCTCCCCCGGGGACCGGCGTCTCGTCCCGAGCCGGTGTCGACGCTCCCGGAGGCCTGGCATCTCCATGGACCCCCGGAGGCCGGGCTCACAGCGGAAAACTTGCCGCCGCGAGTGTTTTTGCTAAAACAGGGCTAGGATCGGGATAAATCGCTCCAGAGCGTTCCAGAGCGC
The DNA here is from genome assembly GCA_963575745.1 of Prorocentrum cordatum. Classification (NCBI taxonomy): domain Eukaryota; class Dinophyceae; order Prorocentrales; family Prorocentraceae; genus Prorocentrum; species Prorocentrum cordatum. The sequence goes on from CAUYUJ010014419.1 coordinate 231,488, forward strand.
TCTCAGAGAGTTCCGGAACGCTCTGGAGCGGCCGCGGCGCCCAATACATCCTCCAAACCCGCCGATTCTCAGAGATTTCGAGTTATCCCGATCCGATTTTGTCCCGATCTTCGCGTCGTTTTATTTGCGTCGCAGCGCGAGGGGGTCCCGGGGGCGGTTGCCACCCCACCGACGGCGACCCGCCGGCGGCGGAGCGCCCGACGGCGGAGTGCCCCCGCAGGCAAGCCGCGGCCTCCCGGCAGCGCCCTGGGCGCCTCGGGCGCCCTCGCCGCGGGCGCCGCGGCGGCGGGCGGCGGCGGCGCCGCCGCCGCGCTGCTGGCCGCCCCGGCGCTGGCCGCGCCGCCGCAGGAGCGCCTCGCGCCCGCGCCGAGGCGGAGCGCTTGGGTCGGGCAGGTCCCCCTACAGGCGGATTGTGGGCGCAACTTCTTTTTGCTCGTACAAAAAAATCAGTCGCAACAGATTCAAGAGTCATCACAAAGAGTCGAAGGGTCGTCCCCAGACTATTTGATTAAACTATTTTTGAATATTCCCCCTGCAGAGGGATAGGCCCGACTTAACGGAGCGCAGTCGAGACCGCCGAAATTCGCCAGGCCACTCCGAGGCCCAGCACTCAGAGGAGGAGAACCGCTGGATTCGCCTCTCGATCGGAGTCCTGCTCAGAAGGCGCCCCGGGAGAAGTCCGGGGAGTAGCGGTATCGGTACCTGTTGTTTTCCCCATCCGAGGCCCAGCCCCCCGCCCTCGAGAATCGAAGAATAGAAAACGGCCCAAACATATTGTTTTGGCGCTCCGCGCGAATTTTCTCGGATCCGCGCCCGTGGCACGCTCCGCGCGCCAGGGCGGGGGGTCCGGCGCAGATGCAAGAAACCCGCGCGGAGCGCCAAAAGTGTATGTTTATGGCGCTTCTTCTGCTTCTTCTCCTTCTTCTTTTAGATTCGCCAGTCGACTCCGAGGCCCTGCCCCCGCCCTCGAGAATTGAGAGCTATCTTTGCCCACTGACGTTCAGGCCGTCCTCTGGATTCGGAGGCGGTGCACAACGTGCTTTTATCCTGCCCGTGTCTTGCCTTTCTTTCGCGAGTCGCTTTTTCGCGGATGCCCCGCGCGGGACGTATCCGTAAGACCGAAGAGTCGGTGGCATGGCGCCTCGGCATCCCGACCGCGAGGCCGCGGATACGGAGGAGGAAGAGCAGGAGGAGGAGGAGGAGGAGGAGGAGGAGGAGGAGGATCGAATAGTAAAAACGCCATTAGCATAAACTTTTGGCGCTCCGCGCGGATTTCTTGGATCCGCGGTGGGCCCCACCGGCGGCGCCTCTGGCGCCGCCCCTGGCGCGCTCCGCGTGCCAGGGTGGGGGGTCCAGCGCAGATCCAAGAAATCCGCAAGGAGCGCCAACAGTTTATGAGTGTGGCGTTGTTTCTTCTTCGACCTTCGATGGCTGATCTGGCGTTCCTCACTCTGTATCGCGATGGCCGTACACCCATCATTAATCACAAGGAAAAAGCGTGGACTTCAGTGGGCTCCAGATTTTGGTTTTCAGAAAGTCAAGCATCTGAACTGAACACTGGGCATTCTCTTGGAGGTTTCTGTATCGTAGAACTGCCGTATCTCTGGACCTGGACTGCTGTTTAAGAAAACGTTGGGAGTGAAGGCCATTTCCTTAGCGTAAAATGTTTTAAATTCTAAGCAGTGGTGTACGAGTGAGCCTTTGCGGGAGTGCCCCTCTCCCCCCCCGCAGGGGCCACGCACGCACCGAGACATCTTGTAGTATACGCGGCGCCGCGGCGGGCGGGAAGCGATATACCACAAGATGGGTATATGATATGTTACATATAGTCCGAGGCGGAGATTTGTACATGACCACCGCTTGGAGGGTTGGTTTTCAGAGCTTCAGCAGGCGGTGGATATGGTCATCTTCGGGCCCCTGGGGGCCAGATCCACCGCCCGCTAGGGCACCAGGACGTCGGTTCCCAGGCGGTGGATATGGATAAATCCCCGCCTCGCATATAGTATCTCGCATATAGTATGTCCGGGCCGGACGCGCGCCTCCAAGGAGGACACAGTGCACCAGTGCGTCCCTGTGCGTCCCACCCTGGTGCGCGGGCCGCACCGGAGGCCCCCCAGAGCGCAGCGCGCGGTGCGAGGGCAGCGGCCTGCTGTGCGCTCGGAGCTGGCCCCCCCATAGGCCCCCCGCCCTCGTGCCGCCGTACACCGAAGGTCTCTTGCCTGGTGCCACGCCTGCGTGCACACCCATCCACACACATATATATATATATATATAGAGAGAGAGAGAGAGGGAGATCGATAAAAGCGCTCCGAGAGGAAAACATGGCATAAGCATCAACTTTTGGCGCTCCGCGCGGGTTTCTTGGATCCGCACTGCCCCCCCCCTCCCCCTGGCGGCGCCTCTCCAGCGCGCCCCTGGCGCGCTCCGCGCGCCAGGAGGAGGAGGAGGAGGAGGAGGAGGAGGAGGAGGAGGAGGAGGAGGAGGAGGAGGAGGAGGAGGAGGAGGAGGAGGAGGAGGAGGAGGAGGAGGAGGAGGAGGAGGAGGAGGAGGAGGAGGAGGAGGCGGGAGGAGGAGGAGGAGGAGGAGGAGGAGGAGGAGGAGGAGGAGGAGGAGGAGGAGGAGGAGGAGGAGGAGGAGGAGGAGGAGGAGGAGGAGGAGGAGGAGGAGGAGGAGGAGGAGGAGGAGGAGGAGGAGGAGGAGGAGGAGGAGGAGGAGGAGGAGGAGGAGGAGGAGGAGGAGGAGGAGGAGGAGGAGGAGGAGGAGGGGAGGAGGAGGAGGAGGAGGAGGAGGAGGAGGAGGAGGAGGAGGAGGAGGAGGAGGAGAGGAGGAGGAGGAGGAGGAGGAGGAGGAGGAGGAGGAGGAGGAGGAGGAGGAGGAGGAGGAGGGAGGAGGAGGAGGAGGAGGAGGAGGAGGTGGTGGGTGAGGTGGTGGGTGAGGTGGTGGAGGAGGAGGGGGAGGAGGACAAGGAGGAGGTGGCGCTTGCCGAAGACAGGCCCGACCGTGGGCCGTTTTGCCCTTCCCTCTTCGGCTCCCTCCACGGGCGTGCTCTCCGAGGGGCTTGCAGTCAGCCCGCTTGCGTTTTGCCTTGCGCCCTCAGGTTTCGAATCTTCGAGGATCGTGAAGATGGCCTTTCAAGGCCCGTGAGTCCTTGCCGCGCACTTCTCCTATACGGGTTGACTGTATGAGGGCGTTGCTCTCTACCGAGCAGTCGTGCCTTGTGCGGTTCCTTTCGTGGGCGCGCTCCCTAAAGGGCTCAGTCTGCGGGGGTGCTCCTTCTGAGGGCCGTGCATTTTACTGATCGGTCCTGCCTCATTCGGTTCCCTCCGCGGGCGCTCTCCCTGAAGGGCTCAGCTTGTGGAGGTGATCCATATGAGGGCGCTTTTCCTGCACCCTGCAGTCGAGTTTGGGTATAGCAGGTAGACCCGTCCCATTCAAGGGCGCCCTTGCGTCTTGCGTGTCGCGCCCCATGTCTCCTGCATTCCTGGGGCAATGTGGCCCTCGGAAGGATCTTTTCTCGCGTGCCCCGTCCATTCAAACTCGACTGTGCTGGCCCCAGGCATGCGACGTCCTGATTGTTCCGATGCGCGGTTCTCCTGGAAATCCCGTCTCTCTCTCCCAGACAGGTCTTTCATTTCGAGTGTTTTTGTTGACGATCCCGGGGCTCTGTGAGGGCTTCGATAGGCAGGTTTCAGACGGAGCTACCGGACGAGGATAAATCTTGAGTAGGGCCGAGGGTCAGAGAGCGCCTTTCTCTGCATGACCACATAAGGACGTCAAGGTGGCTCAACGCCTTGCCGATTAAGCCGACGAAGATGTGCAACGTCCAATCGTTCGCTTATGTCGAAAATTTTGGCTTGACGCCCAGTGTAGTGCATCAATTTCAACTTGTCCGAGCAGGTTTATTGATTCTCGGTTTATCCTCACCCGGATTCGTCCTCGTCCTGGCTTCGTCTTACCCTATAGGCCGAAAGTGCAGTGGAGACCCATTCCAAGAGACACCCTGCTTGCCTCCAGGGTGCCCTGGGTTTCTTGGGTGTCAATGCTTTTGTCATGGAAAGCGCGACGTTCCCACACGAGAAATCAATAGACGTCCTGGTGTCTCAGGGTTGGGTTTCTTGTGGAAGGTTTCTTGCGGACTGGCCGCCGCTGTAAGCGAGACATTCCGCAGGCTTCCGCCAGCCTCCCGCTGGCCACCACCAGGGGCGAGCCGCTCTTGGCCGAAGCCGGCGAGAGAGGCTGGCGTCCAGTCGGGCGTGTCCCTCTACAGGAGGAGCATTCAAAAAAGGTAGAAGCATCGCAGCGAAGGACGCGACTTCTCTACGACGCGAGCGCTCTGGGGCGGGCTTCTTGCGGCCTGCCGCCGCCGTCGCTCGGCGGCGGTGCGGCGCACCGTCGGCTCGGCGGCTCGGCGGGTGCCGCGGGCGGCCGCCCGCGGGCGTTGTTTGCCGCGCAGGAGCCGCCGCCGCCGTTGGTGCCGACGACGGGCCTGGGGCAGCAGGCGCCCGCGTGCCCCCCCCCCCAAGAGGTCCGAGGATCTGATGTTGCACTCCGGCGGTCCCTCTTGGAGTTCGGCCTCCTCCTCCTCCTCCTCCTCCTCCTCCTCCTCCTCCGCCTCCGCCTTCTCGTTCTTCTTCTTCTTCTTCCTCCTCTTCCTCCTCCTCCTCCTCCTCCTCCTCCTCCTCCTCCTCTTCCTCCTCCCGCCTCCGCCTCGCCCCTCCCGGCGCCAGCGCGCCTCGTCTCGACGTCCGCGGAGCTGACGCCTTCGACCCGGCGGCTTAACGTTGGACTTCGGCCGCCGGGGCCCATAGAGGCCCAGCGGCAGGCGGTGCGGAGCCCCGCGGCAGAGAGGAGCCCAGCGGCACGCAGCCTGCCGCCGCTCGTGCCGGCGCCGGGCCTGCGGGCGACAGGCCTGCGGGCGCCCGCGCTGCCGGCAGGGCGGCGTGTGCGGCCGCGCGGCGGCCGAGGGTCTGGCCGTCAGACCCCCTCGCGCGAGGAAGCGGCGGCGAGGGAGGGGGTGGCACGAGGAGGAGTCCAACGTCCAGCGTCCAGAAGGCACCACTGCTTCGCCCCATTCTCCTCGGCGGCGGGGGAGGGGGTGACATATGAGGAGGAGAGGGCCTTCTTAGAGAGGGCGGCGGGACTTCTCAGAAGCCCTCGCGCCTTCTGAGGAGTTTTCTGTGCTTTCGGGGCAGGCTGAGAACACTTCTCAGAAGGCCCCGGGACTTCCGAGCCTTCTGAGAAGGCCCGTCCCTTCTCACTTCCCCCCCTCGCTCGCCGCCGAGTGAAAAAAAAAAAACAGGGAAGTTTTTCATTATTTTCGGCCTCTGGGGGCCCTCACCGGCCCTCGGGACCGTCAGAAAATGGCTCGCAAAAACTGGTCCCAGGGAATGGGTCCAGACCGCTGGGGGCCCGCGTCATGAAGAATTCATGACGTCGGGGATCTGGGGAGCTGGCCCAGCATTGGTCTCGTAGATCCGAGGATCTGATTTTTTCGATCTGGGGGTTTCCCTTGGATTTCGGCCTCTGGGGCCTGTTACAGTCAACAAGCATAGTAAGCATGGGCAACCTTCCCAAGTGTACCCTTGCATCCTTGCCTCGTCGGCCCATCCTCGGCCACTTTCGTTGGCCGCGCCCCGCTCTAAAGGCTTCGTCATGGCCTTCCAAGGCCCTTGCATCCTTATCGTGCATCCTTGCGATACGGTTCGACTGTATCGGGCCCGGGGACCATCAAAAATGGACCAGGGACGATAAACCACCCCTGGGGAAGGGGTCGGGACCTTCTTGGGGCCGCGGATGGCAAAACTCAGATCGGCGGATGTCTGGCCTGGCGAAGAACAAGTAATTGCATAAGCATACACATTCGGAACACCGCGCGGATGTCTTGCATCTGCGCTGGAACACCCATGGCGGCGCCTCCGGCGCCGCCCCTGGCGCGCTCCGCGCACCAGCGAGGGCGTTCCAACGCAGATCCAATAAATCCACGCGGACCTCCACATGTTTCTGTTTATGCAGTTTTTCCCCTTCAGCCTAGGCCTCTCAGGAGACTGTTTTCAGGGTCTGGTGACAATAGCCAGGGTTCAGAGCCCCGAATCATCAGGGGTAACTCGGGTCAGGGATAACTCGGGTTCGTTTTTCGGGAATCCAAACCCGAGTTACCCCGGACCCGAGTTACCCTGGATAACTCGGGCGTCCAGAGCCCCGAATCATCAGGGGTAACTCGGGTCAGGGATAACTCGGGTTCCTTTTTCGGGAATCCAAAACCCGAGTTACCCCGGACCCGAGTTACCCCGGATAACTCGGGCGCCCAAAGGGTAATCCGACGCGCCCCGCCCCCCCCCCCCCGCCGGCCCGGATAGCCTGACCTTGTCGGGTGCGTTGGCCCGGAAGGGGTGCGCAGTGCTGGTGCGCCGCGCGCGGGCACACACATTGGGCTGCCCAGAGCGAGGAGGTTGGAATATCGGCTGACGCCTCCTCCCCCCCACCTAATAGCCCAGGTTACTTCGGGGGTGGACAGACCTCCTGCCTTGACACGTCGATGAAGGAATTGGCCGTTTTGGGTTCGCGAGAGGGCGTCGTGGGCGTCATTTTTGCGGGTCCAGGTCCGCGGCGTTCGGTCCCAGGCCGTTTTCACCAAGGGGAGGTCTACTAAAGGGAGGTTTGTCCACCGTCGATTACTGCCAGGGAAGGGGGTCCGGGTCCGATCCAAGAAATCCGCGCGGACCGGCGAAAGTTGGTGTCTATGCCGTTTTCTGCTCCTCCAGAGGTGACCAAGCGCTGGTTTTGGCCAGCAGGAAGGGCGAGCAGGCTCGAGGAGCTGGGTTCGGGAAGGTTCTTTGCTCTTTACGTCCTCTCTGGGCCGCCTTCGGGCCCCTTGAGCCGTCAGAAGCGGATCCGAGGAAAACGAATCCACCGGGTGGACCCCAGGAGCGGTCTGGGGACGGACTTTGAACGGATCTGGCTTCGTCCCCCCTCGGAGTGGGGCGGGGGGGGGGGGGGCGATGTAATCACATGGCGCCGTCCATGTTGCTCCCGTCACGGGGGCTCTGTAGTGGAGCGGTGGTTATTCAGGAGGGGAAAAAACACACAGACACAATTAATCCTCGATTCCCAGGAAAATATGGGAAAATATGGGAATTGGGGGAGAAGACAAAAACCCAGAAAATATGGGAAAATACGGGGACTAATTTTATTTGTGTGTATTTATTTGTGTGTCCGAATTTCCCTTTAGTTATGGCCAACACGGGGTGGCACCGCCCCGCTGGGTCGCCGGGCCGGCACGGGGTCACACCGGCCCAGGTGGGCTCCCGAGGGCACCCCCCGAGGGCTGCCGAGAGGGGTCACGCGGCATGCCCGCCAACACGGGTGCGTGGCTGTCGCAAGTTGGCAACGCGACAAAAAGGACGCGGCCACATCGGAGGAGGGCGAGTTGAGACAAGGGTTAAGCCGGGCATGTCCCTCGACAGGAGGGGGATCTGGGGACGATTTCTGTTTTGTGGACGGCTTTCGAATGTGTTCGATTACCTAACAGCGAAGACTGACAGGCTTCTAGTAGGGTCAAAAGAGCATCATGACTCCCCAGGGGGGTCTGGGCAGATGCCGGACGGGTGCCGCGGGAATTCGGGGACTCCTTTTCTAGCCAACAGTCACGCACTTCGTGGTCTTCGAGTTCCCAGAACTCCATTCCTGGGCATGATTTTGAATGCCCGGAGCCAACTGTAGGCCACTTCGTGGTCTTCGAGTTCCCAGAACTCAATTCCTGGGCATGATTTTGAATACCCGGAGCCAACTGTAGGCCACTTCGTAGTCTTCGAGTTCCCAGAACTCCATTCTTGGGCATGATTTTGAATGCCCGGAGCCAACTGTAGGCCATTTCGTGGTCTTCGAGTTCCCAGAACTCCATTCCTGGGCATGATTTTGAATGCCCGGAGCCAACTGTAGGCCACTTCGTGTTCTTCGAGTTCCCAGAACTCCATTCCCGGGCCACATTTTGAATGTTGAGGCAGGCTGATGCTGAGGTGAGGCAGGCTGAGGCTGAGGCAGGCTGAGGCTGAGGCCGAGGCTGAAGGCAGACTGAGGCTGAGCTGAAGCAGGCTGAGGCTGAGGCTGAGGCAGGCTGAGGCTGAGGCTGAGGCAGGCTGATGCTGAGGCAGGCTGAGGCTGAGGCTGAGGCTGAGGCTGAGGAGGCTGAGGCTGAGGCTGAGGCTGAGGCTGAGGCTGAGGCAGGCTGAGGCTGAGGCTGAGGCAGGCTGAGGCTGAGGGCTGAGGCTGAGGCTGAGGCTGAGGCTGAGGCTGAGGCTGAGGCTGGCAGGCTGAGGCTGAGGCAGGCTGAGGCTGAGGCTGAGGCAGGCTGAGGCTGAGGCTGAGGCAGGCTGAGGCTGAGGCTGAGGCTGAGGCTGAGGCTGAGGCTGAGGCTGAGGCTGAGGCTGAGGCTGAGGCTGAGGCTGAGGCTGAGGCAGGCTGAGGCTGAGGCAGGCTGAGGCAGACTGAGGCTGAGGCTGAAGCAGGCTGAGGCTGAGGCAGGCTGAGGCTGAGGCTGAGGGCTGATGCTGAGGCAGGCTGAGGCTGAGGCTGAGGCTGATGCAGGCTGAGGCTGAGGCAGGCTGAGGCTGAGGCCGAGGCTGAAGGCAGACTGAGGCTGAGGCTGAAGCAGGCTGAGGCTGAGGCTGAGGCAGGCTGAGGCTGAGGCTGAGGCAGGAGGCTGAGGCTGAGGCTGAGGCAGGCTGAGGCTGAGGCTGAGGCTGAGGCAGGCTGAGGCTGAGGCCGAGGCTGAGGCAGACGGAGGCTGAGGCTGAGGCTGAGGCAGGCTGAGGCTGAGGCTGAGGCTGAGGCAGGCTGATGCTGAGGCAGGCTGAGGCTGAGGCTGAGGCTGATGCAGGCTGAGGCTGAGGCAGGCTGAGGCTGAGGCCGAGGCTGAAGGCAGACTGAGGCTGAGGCTGAAGCAGGCTGAGGCTGAGGCTGAGGCAGGCTGAGGCTGAGGCTGAGGCAGGCTGATGCTGAGGCAGGCTGAGGCTGAGGCTGAGGCTGATGCAGGCTGAGGCTGAGGCAGGCTGAGGCTGAGGCCGAGGCTGAAGGCAGACTGAGGCTGAGGCTGAAGCAGGCTGAGGCTGAGGCTGAGGCAGGCTGAGGCTGAGGCAGGCTGAGGCTGAGGCTGAGGCTGAGGCTGACTGCCGCTGCCACTGCGACTGTCATCGCGAATGCGACTACGACTGCGAGAACAGCAGAATTCTACAACTGGATTCTCATCTGAATCTTAAGGGGAATGCTTCCAGATATGCTCCTACACATCGCTGTTAGGTGGCTTTGCCGGGATAGTCATGTTTTGCAAGTTTCGTCCAATATCCTCCTGTTGGGGGACGTGCCCGACCTAATGCGAGTTGAGACAACGGTGGTTGACCTTCGGGGGGCCCCTTCGCCCCCACGGTTGGGCGCAGCTGGGACAACTGGTGCGCTCTGGACCTCGGCAAGGACCCCAGGAAACCGAGGTTGAGCTGCCGCTGCCAGCTCGCCCGCCTCCGAGAACACTACTTGTAAGTCGGGCTGGTCCCTCTACAGGAGGAATGCTCGAAAATAGGCAAAAAGTAGTCTGGGGACGATCATCCTACTATGTTTGACTCTGTTCGAGCATGGTGTAACTATTTTTAACTTGTTCCCCAAAATCCGCCTGTAGGGGGACATGCCCGACCTAAGATTAAGTGGGGCATGTCCCCCTACAGGGGGATTGTCGACGAAAAATAACAGATACCCCAAAAATAGCCAAAAGATAGTCCAAACATAGTATAGGGACTATTTTTTGAGTATGTTTTACCTTTTTGGGGTATGTTTGGGGTATTCTGTATTTTTCGTCGAAGATCCCCCTATAGGAGACACGCCCGACATAGCACTAGTTCTCCCTGTTGGATCGTTTGATCCAGCCGCTTTCACCTGCCCGCGCTGCCCTGAGCTCCGTCACTTCTGTGGCGTGCTGCCTGGGAGAAGAGGGCAGCATCCGACCCTGTTCGTAGTTTTAAGTCGGGCCTGTCCCCCTACAGGGGGATTTTCGTCGACGAAAAATAACAGATACACCAACAATCGTCAAAAGATAATCCAAACATCGTATAGGGAGTATATTTTGAGTATTTTTGACATTTTGGGTTATGTTTGGGGTGTTTTGCATTTTTCGTCGAAAATCCCCCTGTAGGGGGACACGCCCGACATAACACGAGTTCTCTCTTTTGGATCGTTGGATCCAGCCGCTTTCACCTGCCCGCGCTGCCCTGAGCTCCGTCACTTCTGTGGCGTGCTGCCTGGGAGAAGAGGGCAGCATCCGACCCTGTTCGTAGTTGTAAGTCGGGCCTGTCCCCCTACAGGGGGATTTTCGACGAGAAATAAAACATACAACAAACATAGTCCAAACATAGTCCACAAACATTCCACACATAGTCTGGGGACTATGTTTTGCGTATGTTTTGACCCCTTGGTGTTTTTTTTTTTAAGAAAAAAACACAAAACAAGTCGTCGAACATCCCTCTGTAGGGGGACACGCCCGACGTAATCGCAGTTCGCTCGCTCCCTCCTCGCCTGCGTTGCGCTGCCTTGCGGGACCCGCGGCCGCGGATGGTCGGGCCCCTCGCCGGGAGAGAGCTCTGGGCTGCCGGCGGTGCGGGGGTCCAGCGGCGGAGATCGGGGAGCATGCGAGGACATACAGTCGGGGCCCTGAAGAAGGAGCCCTTTTTCGTGGGGAGGGGCTCCGCGTTCCTTACGTGTTTCGCAGCTTGCCTCAGGTTTTCCTTACGCTTTCGATCGGACATCGAAGTTTCACTTATGGAAAAAAGGGTCCTCGTTCCGTATTTTGGGTTCCTTAGGTCAAGGCCCCGACTGTAAGCATGAGCTTTGTGAAGTCCGCGCGGGCTTCTCGAAACGATTGACGCAGCAGCCTTCGGCAATAGTGGCTGGCGAAAATGCGATCGTCGAGGGGGGGGGGTTCGATCAGATGTTGATTCTTAGACGCTTCGCGCAACACCACCAGCCCATCCAGAAACGATGCCCAGGCGAGTTGCCCTGATCAGGGATGTGAATCAGCGTCTTGGGTGCCTCGGGGGAGCCCCTCGGGGCCTCTTGGGGGTCTCTTGGGAGCCTCTTGTGGGCATCTTGCGGGTATCTTGGGGGCCTCTTGGGGGCCTCTTCGGGCCTCCTGAACACCTCTTGGGGCCGGCTTGGGTTACCCTGAGAAGCCTCAGGGACCATCTTGGGGTCATCGTGGGGGCGTTCGGTCATAGAAGGGGAGCTCCTCCACTAGCACCCCCCCCAAGGAGGCCAAGATGTGGGCAACACCTTAGTAACATCAAAGCGGTTGGCCTTCTCGCCGATCTGTCATCTAAGACGCTCTGACACCTCTCGAAACGCCCCCTCCAGACCCAGGAGGATGGGGGAGGAGGAGAGGTAAACGCTTCCCCGAAGGGGAAGAGGGGGTTGGAAGAGGAAACTCGCTAAACCTCTCACGCCCTGAGGGGCTGGTGGAATTCTCCCGAAGGGAAGACCAGAGACATGCGGGGTAGGGTGTTCATCGACGGGTAGTTTTTCGAGCACCCGACTGCAGATGTGTCTCGTGCGTGGTTGGAGCTTGCCGAGCCAGAGAACGACGAACGGATATGCGTAGTGCACGGCACTGTGCATGCGCTTTTGATCCAGCCTGCTCTTGCTGCCGAGGTTTCTGCGTTAGGGGCGTCATGCCTTCAGTCGGCTAGTTCCTTCCAAGCGCTTTTGTTGACTGCTTAGCCGTGGTCAGGCATCAGTCATTGCCGCCATCGCAGCGCCTCTCTTACAAGCGCAAGGTCGTCAAAGTGAAGACCCACTTTGGTGTGCATGAAGAAGGTTTGGGAGTCGGAAGAACTTTCCCGCAGGCGTGGCAATGCTCGCGCCGACCTTACAGCACGAGCAGGTGTGGAGTCCCATCCTCGGTCTCTAAAGTGTGAGTGGGGTACGGTCAACAGGCTTGTCACGATGTCTGAGGCAGTGTGCAGTCCGCCGCCAATCTGCTGCCGCGCTGACAGCGCTTAGATTCTGACGGTTGTGCTGTTGTCGGTCCGGCCACCAGTGTATGTGGCCCACAGGTGCCAGCGGCGCACAAACAGTAGGAACGGTTTGGTGATCGTTTTCTTATTCATTGTTCTGCCGATCGGCGCGGGCCCTCGCCCCCCCCCCCCCCCCAAAATGGAGTAGACCTTGGCTGTTTTCGGCGCCTGTTTGGAGCAGGTGGGGCCTCCTCCTACAGGACGCACTGCTGCAAGCGGTCGCATCACATCCCCAGGACGAAAGTTGTTTCCCTCTTGGGCCCGGAACGACGGTGTGAAGTCTTCAGCAGACCCGTATGAGATAACCGCCGTCGGATCTCATGGAGCTCGCGCAAATCCAAATGTGGCTTTGGTGTTTGTTTCGGTGGATCCGATTTCCGTCCGTACGGATCCGATGTCGGATTGCTTGGATCCGTGTCCGGTCTCATTTTTTACGGCGGATCCGATTTCTACCCTGTTTTAAATTTATAGTATGAAATTAAACCAGGAGACCGGAAGTAATCGGATCCGCGGACCCCGCAAACCGCCCGTGTTAAGATTCTATGGGGGAGGGGGGTTCGGTAATCAACTTTCCACGATGGGCCCTGCGTCGTCTCGCGCACTCCCATCAACTCCCCGCGCGAGCGGGCCCCATTCAACATGAATACATACATCCCTCCCCCCCCGGCTGCTGCAAACAACTCGTCCGGTCGGCGTCCGTTCGGCGGCGCCGACGTTGTCTCGCGAACTCCCCATGGCCATTTTCACCTCAAGAGGAAAAACTTTCGTCCTGCGTAAGTGCGTTTCGGCCCTGCGTCTCCTCACCCAACGGACTGCCTGTGAGATGTGGTGTCGGCTGTGTGGTAACCAACAACGGACTGTCTATGAGATGTGGTGTGTCGGCTACGTGGTAACCAACGAGTCCGAAAGCCCAAACGCTCAGTGCGTTTCGGCCCTGCGTCTCCTCACCCAACGGACTGCCTGTGAGATGTGGTGTCGGCTGTGTGGTAACCAACAACGGACTGTCTGTGAGATGTGGTGTGCCGGCTACGTGGTAACCAACGAGTCCGAAGGCCAAAACGCTCATCCCCAGGACGAACGTTTTTTCCTCTTGGGCCCGGAACGACGGTGTGAAGTCTTCAGCAGACCCGTATGAGATAACCGCCGTCGGATCTCATGAAGCTCGCGCAAATCCAAATGTGGCTTTGGTGTTTGTTTCGGTGGATCCGATTTCCGTCCGTACGGATCCGATGTCGGATTGCTTGGATCCGTGTCCGGTCTCATTTTTTACGGCGGATCCGATTTCCACCCTGTTTAAAATTTATAGTATGAAATTAAACCAGGAGACCGGAAGAAATCGGATCCGCGGACCCCGCAAACCGCCTGTGTTAAGATTCTATGGGGGAGGGGGGTTCGGTAATCAACTTTCCACGATGGGCCCTGCGTCGTCTCGCGCACTCCCATCAACTCCCCGCGCGAGCGGGCCCCATTCAACATGAATACATACATCCCTCCCCCCCGGCTGCTGCAAACAACTCGTCCGGTCGGCGTCCGTTCGGCGGCGTCGACGTTGTCTCGCGAACTCCCCATGGCCATTTTCACCTCAAGAGGAAAAACTTTCGTCCTGCGTAAGTAGAGGTCCGCAGCCAGACCCCCCATCCCCCTCTCTCCTCCCCCTTCCGCCCAATGCCGAAACGCCTAATAAGCAAACGCTTACTGGATCAGCTCTGGCCTTGGAGTGTTGAGCCGCCTGGAAGTAAATGCGCTCGGGATGAAGTGGCCGACTTTCGAGAAGCTGCGCGCTGCCACTGTGCCCTTTGCGTGCCACGCTTGGACCGCCTGACGACTCTGGGCATGTGCCTGCACCGTGGCTTCCACGTCGACGACGTCCAGGACGTCCAAAAGCTCGCTGGGCAGACGATATCAAACAACATGTGCTGACAGCTACTGGCCACGGAAATCGGGCACAAATGGCAAAGTCACCGGCCTGGGATACGTTGAAGGATGTGTACATCAACAAGTGAGTGGGGCTCAGCCCCCCCTGCCGGCAGCCCCCTCGCGGAGCCATGCGCCAGCGTCTGTCTTTCCGCCCGTCTGCGGCGTTCACACGCACCAGGGAACTTTCCATGAAACGTTCCTTTCCCGCTGACTGCGACGGGAGGCCCTCGCGTCGTGCCCTGGCTAATCTGAATGAATCTACGCGCGGGCTCCAGCATCGGACACCCCTGTCCGTCAGGGTGCGCCGCCCAGCCAGTTGGAGAAGGTGGGTCCTGTGGTTCCGTTGGCACGCTTGCAAGACCAGCTTCGCCTGGAAGACGTCGTGCTCGTTCTCTTATCCAGTACTTTGCCGAGCGGCGTGGGCCCTCGCATCTCCCCTCCCCCCCTCTCCCATGGAGTACACCTTAGGCGATGCTTAAGAAAACCTAAGTTTTCGGCCAGAGTCTCGATTATTCTTAACGTTTCAATGTAAATCTTAAGATGTTAGCAGAATCTTTGGTTTTTACTCAAGTTCTGAGACTATGAATTTCTTAACCCAGGATTTCTTAGGCATTTCGCAGGGTGTAGATCTTGGGTATTTGGGGCGCCTGCTCGAGCAGGTGGGGTCTCCCCCATAAGACCCCCTCCCCTCCTCCCCCCCCTTCCGCCCAATGTCGAAACTCCGACTTGCCGAGGCTCCGCACGTGCCTGATGCTGCGGATCCGGGCTGATTCCGTGATCCTTGTTTCCCCACGTGGGCCTCGCTCACCCACGTGGGGAGCATGTGGGCAGCGTCGCGTGGCTGCTTTTCGTTTGTGTAAACCTTGCTTGGTCCTCCTCCTCCTCCTCCTCCTCCTCCCTTTCCTCCGTCCTCGCCCTTCACTCCTTCGCTTCTCCTCCGTCATCCCCCCCTCCCGGCACCCCCTCCATCCTGGAAGCCACGCAGCACAAGCACGAACCGCCTTCCTCCCGGGTCTCCTCCTTCTCCTCCTGCTTCCTCCTGCCTCCTTCCTTTCGCATTCCTTCATTCCCGCCTTCCTTCCTTCCGTCCTCCCGTTTTGCTCCTCCCCTCCCCTGTCCTTGCTTCACTCCGTTCTCCTTGCTTCCGTCCTTCTTGTTGGTTCGCCCCCCTGCCTTCCCTCCTCCCCTCTCCTTTCCCGTCTTCCCTCCGTTCTCTTTCCTTCCGCCCTTCCTTTTTAGCTCCTCCCCTCCCTTCTCTCCTCCCCTCTCCCTTCCCTTCTTCCCTCCGCCCTCTTTCCATCTGACCTTCCATTATGTTCCCCCCTGCTGCCATTCCTCCCCTCTCCCTTCCCTTCTTCCCTCCGCCCTCTTTCCTTCCGACCTTCCTTTCTATTCACCCCCCCTGTTTTCCCTCCTCCCCTCTGCCTTCCCTCCTGCCCCAATCCCCCCCCCCGCCCGACGCCCCATCTCCGCCTCCGCCTCAGCGGCAGGCGCTCGGCCCGGCCGCGGCGTCCAGCGGCGAGGCCGATCCGCCCCTATCCACGCGGCCGGGCCCGCAGGCCTGATGGATGGACTGGGGCAGGGACGGGGAGGGGACGGGAGGGATGAGGGGGGGGGCGGGAGGGGAGGGGGGGGGGGATGGGGGGAGGATGGGGGATGGGAGGGCGGAGGATGGGCGAAGGGTGGACGTGTGGGAGGGCGGAGGATGGGAGAGTACGAGCTATGGACGGGAGGGCGGAGGATGGGCGAAGGATCGACGTGTGGGAGGGCGGGGGATGGGAGGGGGCGAACGATGGACGTGAGGGCGGAGGATGGGGGAAGGGGGCAACTGGGGGCTGTTGCGGATGGGGGGAGGAAGGGAATAATGGGATGTCAGGGAGGGGGGGAGGGGGGCGATGGGGATGGAGGAGATCTGGGGCAGAAGGAGCAGGGTGGAGGGGACGGAGTGGAAGAGTGGGGAGAGGGGTGGGACGGGAAGGCGGAGGGAGGGTCACGACAGCGCAAACATGGATTATGGTTCGTGGATCAGTGAGGGCCTCGCTTCCGTTGTCGTCGCCGTCGTCGCCGCCGCCGTCGTCGTCGTCGTCGTCGTCATCGTCATTGTCGTCTTCGCCGTCGCCGTCGTCGTCACAGCCACCGTGGTGTTCGCCGCCGTAGGCGTCTTCGCCGTCGTCGTCACTGCCGTCGCCGCGGCCGTCGTCGTCGTCGTCAACATCGTCGTCGTCGTCGTTGTTGTCGCCGCCGCCGCCCGCCGCCGCCGCCGCAGTCGTCTTCGCCAGCGTCGCCGCCGCCACTGTAGTCGTCTGTGCCGTCGTCGCCGCCACCGCAGCCGTCATCGTCATTGTCGTCGCAGCCATCACCGCCGCTGTCGTCGTTCTCGTCGCCGCCGTCGCCGCCGTCGTAGTCGTCTTCGCCGTCGTCGTCGTGGTGGTGTTATGCTTGTCGTCGCCGCCGCCGTCGTCCTCGTCGTCGCCGCCGTCGCAGCCGCCGTCGCCGCCGCCGCAGTGGTAGTCTTTGCCGTTTTCGCCGTCGTCGTCGCCGTCGCTGTCGTTGTCGTCGTCGCCGCTTCCGCTGCCAAAGTCGTCTTTGCCATCGTCTTGGTCGTCGTATCCGCCGCCGTCGTTGTCGTCGTCGCCTTTCTCGTCGTTGCCGCCGTCGTTTTCGCCACCATCGCCGCCGCTGCCGTCGCCTTCGCCGTCGTCGTCGGCGCCGTCGTCGGCGCCGATGCCGTCGCCGCCGCCGCCGTAGTCGTCTGTGCCGTCGTCGCCGCCACCGCAGCCGTCATCGGCATTGTCGTCGCCGCCGTCGCCGCCGCCGCAGTCGCCGCTGTATTCGGTTTTGCATTCGTCGTCGCCGCCGCCGCCGTAGTCGTCGTCGTCGTCGCAGCCGCCGCCGCCGCCGTAATCGGGTTTGCCACTGTCGTCATCGCCGCCGTCGTATTTGTCGTCGTCGTCGCCGTCGTCGTCGTTGTCGCCGCCGTCGCCGCCGCTGCCGTCGCCGCCGCCGTAGTCGCCATTGCCATCGTCATCGTCGCCGCCGCCGTCGTTGTCGTCGCCGCAGTCGTCGCCGCCGTCGTCGTCGTCGTCGTCAATATCGTCGTTGTCGTCGTCGTCTTCGCCGTCGTCGCCGCCGTCGCCGCCGTTGCTGCCGCCACCGTCGTCGTCTTTGCCGCCGTCGTCGTCGATGCCGCCGTCGCCGCCGTCGGCGTAGTCGTCGCCGTCGCCGCTGCCACTGCCGCCGTAGCCGTCTTCGCCGTCGTCGTCGCTGCCCCCGCTGTCGTCTTCGACGTCGTCGTCGCCGCCGCCACCGCCGTAGTCGTTCGTGCCATCGTCGTCGTCGTCTCCGCTGCCGTTGTCGTCGTTGTCGTTTTCGCTGCCGCCGTCGTCGATCGTCGCCGCCGTCGTCGTCCTCTAAAGTTTGGGGTCCAGGGGAGAATATTAACGATTTGCCCCAGCAAGTCGACGACGAAGACGACGAGAATGCTTTCCTCTTGCTCTGAGATCCTTTTCCCGTGCTCTTGAAATCCTTGGCCCGTGCTGTTGAGATCCTAAAGCTGGCCCGCGCTCTTGAGATCCTTGGCGCTCCTCGCCAGGAAGCTCTCTTGCGAACAATCTCGAAGAAATCCCCTATGCCATGCAACACGTTCTTGATTACGTTGCTAGTCAGCATAAGAAAATAGTAATTTCGATTCGCAACATTCCACCGCGATAATAAAGTTCGGCCGTACCGCCCCTCTCCCCCGAGTAAATCTGTGTTGGCCGGGTATTCAACTCTCGGGGTTTAAGGGGGGGCTACTCTTTATTATCCGGGACATGCGATTAGTCGTCGTCGCCGCCGTCGTCGTCGTCGCCGCCATGGTCGTCGTCGGCTACGTCGTTGCCGTCGTCATTGTCCCCGTCGCGCCGCCGCCGCCGCAGTCGTCTTTGCCGTCGTTCTCGTCGTCGACGCCGCCGTCATCTTCGTCGTCGTCGTCGTCGTCGACGCCGCCGCGGCCGCTGCCGTAGTCGTTTTGGACATCGTCGTCATCCATGCCGTCGTTGTCGTCGTCGTCGCCGCTGTCGTCGCCGTCGTTCTCGTCGTCGTCGTCGTCGTCGGCGTTGTCATCGTCGTCGTCGGCGTCGACGTCCTGTCGTCGTCATCGTCGTCGGTGTCGTCGTCGTCGTCGTCGTCGTCGTCGTCGTCGTCGTCGTCGTCGTCGTCGTCGTTGTCGTCGCCGCCGCCGCCGTTGTCGTTCTGGCTATCGTCGTCGCCGTCGACGTTGTCGCCGCTGTCGTCGACGTCGTCGTCGTTGCCGACGTCGCACCCGCCGCCGCCGTCGTCGTTTTTGCCATCGCCTTCGCCGCCTTCGACGTGGTAGTCGTCGTCTCCGACGCCGCCGTCGTCGTTGTCGTCGTCATCGTAGTCGTCGGCGTCGACGTCGCTGTCGTCGTCCCAGTCGTTCCCGCCATCGCCCCCGCCGCTCCCGTCGCCGCCGCCACCGTAGTTGTCTTGCCGCCGTCGTCGCCGTCGTCGTCGTCGCCGCCACTGTCGTCGTCGACGCCGTCGTTGTCGTCGTCGCCGCCGCCGCTGCCGCCGTCGTTGTGCCGCCGCCGACGTAGTCGTTTTTGCCATCGACGTCGCCGCTGTCGTCGTCGTCGCCGCCGTCGCCGTCGTCGCCGCAGCCTCCGCAGTCGTCTTTTCAGTCGTCGTCCCTCTCGCCGCCGTCGTTGCCGTCGTCGCCGCCGCTGTCGGCGTCGTCGTCGACGTCGTCGTCACTGCTGTCGCCGCAGCCTCCGCAGTCGTCTTTGCAGTCGACGTCGTTGCCGTCGTTGTCGCCGTCGTTCTCGTCGTCGTTGTCGTCTTCGTCGTCGCCGTCGCCGTCGTCGTCGTCGTCGCCGTCGCCGCCGCCGCCGTCGTCTTTACCGTCGCCGCCGCCGCCGCCGTCGTCGTCGCAGTCGCCGCCGTCGCCGCTGTCTCCGAAGCCACCGCGCTCGTCTTTGCAGTCGTCGTCCTTGCCGTCGCCGCCGCCGTCGTCATCGTCGTCGTCGTAGCCGTCATCGCCGTCGTCGTCGTCGTCGCCGTCGTCGCCGCCGTCGCCGCCGCCGTCGTTTTGCCGCCGCCGCCACCGCAGTCGTCTTGGGCGTCGTCGCCGCCACCGCCGCCGTCATCGTCGTCGTCGTCGTCGTCGTCGCCGCCGCCGCCGTCGCCGCTGTCGCCGCAGTCTTCGCAGTCGTCTTTGTAGTCGTCGTCGTTGACGTCGCCGTCGCCGTCGTCGTCGTCATAGTCGTCGTCGTCGTCGTCGTCGTCGTCGTCGTTGTCATGGTCGCCGCCGTCGCCGCCGCCGTCGTTTTGCCGCCATCGTAGTTGTCGCCGTCGTCGTCGCCGCCGCCGCCGCCGTCGTCGTCGTCGAAGCCGCCGTCGTCGCTGTCGCCGCAGCCTCCGCAGTCGTCTTTGCAGTCGTCGTCGTCGCCGACGCCGCCGCCGTCACCGCCACCGCTGCGGGTGTTCTTGCCGTCGTCTTGCCGCATCCGCCGTCGTCGTCGTCGTCGTCGTCGCCGCTCTCGTCGCCGCCGTCGCCGTCGTCGTCGTCATCGTTGTCGCCGCCGTTGCCGCCGCTGTCGTTGTCGTCGTCGTCGCCATCGCCGCCGCCGCTGCCGCCGCCGCCGGAGTCGTCTTGCCGTTGTCGCCGCCGCCGCCGCCGTCGCCGCCGCCGCCGCTGTAGTCGTTTTTGCCGTCGTCGCCGCCGCCGTCGCCGCCGTCGTCGTCGTCGTCGTTGCCGTCGTCGTCGCCGTCGCCGCCGCCGCCTTCGTCGCCGCCGTCGTCGTCGTCGCCGCCGCCGCCTTCGTCGTCTTGCCGTCGTTGCCGTCGTCGCCGTCGCCGCCACCGTCGTTGCCGGTCGCCCGCGCCAGAACCCGCCAGAGGCGCCTGCGCAGCAGCACGCGGGCGGCCAGCTGGCGGCGGCGGCGCCCCGCCCGTCCGAGGCGCAGTCGCCGGGCGTGTGCGGCCAGCTGGTGGCGGCGGCGCCGGCGGCGGCGACGACAACGACGACGACGACGACGACGACGACGACGACGACGACGACGACGACGACGACTGGCAGCGACCTCGGCAGCTGCGACGAAGGCGGTGACCACCACGACGACGACGACGACGACGACGACGACGACGACGACGACGACGACGACGACGACGAGGAGGGGGGCGCGCGGCGGGAGAGGGCGGGGGCTCGGGGAGCCGCCGCCCAATTTGTCCTGCCCGCCGCCTGGCGGCGATCGATCCGATGTGACGTCGATGTCGGTTGCCCAGATCATCGGGGCGACCGGAACCCAGACCCTTTCGGGCCATGGAAAAGTCCAGACGGAGAGTTTTTCGCTATTTTCGGCTTCTGGGGACCCTTTCAGGGGCAACGATAGGGGGTGGGTAGGCATAGGGGGGGATGCATCGACCCCCAATCGCCCACTGACTGCCGATAGGGTTCCGCTAGCCCCAACCTGCCCAGGAAGGTGCGGATTCACTATCGGAGGCCTATCGTCGATCTGTCGGCGATGTATCGCCGATTCCAGGTCGATGCATCCCCCCCTATGCCAGTCCCCTCCTATCGTTGCACCTCACCCTTACCGGCCCTCGGGACCGTCGCAAAGCGACTCGGGGCGAAAAACTGGTCCGGGGGAAGGGGTCCAGACTGCCAGGGGGCCCACGTCATGAAGATATCTCATGACGTCGGTGGTCTGGGAACGGACGTGACAGCAGGGCCCGATGGCCCGGGCGGCCGAAGTCGATGGTCCCATCGGGGCCCCGTTGTTTTGTTTGTTTGTTTTTTTTCTGTTTTCTCTTCTTCTTCTTCTTCGCGGAATCGAATCGAGCTGTACCGGGGACTGATCCGATTCGATTGCTTGAACGAGGAACGAAAGCATGAGCACAAACTGATGGAGGTCCGCGCGGATTTACTCGATCGGCGCTGGGGCCCTGGCGGCGCCTCCGGCGCCGCCCCTTGCGCGCTCCGCGCGCCAGGGAGGGGGCCAGCGCAGATCCTAAAAATCCTCGCGTACCTCCAGAAGTTGATCTTTACTCTTGTCCATCCGATGATCCGATGCGGCCCGACGCTTGCATGGCGCTTTTGTGCATCCTGGCGCAGCCGAATCGACTCGATTCGGACTCCGTGCCGATGCAGCCCGATCCTGCGCGCACTGAGATTCGACCCAGTGTTGACAGATCCTGCTGTGAGGGAATGGTTTCTCGTTGCGCAGGTCCGAATGTGGTGCGCAGTATTGATGCGCGCGAACATGCGTGGGGCTGACCAGAGCGAAACGTTCTCGGCCGGAACCTTCCCCCCCTCCCCCCTGACCGGATACTCCAGGCGATCGCTGAAAAATAACAAACGATCTAGAGGTTCGCTCTTGTTTTGATTCTCTTCGAGCTCGCGGCCACGACGACAAGGACGACGGCGGCAGAATCGGCAAGGAGCTGACGTCTAAAGGTGTTCCTCAGTGCCTATGCGTGACGGTTCTCCGATGTGGATTCCACGGTTGCGACCAGGACGACGACCAGGACGGCGACAGACGACGAGTACGACGGCGACAGAGACCATAATGAGGACCACGATGTCGAAGATGACAACGAGAACGATCACTACCACCTCGACGAGAACTACGACGCGAGGAAGACGTGGTCGACCGACGACGGCGACGAGGACGAAGACAACGACGACATTGACGAAGACGACGACGACGACGACGACGACGACGACGACGACGACGACGACGACGACGACGACGACGACGACGACGATGGGGTCAAGAGCACCCCAGTGCAAATCTCGATCCGACCCGGGCGACTCGATAAAGATCGATCCGATGCGATTCCGACCTCCCGACGCGAGCCGACGCCCGCGTGCATGGGCCTGCGTGCCCTGGCGTGCGGGCAGGGGGCCACGTGTGAACCCTACCCCTACCCCCCCCACGATTTCTGAGGGGGAGGGTGGAGTTCGCGTCGTTCGGGAGGAGCTCCCGAACGAAGTGAACCCCACCCTCCCCCTCAGAAATCGTGGGGGGCAGGGGTACACCTTAGGCGATGCTTAAGAAAACCCAAGGTTTCGGCCAGAGTCTCGATTATTCTTAATGTTTCAATGTAGATCCTAAGATTTGAAGAGACATTCTGGATGTTTATTCAAATTCTGAGACTATGAATTTCTTAACCCATGATTTCTAAAGCATTTCGCAGGGTGTAGGGTCCACCTGTGGCCCCCCCAGCGGGGGTGCCCGCTGCGATCGACTTATCGGCTCCGGGGCCCGCGGCGGCCCGACCCCGGCGCCACGCCTCGAGGCGGCCGCCGGAGCCCCGAGGCGGGGGCGGGGGGCAGGGGCTTTCCGCGCGTGGGGGCCACCCTCGCCTATAGCCCCCTGCGCGGCGGAGAGTGCGGACCTCGGTAAAGGGGCCCCAGAACACACAAATAGATACACACAAATAGAAATATTCCCCATATTTTCCTATATTTTCTGGGTTTTTGTCTTCCCCCCCAATTCCCATATTTTCGCATATTTTCCGGGGGATCGACGATTAATTGTGTCTGTGTGTTTTTTCCCCTCCTGACTCGGGCGGGACGGGTCTGGGCCCCGGACCTCCAGCGCATTCCCTCGATTTTCGGCCTTCAGCGGCCCTCGCCGGGCCCCGGGACCATCAGAAAACGGCTCAGGATGAGAAGCCGGCCCTGGGGAATGGGTCGACACTTCCGGGGAGCCCCGTGCTGAAAACATCACGACGTCGGATCTCTGGGGCGGCGGCTTCCGCCGGGAGGAGGAGCTGCCAGGGCAGGAGGGGGGATGAGCAGGAGGTCGAAGAAGCGAACACGCCATCAAGAGAAACTGTTGGCACTCCGCGCGGATTTCTTGGATGCGTGCTGGGCCCCACCCTGGCGGCGCCTCCGGCGCCGCCCCTGGCGCGAGAAATCCGCGCGGAGCGCCAGAAGTTTATGTTGATTGCCCTTTTCTTTTTCTAGATGAGCAGGAAGAGAAGCAGGAGGAGGAGGAGGTCAGGAGTTGGAGCAGCAGGAGGAGGAGGCGGAGGAGGAGGAGGACCAGTGCAAACCCAAGACGCACCAGCGATGCTGCAATGAACCTTCCTCCAAGTTCGCTCTTCATAGGTCCCTGCAAGAATTTGATTCTACTGCGGGAAGTGTCTCATAAGAAGAGAGCTATCCGAGAACCTTCAATCGCGCCAAAACAGAATTCCGAGGATTTCAGCGCCGCAGCTCAACGTGACTGTTGCGTCCCGACAGCCCTAAATCGTGCCAGAGCAGCAATCCTGGGACTTCCACTCCGCGAATCAGCGTGACTTGTCGTCCTGACAGTCCTAACTCGTGCCCGAAAACCATTCCTGGGACGAATCCTCTAAACTCTTGCACACGTTCAAGGCAAAGGTAATCAGCGCTCCGGCGAGAGCCACATTTTGAAAAGGAGCCGACTTCCATCCTTGAAACGCTTACAAATTTCTAAGACGAATGCGCGCGGCGCTTAGGAGAGAGCGACACTTTGAAAACCTCGTGTCATTCATCTTTGGAGCTGCTGCAAACTTTTCAGACGTATGTGCCCAGCGCTAAGGCGGGGACCAAATTTTGAAAACAACCCACCCTCTATCTGTGAAATTGTTGCGAAATTCAAGCTTCAGGATCGTACATGGTGAGGAAGTCTCAGGCGAAACATCCGACCACCCTTAGCGACAAGTCTGGGTGTGCGACAGGGAGCAGTTATTTGTTGGAGGTTGTGGGTTGAGATCGCAGTGAAAATATGGTTGCCCGATGGTGTCTCGATGGTGTCAGGGTTGTGTCCCGGTTGTGTCCCGATGGTGTCCCGATGGTGTCCCGATGGTGTTCCGATGATGTCCCGATGGCTTCCAGATGGTGTCCATATGGTGCCCACATAGTGTCAACATGGTGTCCCGACGGTGCCCCGATGGTGTCCCGCTGGTGTCCAGATGGTGTCCAGATGGTGTCCCGATGGTTTCCACACAGTCTTCCCATGGTGTCCGCATGGTGCCCCCATGATGTTCCGATGGCGATTGTAGTTTGGGTCGCGGGTGGGTCGCGGGCTCTCCACCTCCACCTAGAAGGAATTCAAAAACAGCCCGCCGCAGGCGCCGAAAGTTTTGATTTGTATACTGAACGCGGTTTGGGTCGCAGGTTCTCCACCTGGAACGAATGCAAAAGAAACCCGCCGCAGGCGCCGAATGTTTGGCTTGTTCAGTGGACGTAGTTTGAGTCCTGGGTGGGTCGCGGGCTCTCTACCTCCCTTTGGAAGGAATTCAAAAACAGCCCGCTGCAGGCGCCGAAACTTTTGATTTGTACACTGAGCGCGGTTTGGGCCGCAGGTGGGTCGCAGGTTCTCCACCTGGAACGAATGCAAAAAAAGCTCGCCGCAGGCGCCGAAAAATTTGGTTGGGTCGCGGGGTGGGTCGCGGGTGGGTCGCGGTGGGT
Organism: Prorocentrum cordatum; assembly: GCA_963575745.1. Lineage (NCBI taxonomy): Eukaryota > Dinophyceae > Prorocentrales > Prorocentraceae > Prorocentrum > Prorocentrum cordatum. The sequence goes on from CAUYUJ010014419.1 coordinate 255,902, forward strand.
CGCGGGTGGGTCGCGGGCGCGGTTTTTGGGTCGCGGATGGGTCGCAGGTTCTCCACCTGGAACGAATGCAAAAGAAACCCGCCGCAGGCGCCGACAATTTTGGGTGGGTCGCGGGTGGGTCGCTGGGTGGGTCGCGGGTGGGTCGCCGGGGGTCGCGGGTGGGTCGCAGGTGGGTCGCGGGTGGGTCGCGGGAAGGGTCGCGGGTGGGTCGCGGGTGGGTCGTTGGGGGGGTCTCGGGGTGGGTCGCGGGCGGGTCGCGGGGTGGGTCGCGGGTGGGTCGCGGGTGGGTCGCGGGTGGGTCGAGGGAAGGGTCGCGGGTGGGTCGCGGGGTGGATCGCGGGTGGGTCGCGGGTGGGTCGCGGCGCGGGTTTCGGGTGGGACGACGACAACAACAAACAACAAACAACAAACCACAAACCACAAACCACAAACCACAAACAACCATAAACAAGCAACAACATCAACAACAACACCAACAACAACAGCAACAACAGCAACAGCAGCAACACCAACACCAACACCAACACCACCAACGACAACAACAATAATACCAACAACAACAACAATCCGCATCGTGGAGTTCCACTTCAGCCACGCACCCAGGGACAGTGAATGACCGTTCGGTTCAGCCCCCTCACTCCGATATAGACAGAGATATATTGATTTGCATATTTAGATGAGATGTTGATAGATGGTCGTGGCTTCGGTAGATAGACAGATAGTTGGGTCGATCTTGATATCGATCTCACGACCGAGTGTTCGTGAGATCGGAAAATTGATAGAGTGGCCAGTAGTAGTGAGATCAATCCCGAGGTCGATAAACAGATATTGATATTGATAGTGAGGTAGTCGGGTCGATCGTGAGACCGATGTATATATATATATATATATAGGTATCGTGAGATCGACGTTGAGACCGATAGCGTGACGTATACTGAGGCCGATCGTGAGATCGATAGTTAAAAAGCGGACGGATGGACCACAATTGGTGTCCCGATGGTGGCAGTTGTTTGCCCCCTGGGTATCCCGATGGGGTCCTATCGCAGTTGTCATCAGTGATCAGTCGGTTCCTCGGTTCCCCCTGCACACAGCCTCCTGATCACCCGAAGGGTGGTCGTGTAGGTGAGGACAATTGGATGGAGGAGGAGGCCGACGAGGAGGTCAGGAGGAGGAGGAAGCCAGGAGGAGCAGGAGGCCAGGAGGAGGCCGGCAGGAGCAGGAGCAGGATTGAGGCCAGGAGGTGGGAGGAGCAGGTCCGAAGGCCCACCCCCTGGGCGCCCGAGGCGGAGCCGCGCGAGCACGTGCCAGCGCCAGCGGGGGCCACTGAACTCTCGCAGGACCCGCCGTGCCGCGCATGGGTCAGGGACACGAGCAGGGCTGGGGGCAGCGGCAGGGGGGGGAGGAGGAGGAGGAGGAGGAGGAGGAGGAGGAGGAGGAGGAGGAGGAGGAGGAGGAGGAGGAGGAGGAGGAGGAGGAAGAGGAGGAGAGAGGAGGAGGAGGAGGGAGGAGGTAGGAGGTAGGAGGCGCCGCCTGTTCTGGCCCACCACGCCTCGGCGCGAGGCGCTGGCCACTTGCCGGCCCCCAGGCTCGAACGTGCCCGGCTTCTCCCAGCCCCCCGCCCCGCGGAGCGGAGCGACGCGCCACCCCCTCGCAGGGCACGGCGTGGCGCTGGGCGGCCGCCTCGACACGCGAGGCACAGGCTCCTGACCGTACTTTGGGCACGGTGGGGCACGGCGGGGCGTCTTCCGTGTTTCAGAGCGTGAGTTACCTACCCCGCTTTCGCTTCCAGGCAAAACCAAGTCACACCATACGCCTCCTCGTCAAGCGGCCTGACCAGTACATGCCGTAGTTTGGCATCGCTTGGTATCTCTTGGAAGCGAGGGTGGTCAAAAGCGAGGTAGGTTTGTTTGCCCCCTAGTGTTGCTGGAGCCTCAGGGGGCTTCCCGTCGCCACAGCGGGATCCGCCTCGAAAGACCTGGGCCGGGCCAGACAATGACGGAGAGAGAGTGGGGACGAAGACGGGCATCATGGGCAACGTTCGGGGGGCAGGCACAGGGGGGAGGGCATCGACCCCCGATCGCCCCTTCCTCGCCGAGAGGGGCGTGCCAGCCCACCCTGCCTGAGAACGTGCGGTCTCGCTATCGAGAGCCTGTCGCCGATCTATCGGCGACGCGTTGCCGATTCAAGTTCAATGTATTCCCCCCCTGAGCTGGTCCCTTCTACCGCTCCCTTTCAGCAGGAGTGGCGACCAAATCCTCGTCGCCAGGGGAGGGAGCTTGGAAGTGTTGCCTGTCGTTGCGGTATTTGGAATGTTCTCGCCTCAGGATGGTTTAAGCAGCAGCCCTTGCCGAGAGCTCTCCAGAGATGCCCGAATCGTCCAGAACGGCCGCCGGACACCCGAGTTTGCGCCGAAAGCCGAGTGAGCCTGCTGTCCCTCCAGGCATCAACGTCTTGAACGAACAGGACCGATGCTTTATGTTGTTTCCGGCACCTGAGATTCTGTTGTTGGCCTGATGCTACGTCCTGTAACCACATGGTGATTATTTGAAGGTGGGCGTGTGTGTCGTGTGCCAATGTGGCACACAGTGTCGACCAGGGCGTTGCCCGCAACAAGATGTTTTTGTTGCAAGGTGTCAAAAGGTTTGTTGTTTCTGGTTGTGCCATTCATAGATACGTGAGTGAATGGGTGTCAACTCTCGTCGCCAGTAGGGGGTGGCAGGAGGGGGCATAGCATGCGCAGATAACCTTTCGTTGTCCCGGGTCGCGGAGGGCACGAATGAGTCATAATTGTGCGCTCTGGCGTCGCAGTGGCCTCTGGTGACGTGCTGGGCACTCGTTCCAGGTAGAGGTGGTGGAATGGCGGTGGAGGAGGAGTAGGAGGAGGAGGAGGAGGCGATCTTCTGCGTGGATGCCAGAGCGCGTGCCACCAGCTGTTCGAAGCCGACCGCATGCACGGAGACCAGCACGAGGATGACGGAAAATGATGCGGCTCCCACGACCCCTGCCAGCGGCTGAGACGCGAATCGCGCCGCTGATAAAATTCAAAGAAACCAAGCGGTGCTTTGACGAGCAGATGTCCGTGTCGTATGTAGTTGTTCCCGCGAGTGGCGCTGCAGCTGAGGGGTGGATGCCACTGCCGGGTGTCGGGTGGCCGGGCCATGCCGGGCTCGGGGCCATGCGCTGGCACCGTGCAAGACCGATGGCTGGCAACATGCGCACGCGGGTTGCGCGGGGAGAACCAGGTCGGGGCCCGTGGGTGAGAGACACTGGGTCCCCTCCCCGCCCGCGCGCCTTGCTGGCGCCGCGAAGCGAGGAAACGAGAAGGCGATGCAGGAGGAAAAGCCTCTTCCTCCTCCTCCCCTCCTCCTCCTCCTCCTCCTCCTCCTCCTCCGCCTCCGCCTCCTCCTCCTCCTCCTCCTCCTCCTCCGTTCTCCCTCTTGCCCCCCTCCCCCTCCTCCTGTGGAAGAGGATGTCCGTATTGCTTAACCGATTCCTAGCCCCACCAGGCCATGGCATCTCAGCCCCACTATCCCAGTCCCGCAAGTTGGGGATAGGCCCCATCAAAACCCGAGGGCAGCAGCCTAATTATAGGGTGGTATATCGGCCAGTGGGGCCACGGTCATGCCAGTGGGGAAAGTGGATCGGTGATCAACGATGCTCAGGAGGACGGCACATAGAAGCAGCAGGCGGAGAACGATGAGGAGGGCGGGGACCAGGTTGACGGGGGTGCGCGGACGCCTGCCGAGGACGCGCGGACGTCTGACGACGCCGTGTTGGGCCAGGTGGAGGAGTCGGCTTGGGCCCCAGACGGCACACGCAGGGTGCAGGCTCCGCCGCAGGGTGAGCCGCCGGGGCGACCCTGGAGGCCTTCCTGGCGGGAGACCCCCAGCTGCCATGGACCTTCCTACTTCCCCAGCCTCCACGCTCCATCAGCCCTCCTGCCTCCTCCGTCTTCGCTCCCGCAGCCCGCCTTCCCTCTCCCTTCCCTCCTCCCTCGCCCTCCTTCTCCTGGCGCCCTCGCTCCCTCATTGCCTGGGTCGCGCAGCGCCTGCGCCCAGCCTCGCGGTACACATCATGTGCGAAATGGACGACCCGTTGCGGATCCCTCACAAACACGCTCTGCTCCGTGGATTCGGGCTCCCAAACTACGACCACTTGGCTTGCCTCGTCGCTCATGCCCAGGGCCACTTGTCGCGGGCCCGCATATGGTTCGCCACGTTCCCGACCCGCGTCGACGATTGCCCACCTCCACAACTTTCCGGCTCCTCCCACCTCCTTGCGCGCCTCCTGCCTGGGCCAGCCTCCCGTTGAAATTGGCCGTGGGGGGCAAGGTGGAGGTTTCAAACAAGTGCCCTGGAACTCCAGTTTTTGCACTGGTTGTCGCAACCAAGGCTTGTGTAAAAGAGCGCGCTCGTGGCACACGGCAAGGACGGCGGCGACGACGACAACCTTGACGACGATGATGACGGTTTCGCCGACAACGGCGACAACGACGACCACGACGACAACGACGGTGACGATGACGACGACGATGAAGACGACGACGCCAGCGAGATTTGCGGTGACGTCGGCGACGCCGGCGGGGGCCGCGTATGCCTCGGCGCCGACGCGGGCTTCCCCGAAGCTGCCCGCCGAGGTCCGTGCCTTGCTCGCCGACCTGCCCCCGCTGCCTCCGGCGGGAGCCTCGGGCTGCCGCCCGCCGTGGTCGTCGCCTTCGTCCGCTGCGTCGTCGCAGTCCTCGCAGTCGTCATCTCCATCGCGGTCGTCCGAGTCGTCGTCGCAATCGTGGTCGTCGTTCTCGCAATCCTCGTCGCCGTCGCTACCGTCGTCGCTGCACTCGTGGTCGTCGGCGTCCTCCCCGCCCTCGGCCCTCGTCGTCGCCACTGTCATACCGCCGTCGCCGTCGTCGTCGCCACTGGGGCCGCCAAGCGCTGGAACAACTCCGCCTCGAGATGGGGCTCTCTCGCGTGCGCGCCGCGCACGCTCGCACTGCAGAGGGGTGCAGCACCTGCAGGGACGGTGGCCTGGCAGCACGCCGGGCTCTCGCTTGTCACAGACGCGTGCTGCCGCGGAAGGCCGAGAGGCAGCGCGACATGCGGCCGCGCGGCGGGGGCTTGCCGCGCCCGCCCCGCTCCAAATGGCAGAGGGGCGCCCGCGGAGGCTCTGGGAGGAAGGGCCACGGCACGCCTCTGAGAGCCTCGGTCGACGTGCTGCTTGAGAGGACCCGCCTGGAGGGGGCTCCTGGGCCGGAGCCGACGACACGTAAGAGTGGCCCTTCGCCAGAGCGACTTCGGGTGCTGGCCCACGGGGGTCCCTCGATCGCCCAGCGCGACCTGCTGGCAGCGTCTTGCGCGCTGGTGGCCGGTCACCCAGCGGCCTCCACGCAGGAGAGGTCACTCTTGCCCAGGGTCACTCCTTGCGTGCGCCCGACAGAGGAGCTGGCCGGCGCGGGCCCGTACCCTGAGACCACCGCGCGCGGCATCCTCGAGCCTGGCGACCTTGGCCCTCGCCGCACAGGCTGCGGACTGTTTGTTGCTGTAGTTTGAATGTTTCGTCGAAGATCGGCCTGTAGGGGGACATGCCCGACCTAACATTTCGCTTTTGGAGCACCCTTCCGCACCCTTGGCCCGCAGCGGCTTGACCCGAGCCAGCCTCCAGGTAAAGTGCGTGCCTGAGCGATGGTTTGCGCGCGCGTCCGCACGAGCGCTCTCCCCCCGAGCATCGCCTGGGCGGCAGCGCCAAGGCCACGGCGGCGGCAAGCCTGGCGATTGGTGTCTTCGCCTGGTATACTTAAGTTGGGGGTGTTCCCCTACAGGAGGAATATTCAAAAATAGTAAAAAATAGTCTGGGACGATTCTTAAATTCTTGGATTTTTTTTGCGTATTTTCGGGTATTGTCTGAGTGTGTTTAACTTTCCGTCCACAATCCCCCTGTAGGGGGATATGCCCGACCTAAGATTGGTGTCTTCGCTTGGTGCACAAAGAACAGCGTTGTCAGACACGGCCTCCGCGCCGCAGATGGAGCCGACGCATTCCACGCTCGCGCCCAGCATCTCGTCAAAGTAGTGTTCCAGATGCCGCCACCTAGCGGCCACATGCATTTCCGCGTGTGTTTTGTTTGCCTGCGTCCCCCCATAACGGTTGTTTTTCTGCATGCCAGTCGCTTCAACGATTGTTTAGTTCGTGGTATGATGGCGCGGTACATTTTGGTCGCGTCACAAGTGCCCTGAATTTGAGCGGCGGTCACGCGGTCACATAGCCCCGTTGGATCATGGGGCCAACACGGGGTCACACCAGCCCGCTGGGCTCCCGAAGGCTCCCCCCGGAGGGCCCTCGAGAGGGGTCACGCGGCATGCCCGCCAACACGGGTGCGTGACCGCCGCAAGTTGGCAACGCTACAGAATGGACGCGGCCAGATGTCTAGGCCCTAGGCTATCGCGCCCGCTCCGTGGCGATGCGAAGTGGGACATGTTCGTGTCATGCGTGGTCCTGCTCCCGCTCCTCCCCGCCCTCCTCCTTCTTTCTCCTCCTCCCACCCTGCCCCCATCCCTCAGGCGGTGTGCCGGCCTATGCTGCCGCGGACCGGGCTTCGTAACGAGT